>CM060878.1:2819576-3263576 GCA_030737845.1 Acorus calamus | reverse complement strand
GGATGCAGAAAAGCTAGAATGTCCAAAGCACAGAGTCTGGTAATTTTATTAATGGAAACAACAAATTCTTTCCACAGGTGATCATAGGTCAGTGACTACTGATGTGTAGTTTTGAATTTGTAGTTATATTACTAGTAAAACTGTTAGTCTACCAATCTTTATCAAATTTCACTATATTCACGATGCAGATCAGTTAAACAAGCATGTAGCTGTCACCAGTAATGGCATATTTATATAATGGTGAAAGAGTACCTACCATCTTTTTTAATTTTCCAGCATGTGAAAGCTAGGATAAAAAAAATTTATTACTATTTCACAATGTAGTTTCGTCAGATTTGGATAAGATAATGTGGTATAAAACACACACCTGTAAAATTGTCCCATGAGCACTTTTCTTCAAAGGCAATGAAATTGGGCTTGGATCACTTGGACTCATGAAATCCGTTAAATTAACGGTAGCCTCTCCGAGGATACCAGCTCTGGCTGAACCCTACAAATTGAAGTTGCCTGAACTGCTCAAATTTCAATAGGAATCCAATTTCTAAATATTTCAAGAAACAGGCATAGAAACCAAAAAGAAAGAAAGAAAAGATGAAAAATCACTAGATTTCAGTGTAAGATTTAGCGTTCAGACCATAGAAACAACAATCTTAAAGAGACACTCTTCAAGATCTTTCGAAGCATCATGTGAAATCCAGATAGACTCTGAAAGAGACTCAGGCCATTGGCAAGTTCCATTGCGGACTACAGCTTTGCTTGATTTTGCAATTGTCTTTCCCGTTTCCACTGATATAATGGACACAAAAAGTTTGTCCCATCCTTTTGGCACCTGATACAACAAATTTGTGTTAGGGAAACTCTTCTATAAAAAAATGTGTTTTATTAAAAGTGCAGCCCTCAGAAATTGGTGAACATCCGACTCATGGAGACTCAGGAGTAACAAAAGACTCCACTAGGAAATAATTTACTTTATCATAAAGTTCTTTGATCTAGTAGCACCCAACCTTCTACAAGAAACATAGAATGAATTGGTAATGAACAGTATCATTTTCATTTAAACAGTGGAAAATGGCCAATTAGATCAAGAAAATACCCAGTTTGTATAAAGAAACTGTAAAGAATATAATAGATTGTCCTTAGAACATTCTCAAGTGATATAGCAGTGGATAAAAAAAGGTTGAATGTGTTCAACTCTTCTAAAACCAGAAAACATAGAAAACATAAATATGAATTATTGACTGACATCAGGCAGAAAAGGTGCATATCTTCATGAAATTTTTGATGTGGACATTACTACATCCGGGACATGTAATTAAAGCAAATGCATATAACTCGTATTTTCTTTACCACTGTACAACTCTGAGATAATAGCCATCGAGACTAACCCTTTCAATTCCCATACAACTACAAGGAAATTCATTTAGTTATATCCATTGCAATTAATAATAGAGAATTATTTTGTTCATTGCAATGCCGGGTCATATTCCAAGGATAAGTATCACGCATTTGAAGAACACAATTGGAGTGAGATGATGCATAAGCAAAACAATGTCAACTCTGATATTTCAAGGAAGCTATAAAAATCTCTTGAATTCACTGATCTACAATAGACTATGGCTCCATATCCAGAAAAGATGAATACTTGAAGCCACCACACAGACAATGCCGGCCAAATGCATCTAGTGGTGTTTTTTAGTTATGATGCAGATGAGATGTTCACTTCTCAATCCAAATCACTGTGTGTTCAAGAAGTTTTCTATAGGTGCAGGTTGTAAATTTCATCCGTTCAACACGACACATTAATTGCAATATCAAAAAATGGTAACCGAAAACGTTCAGGTGTATCATAAACTATACATTTCACTTTACATCACTCCTTAAGTTAATCTTTTTGTTACCATTATCTGCATTGAAATTGCTCTTGTTTTTTGTCCACTATTTTTTTTTTGTCAGGAAAACGTGCCTAATTTTAGCTCTTCTCATAAGATCTGACTGACTGATACAGAAAACTATATATTATACAAATTTCATTAAATATAACTAAAAAAATTAAAAGCACTGCTCAATATAAAAAAAAAAGGAGTCAAAATTACATGCAAGATTTTCTAAGAGACGACTATTGAAAAGTAGCGTAAAAAAAAAAAAAATCAAAATCAAATTCACGACATATCGAAAACAAACTTTACAGAACCTTGAAAAATACGATTCAAGAAAGATAGAAATGAAGAAAGAACGATTCCAAGACAGAATCTCTCATCGTCTGCACTTACCTGAGACGCCTGAAACTTCGAGAATCTGAAGTCGATCTTCTCCCCTGATTTCGACGACCTGTGCCTTTGCAATCTGAACATTGTCTCTCTCTCTCTCTCTTTGTGAGCGACAAATCGAACCAAATTAGAGGAACCGAAACACCAGTTTCATTAGCAAGAGTTTGTTATAGCTTCAGATGTTAGAGAGAGAGAGAGAGAGAGATGAGAGCGTTATAGAAGGGTTTTTTTATTTATTTTAATGTTTCGCGTTTAATGTGAGTGGAGTTACGGTTACCTCCGGTGGGTTTAAAAGCTGGAGAGACGGGGAAACCTCTCGCGACTCTGTTTGTTGAGAGCGATTTGTCGTCCGACTCGGCGAAGCAAAGCAGGTGTGATTTACTGCGGATTACGACAGATAAACCTTCCTTGTAAAGAAGTTTGCCGGCTTTAAACGAGCTCGTGTTGTAATCCCAACCGCGGGAGCAACATAAGTTATTACATTATTGTCTATTTGTCTGTTCTTTTATTCTAACGGTCCAACTAGAACCCGTTCAATATTTTATTGTACTAGTTGTAGCGTATGTGCAAATGCACATAAATATAGGGTAAGAATTTTTTTTCCATTCATGTCAAATAATTTAAATACAATAACATTATCCAACTAAAAAATGAAATACGTATATAGATGGTTTAAATTACGTACTACTTTCAACAATAATAACCAATGACATTAACATCAAATTCTTCGAAACATGGGATTTGTAGATAAACAAAAACACACATTGAAGAAATAAAAAACGGTTTTTGTTTAATATAATTTAATAAATTAAATATTAAATTTTTTTATTTCTTTAATGTAAATGATATGATGTTTTTTAAAAATAGTACAGTTGCTGAATTATTAAATGAGAAATATTCTATGCAACAATGCTATTAGTTGGTTAATGTCTATGTGAATGGTAAAAATGGGTCACTAAAACCCATAGTTGAGATTAAAGAATCCAAAGATATCATCTTCTGTGTACCATGCAAATGGAAAAAATAAATGAAGATGGATATATTCATATTGAAAATTAATTAAAATTTAAATAGACATCATCATGTCTTTTATATAGATCCTAAAATCTATAGAATCAATCATAAATTAAAAATATATATATTTTTTAAGATCACCAGATTAAAAAATTTGAAGATGGCTACACATCCTGTATCATGAAGAGCTAAATTGAGAGAGAAAAATTTGATAGGTAAATTCATTTATTAAATTGGGTAAACATTCAATTAAATCCGGACATCATAATATTTTAATCATTAGATGAGATAGAATAAAATTATTACCCTATTATGATGATGAAAATATTATAATGAAATCACATTGCAAAATATTTATTTATGAATAAATACCCAATCCACTGTTGTACTACTTCCAACCAGAATAGAGAATCGAAGATGAATATGTTAAAGAAAAATAAATTATTTGAGATTTTTTTTAACAGTTGAAACACTGAAACAAGACAATTTTTTTTAAAAAGAAGATCCAAAAGGGAAATAAAACAACATAGTAATGTTAATCGCAACATAAAATGGATTAGATGAACCAAATTAAGCTTCATATATACCAAAGAATAATTGACCTTCCTAGGATCAGAAGAAATTTTGAGAGAGGTAAAAAGAAAGAGGTGATAACTAAAGAGTTAATTAAATTGGGTAAACAGGTAATTAAATTAGGACATCATAGTATTTTGATGATTAGATGAGATAGAAAAAAATTAGTACTCTATTATGATGATGAAAATATCATAGTGTTCTCATAATTTTTAAAATATTTTTATACACGAATGGAGTACTACATTGTCCAAAACATTATCATTATACTCATATCCTTTTGTAAAAATCAATGATATCAAAGGTATAACACTCTATAAGAAAAAAATAATCTCTCTCTATTTTGATAAGGAAAATATACATGTAAAATGATATTCAAAAGAAGCTAAGAAATAAATGCTATTCATATTTTAAATATATTAAAATCCAATCATATTCTAATTTTAACATTTACATATTGAGTTCTTAAAATTATAAATGTAATATTGTCATATTCTAATTTTAACCCTTACATATTCGATTCTTAAACTATGATAAATGTAATATCATGATAATTTTATAAAATAAATTATATTCAAGTTATTTTAATGATTTATATAGCTGTTCATACATTAGAATAAATAAATTTCTATAATTATATGTATATGATTATTTTATACATCCAAACTTTAATAAGATTAATTTTTTACTCTTATAATTAAACAAAGATATCAGAATATTTTGTTTATAAGCGAGGGTTATAAAATCAAATCAAAGGAATATAAATATTTAACATCAAAGCACTGTTCAACTATGCAAATAAAAATAAGAAATATTGATAACATGGGTGAATTCATTATAAAAAGATAAAAGTTAAATAGATGGCATAGAAGAACTTAAATTATAACACCAAAGTATTTTTGAACTATGCAAATGAAAATAAGAAATTTAAATAGATATTATCAAATCAGTTAAATATATCCTAAAATCCCTAAAATCTATGAATTTAATTATTTGGTGATTTTTAGATATGAATAACATGAAAGTTTCTATACACTATGCAAATGGAGAAAAAAATGAAGATGGGCAAATTCATATCGAAAATTAACTAAACTTTAAATAGATGTCATAATGTCTTTTCTACATATTGTAAAATATACACAATTCAATCATAATAAATTTTTAAAAAAAATCAATTTTTCTATGTACCATGCAAATGAAAAAAAAAATGAAGATGGATAAATTCATATTGAAAATTAACCAAACTTTAAACAAACCTCATTGTGTCCTTTATATAGATCTTAAATTCTATAGAATTCAATCATTATAAATTCTAAAAATATATATATATTTTAAGATCTCCAGATTGAAAGATGTGACGGCTACACATCCTGTATCATGAATAGTTAAATTGAGGAAAAAAATTTCTGATAGGAAACTTCATTTATTAAATTAGGTAAATAGTCAATTAAATCTGGACATCATAATATTTTGATGATTAGATGAGATAGAAAAGAAATTAGTACCTTATTATGATGACGAAAATATTATAATGAAATTATATTGTAAAAGATCTAAGAATAAATACCAGAACCACTGTTGTGCTACTTCCAATCAGAATAGAGAACCTGATAAAATAAATCATTTCTATTATGTATGGAATAAAATTAGTATATATTTTAAATTAGTCATTTTAAAGTGTTATTGTAAAGAATATCAACAAGAATTGTTCATGAAAAAAATTGTTAGGTGATGGGTACAATTATCCACTTCCAGCGTATGAAAATATTATTATATGAAGCAATTCGAGTTGCTAGCGCGAACGAAGAGGAGGTATAGTTGTGGGGATTTGCATTTAACAATTGCTTGTTATGTGCAGAGCATATAATGTCAGTTAATAATCCACATACATTTGTAATGAAAGATGATAAAGTTGATCAGAAAAAGGAATGCAAATGTGTTAGTATCCAAAAAATCAAATACATGTAGACTTGGTAGGAATGAATCATCAAGAGAATCCAATCAGATGCCATTATCTCTAACTGAAAACTGATGATTTCATTAAAACTGGTCCCTTTCCTATTACGTCTCTCCCCTAAATGGAAATCCACCACAATAAAAGTGCAATCATGTTGCTAGGCATATCATCAAACATATATAGCAATCATAGGAACTTTGACTATATCGCAATCATTAAATCAATATTTTGACATTGGAAATGGAAAATTAACGATAACCTAAAGCAAACACCATCAAAAGAAAGACTGACTAAGCAAGAGATGACTTCAACATCAGAGTAAAAAGAGAACAAGACAATAAACGCATTTGAATCCAACGAAAAGAAATAGCTTCAAAACATAGGCATAGTCAATGTCCTCTATCAACACTGATAAATATAATCATACCACCTCCTTGTTGATCCCGTGCGAACACCGGCTTTTGAGTCCGCTGTTGTCGCCTCGCGATCCGCGTAACCCCAGAAAGTCCTCGATGTCGAACTCCAACCTCCAGGGGACCACAGACTCGATTATCACGAGTGCGTCCTCTACCTTGCAGTCGGGAGTGGAAGAATTTGAGGAGGATCAAATCCTGTAAACATGAAAAAGCAAAAATAAGTTTTTTTAAGGATCCCAAATGATATTCAATTTGTCTGTCATTGGGATTATTGAATGGTAGGGATTTTACATTACACAACTTCTTGATAATGATATATTGAGACTATGAAAGGAAGGGGAGTCGCATAAAAAAAATTTTAAAAAAAGAGAAGGAAGGGGAGTCAAAGAGTCGGTCAATGATGGGTAAAGATTTTAAACAAATAATAAATGTGAATATAAACCATTAAATTGAGAGGCTCTTCATTTAGAAAAAAATTTATTGCAGAATGTTAATGTCAATGGTCGAGTGTAATGCGCAAGAGTAAAAACATTCAATTAAAAGATAATAAATATGTCAGTTAAATTTTATTTAGGATAGGAAAGAAATTTCAAGAATCATGAAGAATAAACTTGTCAAATAAATATTTTTCATGGATTTATACTTTTATATATATAGTATAAATAAATATAGATATAGATAGATAGAGCATTTTACAAGGTATAAATATAGATATGGATTCTTCAAAGTTCAAAAACGAACATAAATGTTTTTTTTCCTAGGATACACATGATTTTTTTTTTGGTGTTGGTAATTTAGTGACTGCAAATGATATTTATTCTATTGGAATTTTTTTATTCTAATTCAATGGATGTTTTCAGGGAGGAACGGTTTGCCTTGGAGACAAGGGCATATTTTATTAGAACGTATGTATTTCGATTATTTTTTTGAATATTAATCATTAAAATTAAATTTGTTGACAATTTATTTTACATATATATGTACAATCATAATATATTTTGGAATTCTATAATGAAGATTATGTGAATATTTGAAATTTTTTTTTAATTGTATGTTATGTGTCTTTGCATATGAGATTAAATTTATTGTTGAGTTCACACAAAGCTCAAATCTGAATATGTCCTTTTTTTTTACAATCATTTTTTTTTGTGTATGAATATTTTATATGTTTTTTTTATCAGGTTGCATTGTTACTATAACTGATTGTCATTAACAATCGTTATATATTTTTATTTATTAGGTGTAAATAGTGATATCCAAAAAAATTTTAAATCCTTTTTTTTGTATGAGTATTTGATATATTTCGTTTATTTTGTTTTATGATTTACTGGGTTAGGTTGATCTAGTGAATGACTAATTGTCATGGGAGTGAAATGGTTTTGGGTGTGAATAATAATAATAATAATAATAATAATAATAATAATAATAATGGCTTTGGGATTGATGATGATTTTGATTTAAGAGGGGGTGATTTAAGAGGGGTGTGAATTGATTATCATGGGAGGGTTAAAATTGTCAAATGGCTATGTGGATGGATTGGAATAGGATTAAAGTGATTGAGAGGGGTAAAATGGTCAAATGGACAGTTTTTGGTTTAGCAGCCTTTTATATAGTAATATAGATTTATTATAAAAATACATATATATAATAGGAGGACCGATTACATGCGGTGAACGGCAGGTACGGTAACGATCACGGGCCGTCGATCACGGATCCATCGCATCCGAAGGGTCAGATACGATTCACATCGACCATCGAATGCGATAGACCCGTGATCGGATGGTCCGTGTCGCGGCCACACCCACCGTTCGCCGCATCTAATCGGTTTACTATATAATAGACAATTATTTATGTTTGAATTGAATATGGATTTTTTCCTACATAAAAACTAAAAATGTGAATAATGAGTGATAAAATTTGTAGACTTTTTATTATGTTAAATTGGATATTTTATCTTTTACTTTTTAATTTATTGTAGACTATATTTATGAGAGTTTTATAATGTGTAGGAGCATTATTCATAACCATAGGTAATTGACACGTGTTCACCTCATAAGACAAATGTTCTCCCATGTTAGAAACTCGTCTAACCTACCTAGTTGATCAATCCCCTTTCCATTGATCAGTCACATTGATCGAGCTCCCTCATCATCAATCGATCATCTTCATCTTCGATCGACCTAGGTGGACGAAGCATAACTGTTAAATATATTCAATCAAGTTTGTCTAACCTAAATGGGAAACCGATTTTCGATCGATACGATCGAGCGGTAATTCATTACATGCAATAATAGAGCTATCAACAACTTTTTCACGCACTTTTCTCCTTGGAACACAGTAAGAATCTGCATTTTGCAATTGTACAACCAAATAAAAAAACTGGGGTAGTTTCCTACAAACAGATTCCAGGTAAATAGTGTTTAAAAGCTGCATTTTCTAAAATTAAGGATAGTTTCCTGCAAAATCAGTCTTAAAACCTAGCGTATGTAAAAAAATCAGTTTTACAATTGAGCAACCAAGAGACGATTATTGTTTCTATTGGACATAAACCACCGTATCCACATAATATGCGTAACAAACTATATTTAGAAAACTTTAAAGAATATAATATTAAAACATTTATAGCTATTTCAAAAAATTAAAAAGTCGATCATGTGTTTGCAAGAAATTCTTTTCTTTTCTTTATTTTTTTTTTCCTTTATTTTTTGGTGGGGGTGTTTGTAAGAAATTCTGTCGGAGCACAAAGTCTAGAGTGGTGTTGTGACTTGTGAAGCTGCCCGGGATAAAAAAAAAAAACGGAGGGTGAGAATAAATAAGTTGTCATGCGGATGAGAATAACACGGGCTTAACGAGGGCGACAGCAGTTTAACGTAGGGAGAGGGAATAATGTAATTGCGACGGCTTTATCAAGACCGCATCGCCCTCGTTACAGAATAAACGAGGGAAAAATCCATATTACCCCCCTCTTAACTATTTGAAATTCATATAATCATGTGACTTCTCATGAGATTCATATAACCTTCTCAAAACACTTATATAAATATAAATAATCCTCTTAAATTAAATTTTTGTTGACAGGTGAAGAATATTCTGATTAGTTAATTCTGATTATAAATACAGTATATCAAAAACCTCCACAGGGTGTTAAAAATGCTAACAATCTTTAATCATCTATAAATAATGATTTTATCATTCTGGATTGTTTTTTATGATCTATTTGAAGTGGTAAAATCGTTATTTATATAAGGTTTTTTGTATTTTTAACACATGAGTTTTTGATATACTATGTTTTCAGTAAAGGTTAACCAAACAGAATATTCGTAGAATATTTATCATCTAAAATTTTAACTTAGAAAGCTATTTAAATTTACATAGTTATTTTTTATATAGTTACATAAACTGAAAAGTCAGGGCTATATGGATTTTGGACGGTTTACAAGGGTGTTATTTGAATTTTTCCCCATAAACAAACAAAGACGCCGTTGGTTTCTATCAATTTTTGTTTTTAATATTAAACGAGGGGATATCGTTATCCTTGCTTAAAGTGGTTCGTTGTGCGTCGGGAAACCGACAGCGCATGTGGCACAGCTGTCTGTCTGATCGAAATTCTAAGGACGTGATTGGCGATAGAATATAAATGTGGTTGTTCAAGTTGTTCCCTTTCGTGGAATTTTCAGGGAGCGGATTTTAGTCATAATTGGGGTGGATTTGTTGTTTATTTTTTGGAATCTTTTGCTCAATATGTAAAATAATCTCAATTTTTCCTTTATTGACAAAAATAACGTGACCCCGCAATATTTGTAAGAGTCATGATACACAGGCCTCAAAATATAAGTCTCACTCACAAACTCTATGAGGTGTCATCATCTCATTGGTTATTATTAGTTGACTTGTTGACTTTTTAAAAATAAAAACATGACAAAATACAAATTTGCCCTTCATTCAAAATATGTCTCATTAACCCAAATCCCTCCATTTTCTCTATTGGATTATGACTTTCTATGTAAATCTTAAAATCTATTTACCTATTTCAAAATTTGAATTTTGAAATCATTACCTAAATTATAATTGAATCTAGATTACATCAAAAAAATACCAAAATTGATTTCGTGAAAATCCTTCAAACCACCCAGATTTATTTTTCAAACTTACATTCTTATTATACACATTAATTTTTTTTTAAAATGTTATAACTGAACATTAAAAAAGTTAAGTATTTATTATATTCAAAATTAAATAAAAAACACATATAATTATCATATGAAACAGTTACATTTTATAATTTTATATTGGTAGTTACAAATACATTTCTTAAGGGCCCGTTTGGATAGAGACATAAGCTATTCTGGGGTTTATACCTATTCTAGGAATTGTTGACATTATCAGTAGAATAAGTGATTTTCTGTTTGGTTGTGTTTTAAATTATTCTCATTGGGAAACGTAATAATAAAGTGAATGTGTTTGGTTGATGAAGAATAAAATGTGAATAAAGTGTAAAAAGTTGATTTGACATGTGGGCCCCATTGATGTATAAGAGGTGTTGACAGGTGATTTGAAATGAAAAAAGAATAATAACAGTGGGACTCACTTATGATTGTTGTTGGAATAGGCTAATTCCATGGAAAATGAAGGATTACTATACCCCTTTATTATTTGTTATTCCAACATCCAAATACCACCTTATTCCCCTCACACAAACACCTTTTTTTCCCTATTCCCTGCCTATTCCCATCTATTCCTTCCCTAACCCTCTACCCAAACAGGCCCTAAAGGTTTACATCTCTCACAACGATTTATTACATTTACATAAAAACTGTTACATAAACATAGATGGAACAAACAATTACATTTACCTAAATGTCAAACAGTTACATTTACTCTTCGAAATCATCTATTTCAATTTCTAGTGCACTGTCTTCCAAAGAAAATGTAGCAGATTCCACCACAAAAATATGTAATTGACTGTTATATTTATAAATGTAACAAATATAAATTACTATTTACATTGTAAGAAATGCAGTACATAAATGAATGTTACATTTCATACTGTTTCAGACTGTTATATTTTATGAATGTATCAAAAAATAAATGTGTTTCGACATCAAAAATGTAATACTAACATCATACAAACCATATAAAAATTAAATGTAACAATAATGAGTGTTACATTTGTAAAATTAAAACGAAACAAAATAAAATGTGTAATATGACGATCAATACATAAAAAAAAAATTCGGTTCTAAATTTAAAACATGTAACATTGATTAAATATGTAATCATAAAAAAAATTAATTTTAATTTCTGATATGACTTGCATTCCAATAAGATCATATAATAAAAAAGAATTGTTAAACCTGATCTAGAAGACATTGATAAGAGATCCAACTCGAACAAGAACAAATCAGTGTCTTCTAACGTCTCAAAATTAGAAATTCAGATTTGCTAGAAATTGAATTCCTTCATGGGGAATTTCCATTTGCTGTCTATGGGTGGGTGCGGCCGTTAGGCACAAGGTCGCATATAGTGCTTCAATTTTGATTCAATCTAACACAAAATTAACAAATACAAATAAATATATGCATACGGTTGACTGTTACATTTAAAAATGTAACAAAAATTATATAGATTTAAACAGAGAATTCGATCCCACCTGTTCATCAAAAAAAAAATTGGCCCAGAATTCATTAATCGATTTGTTTTTGCTGTGTTATTTTAAAATTAAATTAATGGTGAAAAAATAATAACAATTTCAGATTTGATTGCATTCCACAATCATAGGAGATCAAAACCGTCCATATTTTTAGGTAGTTATTATCTAAAGGACATAATAGGTAATGTCTTCATGCCACCTCATGGGGTCTATTTGGGCCTGTGAAATTGTGGCCTAGGAATCATTATTGTATTTGTAAACATTCGGTTAACGCTCGCTTGTTAAAATTTAGTTATATTTTAAAATTTTGTCTTAATCTAATATATTAAATTAAAAAGTTTTTTTATTTTTAAGTCCTCATAAATAATAAGATTTAATGATCTATCCCTCAATTATTTGTATTTTGGTTTTAATCCTCAGATTTAA
Organism: Acorus calamus; assembly: GCA_030737845.1. Lineage (NCBI taxonomy): Eukaryota > Viridiplantae > Streptophyta > Magnoliopsida > Acorales > Acoraceae > Acorus > Acorus calamus. The sequence goes on along the minus strand of CM060878.1, from coordinate 3,251,273 downwards.
ATGATATGTTCTTTTTTAGTCTCTGGGAGGGACTTATCCCTAAATTATTTAATTTTTTTTTTAGTCATGAATATATCATTTAAATCTGGGGAGTAAAATCAAAATGCAAAGAAGTGAGAGATCGATAACTAAATCATATGGTTTATGCAGACTTAAAAATAAAAAACCCTAAATTGAAATATAATTTCAATTTTAAATTTTATCTCTATTTTTTATATTAAGATTCTTTTTTAAATTTAAAATGCTATATAAATGAAAATTTTAATATTATCTATTGAGAATGACATAAAATTTAAATTAATAAAATATAGAAGGCTATTTTTGGGGTTGAGGTTATTTTTGTTGATAAATTAAAATTTGAGATTATTTCTAAGTAAGGAATAAGGGGAATAGTCATGCTAGAATAAATGCGAATAAACCGGTATTAATTTATTAGACTTGTAAGAAATTGTGTTATTTCATTTAATCTATTTCAATAATACAAAAGGGATTTATATTTCAAATAACTTGTCACCACTTCTATTAAATCACAGAACTCACATATTCAATCAACTAATCACATATTATAAATCAAATATCAAATCAAATCAATAAGTGCTACGTAGTCCCCAGTGGCTATAGCACAACGGTTTATGGCTTGTCTGGTTAAAAGGGAGGTCTTGGGTTCGAGTCTTGGCGCTGACTTACCCACCTGTTTGTTGGCGATTATTCGAAAGAATTTTTTGTGAGACCAGGACAAACAAGCGGAGGTAGCTTTCCCAGCTCGATCGTTAGATCAGCCACGAAGTGCTATATAAAAAAATAAAAAAAAAGTGCTACGTAAATGTTATTTTGAATCACGAAACTGATTATCAAATCCATCAAATAAAAACAAATTACCAATCACTGGTGTAGAAAATCATAATTGATAACACAAATATTAAAAAATGCAAAGATTACAGCGAATAATAATACAAAAACAAAAAAACAAAAAACAAAACCTGCGTCACTTTATTTGTTATCTCACAACCAATCCCGTCCATGAAAAAATAAATCACACACCAACAAATCCCACACATACACAAACAGCACAACAAATTAAAATCACGTATGAACCGCGCAATCCTTCCTCTGAAAACCCTTCCCCGTCCCCCCCTTGGCCTCCCCGAACCTCACCTTCACCTGATCACAATCCACATCCAACGTATAATGCCTCGACTTCCAAACCCCAACCTTGAACCTCACCCTCGCCTTCAACTTCACATCAATCTCCGCCACCTCATCCCCCCCTCCCCCCGCCAACTCCTTCTTCAACTTCCCCGCCACCCCCTTCGGCAACGGCATCCCCTTCGCCACCGCCTCCAACTCCAGCCTCGTCTGGTTCCTCCTCGGCTGGTGAAACGGCGCCGCCTCCCCGAAGGCCACCATCTGGTCGGCGTACCACACCGAGAGGTCGACCGAGTCGTAGTAGATGGAGACTCGTCTGTTGAAAAAGAAATTTAGAGAACACAAAAAAGAGATCGGAGTTTATATATAACACTTTTCTTATAGTCAGGGCCGGCCCCGAGATTGATGATTTTAGAGGGGCCCTAGACAAATTTTTAATTTGGGGCCCTAATATATTTATATAAGAACTATTAGTGAGTATCACATAATTTTAAAAAAATTCAAATAAATTCTCTAAAATGTTGACAACTAATCACATCTTTTTAATTTTTTTTTTCAAACATGTCCTGAACATATGCAATTTTGAGTCACATGATGTTTTAATGCTCAATCTTTGATATTTTTATAATAAAAAACTTATTTCCTACAATAGTCTCAAATGTCAAAAACAAAAAATACAAATGAAAAAAATTCAAAGCATAAACCGGTTTCATAAAAATAAAAAATTAGAAGAAAGAAAAAAAAACAAAAAACAAAAAAAAGTTCAAAAAATAAAACCTCATCGAAAAAGATAATATGATATCAAATTTTTTGTTTTAAAAAAGTATAAGTAAATACCAAAAATTCCTTAAATCTTGGGATTCATTTAATTTATTGATTTGTTAAAAGAAATTCTTATAGTATTAACAAAAATAATCCTATAAAATGGGAACAAAATAAATAAATATTAATTAAATATAAACGGAAATCAAAATAAAGCAATATATAAGTTTTTTTAAACCTAATACAAAAGTGAAAATAAAATTAACTTCCAATTAAATTTAAGTTGATGATGTAGGATGCATATTAATTAAATAAAAATATTTTTAAATAAAATTGTTAAAACAATGATATGATCAATTTTGTAAATAAATAAATTTAAATATTAATTTAAAATTAGTTTTTTAAAGATTTTTTTCCCTTGATTTGGGGGCCCTAAATGAGGTGGGGCCCTAGGCAATGGCCTACTCGGCCTATGCCCAGGGCCGGGCATGCTTATAGTTGTCGTATTTGTCCCCACTCAAAGACCAGACTTATATAGAAACTCATGGATATATGATAAAATTTGTTCAAATATCAGACTTATATAGAGGAAAGTGCTAATTAAGTGCGTCTAATAATGCGTCAAAATATGCTCATGTCACACGTCCGTTTACACCTGTATACACATGTGAACCACTTTGCCTTTTATCTGTTTTAGACAATACTCTATGAATGGACCACAATATATAAGACAAAATTTTTTTTCTCACTTTCAATGTGAGAGACTATTTCTAAATGATCATTTTAGATCTAATGCGCGTTCCAACACATTTTTAACCGTCTGATTACATCTATGACTGAGAGATTTAAAAATTAAAATAGGAATCAATTAAATTTCTATTTTTTTATTTTTTTAATATGCTTCTTAATTTTAACTATCTTGATGACCACATATACGATCGGATAACCACAAATACGTTGACAATCTAATCGTGCGTGTTGGACCTAATTAGGTCCCTATTCCCGAAACCCCCAAACCCAAATTATATTAATAAAATCTATTCATGAACACCTGTTTCGATTGTGGGAGAGGAGGGTCACGTCGAAGGTGGCGTTGAGGGTGTTGTCCGAGGTGAGGTTGTAGTGGGTGACGGAGGCGTCTTCGATGGAGTACTCGACGGGGCCGGGGCGGACGATGAGCCACGTGAGGAGGACGGCGAGGCCGAACATGAAGAGGAGGAAGAGTGAGGTGCAGACGATGCAGCAGATGAAGCTGGGACTGTGTTGGGGCCTTGTGTTGGATGATGGTCTGTATTGTCGAGGCATGGTTTTGGTTGTGGTGTTTGATGGTGTGAGAGGTTGGGGTTTGTATAGAAATGGTGGGGAGAAAGGAGAATTGCTTCTTAATTGTGAGAGATTCGTTTTTGTTATCTGATTAATTTTGGACCTTTGATTTTGTGAGGTCCGATGATCTGGACCGTCTGCAACGACGGTCGGGTCGTGGGTTTCTTCTTTTTGATGTACTTGGGGTTCTGGGAATGGATTGGAATGCAAGTGATTCTTTGTTCTTTTTGCAAATTTTTCCAATTCACTACTTCTCTTTTTCTTTTTTGGGGTTCGTGCCTTGCATTCAAGATATTCGTGTTTATGTTAGGTGTTGCATAATCTCTAACATGCATTTATGTGTCCGTGGTTTTGTAAGTGCCGACTGGAGAGGTCAGACTATCACTTCTTCAAGCATCACAGAGTGATGGCGATCTTGGAGCCCCATTGGGTTAGAAACCTCTTCTTAACCAAGGGGACTTTATTTTATTATTATTTTTTCTTGATGTCTTTCTATTGTATTCTCCATCATTTCGGAGTTTGTAATTTGAATTCATAAATGAAATAGATAACAAATATCTATTTTTCTTCAACAAAAAAAAAAATATCACTTAGGTGGTAATGGTTTATTAAAAAGTAAATACAATTTTTTACAGCCTTTGTGTTTTTTACACAGAAAATCTGATCTTGACTTAAAGGACCTATGTTACAAATCCAGACACTCTGTTTATTTTTTATACTTGTATTTTATTTAATTTATTTAGGTTGTCACATCATCATACATAACATCATATGATTATAAATATAACACGTGATTTTTTTTAGATTCACATATATTTGTAATCGTTTGATTTTTAAAGTAGTAGTATAACAAATCTACAACAAAAATCAAACAAGATATATAAAAACAAGCATCCGAACACCTGAGTTACTAGTGTTACAAGAGTGTCACATATTGCATTACATACATTTTAGTTAAGAGGTAAAATAATGTAAGGGTTGGTCATGCGGATTGCGAACACGCGCTAGATAGGCTTATAAACAATTTGCACATGTTTTTATTTTATAAAAAAGTAAACATCATTTAATGCTATATGCATAGATAAAAAATGTTTGCAATTTATTTCATGTGATAACATGATAATAATATGGTAATAAATTATCAATTCATTTGTATTAGCCTAAAATATTCTTTTTGTTGCGATGATTTAATTGTCCAAAATTTTCTATACGTTTCACTTATCATTTCATATTTTTCTTATTTTCTATCATATTTTAATTATTTAAATATTGATCGTAATTGAAATAATCATTGCAAATTTTTTATCAAAAAATAAAAAATTAATTAGTTTTCAAAAATGATAAATAAATGTATGTTCATCTTTGAAAAAAGGAAGATTCACTGCAACAAATAAGTTATTTATGAGAGAAAACTTTCTTTGGTAAAAGTCTCAATTTCTTTTGTAGAAGTTTAAACCAATGAAAATTTTCTTTGTTAAGTTATTTGTAGTAAACACGTGATTAAATATTTTTATTGATAAAATTACATTTTTCTTGATAGAAATTTCTCAATGAAACATATTTCCTCAATAAAAAAGTTTTACCAAAGAAAAATTTGGTTGGTAAAAACAACACATAAATGTTACCTGCTTCCACAAAGAGGAAATATGAAATTTTGTATTAATTGTTGGAAATTATGTGTGGGAGTTACAAATCTAACTCTCTTAAATCTTAGGGTTATCTCTTAATGGTACAGAAAAACTCAATTAATAAAAGTATATATATATGACTCAATACATTACCATAATGCCTCGTAATTGATATAAAATTACAACATATTTTTTATACATGAAAAATACCCGCGACTTTTTTCCTTCTTTCAAGGGCATATCCACTTCACTCTCAATGAGCTAACCACATAACTCAATCCCTATATCCATCACCGTGACAAACTGTATTTTGATTACAAAAACCTTTTCTCCTACAATTTTATTCTTGATGAATCAAATTTTAAAATACAAGACATAAATAACATATACTGTAATTTTTCTTTCAATACTATATTACAACTATGGAAAACTCCTTAATTGTAATTCTTTTTTGATGATCGAGAAACTAGAATACAAGTCATAAAACCTATGTATACTTCAATATTCGAAATTTTCTATTTACATCCTAGACCAAATAAATCCATTTAAAGGAACTTTTGACTAAAATCTTCAACTCCCGCCAAATCAAACGGTTTGAACCATCCAAAACTCACAACGACTATTTTACACCGTGTCATTCCACACACAAAAATCCGAATAAACAGCATTTTTTGTCGCCCTGACTATTGCATTACCTTGCAAACCAAGCAATCACCGACTTCACGATTGCCACGTGTCACTATACCATTGGATTCACGTGATCCACGTCAGCCCCACCTAGACATTAAAACCCAACAGACCCCGCGAAATTTTCAAATTTTTGTATCCATAAATACACACAAAAATAAAAAAACACGCCCTCTCGCGGGGGCGAGTCGCTGAGCAACCACGACTCTCGGCATTCCCGAGTAGAATCCCGTATTTGCCCCTGTGAATCCTTCAATTCCCAATCAGCCCGATAGTTATCATGATTACAACGGCCCAACGTTTTAGACCCGAAGGGGCATCGGCATTACGTGTCCTTACAGGGGTATTTTAGGGACTGTAGAATCTAGGGCTATGAGAGAGGGGCATTACGGTCATTTCCCCCTTCTATCTCCTCCTATTATCTTATCGTTCATCTTCTCTGTTCCTTCCAGAAACCGCGGACTGCTCGCCTTCTCCGAAAAGGGGATCGAAAGGGAGGGGAAAAAAAAGGAAACCCTAAATTTCCATTGTTCGTTCGATTTCGATCTGACGCTTCACGATTTCCCCCCGATCAGGGGATCCTGTTGCGTTGAGAGAAGGGGGAAGTGATGGTGGAGGTGAGCAGATCGCCGGATTCGGAGGAGTACGTGCTCCGTTCCGGCGTCCGGTCCGGGCTGAAGAGGGAGCTCGCTTTCGCTCTGAAGTCCCAGGCCGAGGTCTTTGGCCTTTTTGGGCGGACAAGGTCGGGGAAGACTCGGAGCGATGCCGCCACCTACCGTGATTTGGCGGCCCGGAACTCGAGCAGCAAGAAATTGAAGAGATCAGTGGCTGAGTCGGCGAAGATTGGGTCTCCGGAGGCTCCGACGGAACCAATCGTGATTGATAGTGACGGTGGAGCGAAGGACGTCTCAGGATCGGCGGAGGAGATGGGAGTTGTGATTGACAGCGTGGATGGGGCCAAGGAGGCACTGAAGGAAGCTATGATTGTGTTGGCATTGGCAGCAGAGACCGGTGTTGTGATTGATGGTGTTAATTCGCCAAAGGATATCGCGATTGATGGTGGGGATGCAGTGGAGGTGAATGGAGAGGATTCGGTGAAAGAAACTGTGATGGTTGGTGAGGATGTTGTCAAGGTGGAAGGAGATGAGGTGGTGAAGGAAATCGTGATCGATGGTGTGGGTGGAGACGGGATGGTCAGTGACGAGACATTGAAAGAGGTTATGATTGAAAGTGATGGAGCGAAGAATGAGATTCATGTTGAGGAGGCACCGAAGGAGGTTGTGATTAATGATGGTGACAGTGCGAAGTCAGTCTGTGGGGACTCATCGACAGAGAGGGCTATTGACGGTGGTGACAAAACGAAGGTGGGCGGTAAGAAATCACTGAAGGCTAAGTGGGAACGCCCCCAACTTCCGAGGAGGTTCACGAGGTCGGCATTGAAAGTCTGTGTGACTGCCAAAGAGACGGAAACACCAGGTGGTGATTCTGTGCCCTTGGAAGATGCACCCCCTGTGAGTGGTAGTGAAAATGTGTGCCTGATGAAAATTGAAGAAAAGGAAATCACAATCATTGATGGCAATGAAGCTAAGAAGGATGATGAGGATAGGCCGAGCATTCTGTCTGAGAAGCCAGTACGGAGGTTCACTCGGTCAGTGTTGAAAGCAGCCACGACTGATTTGGCCACGGCAGGTTCGTTAAGTGGTGACTCAGACCTCACCATGGATGAACAGAATGAGAGCTCGAAAAAGGAAGTGGAGGCTGCTGAAACGGGGATGGCCGATGTGGTGAGCCCCAAGAAAAAGCTCGAGTTGAAGATGTCAAAGAAGATCTCGCTGACTAAATTTCCATCCAACATAAGGGAACTCTTAGCAACTGGCCTGCTTGAGGGCATGCCTGTGATATACAGTCTCCGGACTGACAAGGTAAACACTGGAAATGACATGTTAAATCTCTCTTCTTATTTTGGGCAGGTTTATGCGAACTATACTATAGTCAAAATTTGATTATATATGATTTCTTTGTTTGTTGGATATTTGTTACAGAAAGGAGATCTTCAGGGAATCATAAAAGATGGCAAGATACTTTGTTTCTGTTCTTCTTGCAATGGCTCCAATGTCAGTGTTTGTGTTGCATGATAATTTTGTTTTTTTTTAAGTTTTGGGATATATTGTGGATGTTTGACAGTTTTATTTTCCCCTTGTGTACAGCTTGTTTCAGCCTTTTACTTTGAGCAGCATGCGGGCAGCAATAAGAAACACCCAGCAAACTATATCTACTTGGAAAATGGCAAAAACATCCATGACGTATTGAATCTGTGCAATAATGCTCCTCTTGATATGTTAGAAGAGACAATTTTAGCAGCTGTCTCTTTGGCACCTGGAGATAAATTAGTTGATGAATGTAAAAATCGTGAAGGTGAGGGTTTAGTGAATTGATTAACCTGTTGATTCGTAGTACATTTTTTTGTTTCATCAGAATGTGTCTTGGTATCTGTGTGGTGCTAGAGGCTTATTGCATGTGTCATGTGCAGGGAATTCATTATCTACATGCTTAGAGGCAGAGCAATTTTATGCAACCCCATCTAAACAGGTCAATGGTAGTGTGAGGTATGTCCTTGTCATAGTGTCGTAGACCACAGTTGCTGTCTCATTTGTAATTTGTTGCTTTGGGATACCCTTTTTTTCCCTGAGCTGATTTGTGTCTTAATATACTGCGGTATCATTTAGTTTTTCTTTATTGCTACAGATAATGATAGACTTTGTTGATCATATATGTACTTATTTAGTTCATGTTGTAAAGTTGATTAGTCCATTTTCCATACATTTCAATTGGTAAAATGCAGTAGGTATTTGTTTTCCTGGACAGGAGTATACTGTTTTGATATGAGAATCATTCCAATTCAAATTTTAATTCAGTATATCAAGCTGAAACTTTAAAATTTATGAGAAGGATTGAAATGTTATAAGTGATTAAACTAACATCAGATTAAACATGCAAGTTAGGGGCTAGGAATGAGTAACATTGGATTAGTTGAAATCCATATATATCTGCTCTGTACTTTGAATGTAATGAGGATTTTATAAAGTTACACAGTTCATGGTCAGCGGACATTAGGGTACATGTCATTTTAACCTACCTAATAGGAAAGATTTAAGGTATGTGTGCTTCATATTTGCATTGTCCAATGTGGCCATTGTGACGACATTTGTTGTAGTGTGTTGGCATGTAGAGGGTTGAACAAATGATAATCTTAATGAAATCATCTTTTTCTCCTTCAAAAACCGGAACTATTCAAAATAGAAATATGTACACCACATCCATTGGCGGTGGAGAACTTATAGCTGATTTATAAATCTTCAAGAGCAGAAAGATATCTTTACCATCAATCATGATGTTGCTCAACCGAATCACAAATTTATGGGCACAAGCAAGATCTAAAAGAATGTGCCCAAGTAGAATTGGCTATTATATGATTTGCATGCCTCATTCTCAGGAATACCGTTGTCTAATTGAACAATCACATGTTGAAAGTCAATCTTTCCTTCAACTTTCAAGATTCACCGTGTCAGCAAGGTAGCATAAAACAACTTGTAACTATATCTGTTTTAAAATGTAACTCACCATGTACATTAATGATGCTTGCAAGACTGAAATGTGTTTTGCAGACTTGAATATTTACGTAGTCCTGTCAAAGGGTCGGGTTTGGGCCAGATTAGGATGAAACTGGACTCGACCCGATAGTGGATCCGTTGGGTCCAGGTCTTTCCCCGGATCTGACATATGCTGGAGAAATACAGCATGGGGATGGAATGGATCGAGTTGGATTCATCCATGGATAAAATAATAATTGGATGGTGGTCCCCCCCCAGGCCCCATCAAACCCCTCAATTCTCAACTGTCCCTCCCACCCCCTCCCCTGTAACATTTCCTCCTCTTCCTCAATTGAAATTATCAGTTGTTGGATCATTTGTGGGGTTACTGTTGCTTGAGCTCGATACAATTGCGGTTTCCGAGACGGACAGGTTCTATAGGGGACTTAATTTTTTTATCACTGTTTCTCTCCTCCTCCGAGAGAAGGAAGATCAGATTCTACTATGTTCGGTGTCGGAGTGTGTGTTCGCGCGCGCAATGTCAGAGTCTAAATTGGGTCTTGGGTCTGTAATCTTGGACTCGGGTTCACCCCCGTTTATTGGGTCAGGTCTGAATATATTTTATTAGCAAGTCATGATCCATTGAATGTAATCAAGACATCTGATCTGCCATGATGAGCATGATATGCAATGCTGCCCCCATACTTTGATGTATAGTTAATATTACATTATTACCAACAGTTTATATGAGATTTTTTTTGAAGCCTGCAATGCTTTTCTAATGTATATTTGTGTACTTCAGATCATCAAAAACAGTTGTTAAAGTGGCATCTTCTGGCAGTATTTCAAAGACGGTGTCATCACATAAGAAGAATGGCCAGTCCAGAATAACTAGAAAGTTAGTACTTTTGTTTATTCAAAACCTGATATTTAAAGTTACATTTTTTGCCCACTTAATTTTAATTCTCTTTCCCCATCTATAATGTTAATTGATTTGATTGCTCTAATCTTCTCTTTAAGGGACTTGCGGTTGCATAAATTAGTCTTCATGGATGATATTCTACCTGATGGAACTGAAGTAGCATATTATGTTCGTGGACAGGTGATGCCATAAATCAGATCAATGTCCTGTCCAACTATTGAACAACTATTTATATTGGCTTGAATTGTGTAATGTTTTTGTGTGCTTACAGAGATTGTTGGAAGGCTATATACAAGGCTCTGGAATATTTTGTCGGTGCTGTAATAACGTGGTATGCATTATTTTATGCACTACTTTGTCAAATTTTCTGTAATTCTCCTTTACTTAATATAAAATGTTATTGAGCAGGTCAGTCCTTCTCAGTTTGAGGCTCACGCTGGTTATGCGTCACGTCGGAAACCGTAAGTTGTTGTTTAAACTTTAAAGTTTTTTACGCCAACATTTTTTAATCGTTTTTGCACCATTTATTTGACGTCATATCCTTTTCTTCAGATATTTGAACATTTATACCTCCAATGGGGTGTCACTACATGAACTATCAGTTTCCCTGATGAAAATTCGGAAAAAATCTACCAAAGAAAGTGATGATCTTTGCCGAATCTGCGCAGATGGTGGAAATCTTGTGCTCTGTGATATCTGTCCTAGAGCTTTTCATGCAGGTGAAATGTGAAACTTTGTCATGGAATTGAAGTTTTAGTGTAAGAGATTAATCACACTTTTGAAATAATCGTGAAAACACAAATCAAGATTGTGATTAAATTTTAATATAGTGTCTTGTTCATTGTGTTGTATGATTTCAAACATGGGAAGCAGATCAATGCTCATATTCTTCTTATCATAGTCTTAGGGCTAGTTTAGTAATTCTGATCCAGAAGGAGTAACTCTAATCCAAAATGAGAATTCCTCCTTTAGAGGATCCTCATAGATTTCATGCGATGAGAAATTTTGTTTAGCATGTTCAGAAATGAACACAGGAATGGAGGATTTCAAACGCAATTTTCTTGGGTGTTCTAGTAGAAGGAGAATAAGAATGAATGTCGAACTGGTCCTTAACTTATATTACATTGTGACACATGGAAAGTTAATATGTCTATGTTAAAAAATAAATAATCGATGTTCATTAATTCTGCCTACAATATTTTGGAGGTTGTTTCTTTTTTTCTTCTTGATATCCATGATATAGTTGAAGGATAATTGGCTCACCATGGTAACTCTTTTGCAGCAGCATGAGATGTAGTAGGATTTATACATTTCAATCCAAACGGTTGGAAAATACACTGTTGAATTGTATAACTCACACTGATTTTTTGTCCATTTGATATTTTCCTGTTTCATTTCTTACAGTGAATTTAGATTGTGTTATGCACTTTGTAATCTCTTTGAAGTGGTTTTTTTCTTTGGTAGTAGATTACCTAATTGATTTTATACCTCAAAACAAATTTCATAATAATAATATTATTTTTCTATGGACTAGTTATAAATTTCTAACTCATATATTTCAATGAGTTATAAATTTCTAACTCATATATTTCAACGAGTTATAAATTTCTAACTCATATATTGCATTTGTGACATATTTAACTTGTAGTTTTCTTTGACACTGTTGTATGCATGTATGTCTTTGTGCTTATTGTGACTTGTTTAAGTAACAAAATAAAATATGTTATTGGCATTTTTGTAGAGTATCTAGTGAGATTCATGTAGTTCTTTACTTGGCATTAAGATTTATCATTTTTATCTACTTATGATGGCCTGTTTGGTATTAGATGCTAAAACATCTGCCTGTATTTATGCTTTGCTAACCTACAGTCGATTGAGGTCTGATTTATACAATTAGGTTTTGTTTGATTCCGTATGCCATGCTTGTTATGTGAATGTGTTTGCTCCCCAATGATTGACAAGAAGTGTTACTTGCAGGTTGTGTGGGATTGCAAAGTGTCCCAAAGGGCGATTGGTACTGCCCGTATTGCCAAAATATGTTCGAAAGAGAGCTTACTTGTGCACATAATGCTAATGCAATTGCTGCTGGGAGGGTTTTAGGAGTAGATCCCATTGAGCAGATATCTAACCGTTGTATTCGTATTGTCAAAACATCGGACATTGATATCAGTTCTTGTGTGCTGTGCAAGTAAGCTACTTGTCCACACATTAAAGTTTTTTTGTTATCTGCAAAAGCTTTGGATTTTAGATTTCTCTCATTCTGGATGATAGTCTTCTGCTAGCTTTTGAAATAATTTACTTACTTAGGTCCTCTTTCTTGGGTGCTTCCATGTAGTTTATTTGGACAGACAGATCACATCTTCATTTCCTCGTTTAGGGCCTAAGTTAACCTTTTATATTTGCAATTTTTTGTGTTCCAGGTGCCATGATTTTAGCAAAACTGGATTTGGTGATCGCACAGTTATTCTCTGTGACCAAGTATGTCTTTTTGGTATTCTTAATAGGATTATACTATTTTTTTAAGGTTCTCCTTGTTCATACTCAATACACGTGTTGTTATATTTATTCCACATCACTTGAGTTCTTTCAGTGCGAGAAGGAATATCATGTTGGGTGTTTGAGGGATCGTAACATGGATGATCTGAAGGTGCCAATACTTTTTCTATAAAATTTGTTTTTCTCTGTGCTTAGCTATATCTGCATCTGTTGGGAATTTTTTTTCAGTCTGAAGAATTGGACATCATTATGTCCTCCTTCCTGTGCCTGAAGAATTGAAACTTACCTCTTTGACAGGAATTGCCAAAGGGGAAATGGTTCTGTTGCTTGGATTGCAGGAGGATTCATGCCTCCCTGCAGAAGTTACTTCTTCGTGGGTCAGAGAAGCTTCCAGATTCCATTTCCGGTGTTATAAAGATAAGCATGAAGCAGTAGATTCAGATGGAAGTGCTCAGTTTGATGCCAGCTGGAGACTCTTGAGTGGAAGAATTGCTTCTCCTGACAGTAGATCAGTACTTTCCAAAGCTCTTGCTATTTTTCATGTGAGTATTTATTACCTAAATAGGATTTCTTATTGGCATTTAGTTACCACATTTATTTTCAAGATGAGTTTATTAAATAATTTTTAAGCTTGGGTGATATTTAATCGATTGTAGCTTTCTCCTGGTACCATACTTTTGCTTTGACCATTTTATGAACTTACATTTATCCGAAGACCAATGTTATGCCTGAATTACTGAACATTATCCATTTGTCCTCTATGCGTATGATCTCTTCCAGGAGAGATTCGATCCGATAGTTGATGCATTGTCAGGTCGAGACCTAATTCCTTCCATGGTTTATGGGTGAGGAAATAAATATTTCAATAAAGGTCATGTGCGATTTGCTTCATATCTTATTTAATTTTTATAATCTTAGCTTACTCGATTAATTTTGAGTTTTGCAGTAACAACATCAGAGACCAAGAGTTTGAAGGGATGTATTGTGCCGTTTTGACAGTGAAGTATGTTAATTAATGCCCCCTTTCTTTTCTACATGCTTTCTTGATCAGTTGATCTGTATCTCTTGAAAATAATGGTGATACTGATCTACACCTGTTTAAAACATGTGCAGCTCATTTGTTGTGTCAGCTGGGATCCTTAGAGTTATGGGAAGCGATATTGCTGAACTTCCCCTAGTTGCCACAATTAAGGAATGCCAAGGACAGGTGCGTCTTATTATCATGCTGGATAAAGCATCTTCACTCTTTGATTAATGATACTTTGTCATGAGATTGTAAGGGAGAAATGGATTTAAGGGCTTCCTGGGTGAAGTTTCTAAAACCATGCAATTAATCCCACCCTCTTTTTCCGCTTTTAAAAATAGGGATGTGACATCAAATTTCTCCTTTATATCATCTCATGAGTCATGACCTCATTTAAAGTATCTTCTCCCACTAAACTGTACTTTATATGGTATCTTCATAGGGTTACTTCCAGGCATTGTTCTCTTGTATAGAGAGACTTTTGGGGTTCTTGGGTGTGAAACATTTTGTGCTACCTGCGGCTGATGAAGCTGAATCTATATGGACAAATAAGTTCGGCTTCACTAAGATAACTCAGACCCAGGTTATTTTTACTTTTATTTATACATTTACTTATCCTTGTATACTGTGAATGTATTATTGACAACGCCGAAGATGTTAAGATGTTCCAATTCCCACTTGCAGCTGAGTGAATATGCAAAAGGGGCCCGACCGATGATTTTTCAAGGCACTTCGATGCTATACAAACCTGTCCCTGAGTGTCAGATTGTTGATAGTAGCAAATGAAGCAAGTGTTGATGAAGATTTTGTTCTTTCGTTTCAGTTCATCCGAAGAGCTATTTTTTTTTGCAGTGCTTTTCACAGAGATGCACGGGGCAGGAGGATTTGGGATGAAAAACATGCGTCTCTTCACCTCAAAGATTTCTTTTCTTTATGTTTTTTTTATATCTTTTTTGCCTGGCTGTAAATGTTTTTTGCTTTGGGTGAAAAAAAAGGAACAAGAGAAATTTTTTGACCGACAGTGGGTATATAGAAATCTGAAAATTCAAGAGAGTTTTTGTTTTGGGGAAAACCATAACAAATCTGTGCATTGATTTTGGATAATGCAGTTAATTTTGGGTGGTTTAAATTTTTATTTTATCTTATTTATTTTGGAGAATCCTCTGGTGGGGGGACAGAGCTTGAATTGTTGCTATGAAAGGCAGATTTTTGTTGTGTACAAAATAATGAATTCTGGGAAAAGGTGGTATAAATTCTGAATGAATATATCTGAATTTGGTGACATGTGGCTTTCAAAGTTAACAGTGGATGATGAAGTGCTTTCTTTCTTTTTCTTCTTTTTTCCAAGGGCAGGAAGAAATTCTGTAAAGTTCATTTTGGTTGGCTCTGCCAAACAATGTCCATACAGGTGTCGAAGCTGTATGAAATATATTGTTTATTATTATGAGTTGTTGCGGAGTTTTTGCTTTTCTTTGGAAATCCTTTCTGTGACTGCAGTTTGTGTGCGCCGCAGCGTACGTCGACGCTATCGCTGATGAAACACAGTGTCAAACACTGCTTAAATATGGGATGAAAGGAAATGTTATATTTTGATGAGAAGAAACGGAAGGTTACAAACTCAATGTTACATTGTGATCAATTTTAATCATTTTGCATATAAATCATCTACACAGAGAAAAAAAAAACTCTCTCTTATAGAAATAAATGTTGGGAATGGGGGTCCATCCCATGAAGAGGTGGTGGCATTGGTGCTTGCACTACTTGATTCTTGATGCATGTATTCTCTTGAAAACATATGGTTTACTCTATGTATGAAGTTAATTGGTGTTGTTTCATATGTCTTTGTAGATGAAAGGGCCTTGTGCTTCTCAATGCATAGGAAAAGATGTTCCATTATGTTGTTGGAATATTAAGTGGTATATCCTCTCTATTTAAATGAGAGAGATGAGAGGGGGGAATAATTCAACCCAATCCAAGAGAAGAGAGATAGTTTCTACTTGTAAATCCATTACACAAAAGAGTTGTGACCGAGTGAGGTGTTTTCTTGAGAGTGTTTACTCTAATGAGTTCGAGAATATTTAAATGTGGGTTTGAAAAGATTATGCATTTACAGGATGTGATTTTGTTAAACTCGTTTTCAAATAGAAAAAAAAACTGGCTTAATGAAAAGTTGCTGACACATTTTTACTCTTAAGTGTCTAAAAGCTAGCTTTTTCATAATATGTGGAGAAACACATTCCTCTGCAAATTCAACTTTTGAAGATAAATTAATTTTCAAACCTACGTCCGAACACACCCTTAATTTGGCTATGAGATTGTGGGACAAACAGTGAGAGAATTGATTGTTCGTTATAAAAACTAATCGTGATGATAAAATCTAATAGCTATCCGATTTAAAAATGAAAAAGAAAAAAATTGTTTCTTTTAGTGAGATTGTTTAGAAAAGGGATAAATTTATGAGGATAACTATCTTAATTTTGGGCGATAAAACTATATTTAAAAGATTTTGTTCTTGTTGACACTCGTTAACATTGGGATAAAAACACGTGAGAAATGGTATTTTAGCATTTAGATATAACAAATAATCACAATTTGTTTGATATTTTAATTGTTCGTTATTTATCCCAATTTTTGTATAACAAATAAGATAATCTTTTTTAGGTAAGTAGATAAGTTGTTTTTCATCCCTTTATCCCATCGTTGTCATCTGATTAAACTAAGGAGAAGGGAAGTTTAACATTTATTATTTATTATTTATTTTGATTTTGATCATTGTGAAAGTTAGCAAAATTAATGGTCATTTTATCACATTGCCAATCAAATACATTAACTGGGTGTCACAGAGGCCTAAAAATTCAATTCATACTCGTATCAAAAAAATGTACCCACATTAGATGTGGGTCCAGTTAAATAAATCCCGTTGGTCTCGTTTGGGAAGTGACATTGGCTTATTCATCCCTGATAACTATACTGGGATATATAACAGTGTTTGACAGAATAAATCTATCTTTGTTCGGTTGTATTTTATGTTTAAAAAAGCGTAAAAGTAAATTTTTTATTGTTTGGTTCACCTTGGATAAAGTGACAATAAATGATAAATAATAGTTTATTACTTTTTAAATGATAACTATGCCATTGAATAAATATAAGAGAGATGTGATTGATTTGATAGATGTGACAGTTTTTGGAATGTGTGTGTGAGAGTGTTAGGTAAGATAATTTTTTTAAAAAGACAGAAAAAAATATTTTCAAGAATAAATAAACCCTGATAAGTTATTCTCATATTTTAGTAGAATTGTTATCAGACCCTATTCTAGCTTATTCATGCATAACTATTACCCTCCATTTGTGTAACGGAATAAAGGAGTATAAGGGTGGTATAAGGGTGGTATAAGAATGGATAGGAAAAATAATTGTTTGTTTGAAGGGTATAACTTGGTATTACTATGCCAGTTTAAACGAGTATAAGAGAGTATAACAATTATAAGCAACCCCTAGGATAAGCTATACTCACCTTATCTATTTTCTTGGGCCCACATGTCAAATCAACTTTTTACACATCACATCAAATCACATATCAACACCTCTTATACATCAATGGGCCCACATGTCAAATCAACTTTTTTACACTTTATTTATATTTTATTCTTTATCAAACAAACAACTCAACATTTATTCTTACGTTTTCTAATAAGAATAAAAAAAATACAACCAAACAGAAAATCTTTTATTCTTATAGATTTGTTATTTATACTGGCATAGTTATCTATCCAGAATAACTCAATTCCGCTATCCAAACGGGAGCTTAGAGTTTATCCACGTCAAACGAACAACGGATAAGAGTTATTTCACTGTTATTCACTCATATTCTCTATTTATTAACTTTAACGAACAGGGGTTGGCTCGCAATTGGGTCACAATTCCATCCTAAAAAATCAAAAAAAATTCTGGTGAGACTGTATGGTAGAAGGAGAAAAATAAAAGAAAAATAAATAAGAAAGAGAGAGAAAGAGAGAGAGCGGGGTGGGAGTGAGTTTTTGTAATCACATGTCAAATCTTTATTGAATATTGATTTCAAACACTGATAGCATACAATACATTGGATTTCTCAATGCACAGGTGAATTAAACATCCTTGAAACCAAACGTCCGTATCATCTGATTTCAAGTATAATCAAACATAATATATAAATGCCTCTCTCTTTGATTTGTCAAGACATGGAAAGCTAGGATCAAAATACTTTGAAAATAAAAAACATCAAATATGATTCAACCCCACTACAAAAGAAAGAAAGATATAAAAAGACCCAGAGATCCCATCCTCCAAAAACTTTTCATAAGCGCATAAAGTTCTTCAAGGGGAATGGAAATCAACAATGCCAAAGGATCCAAGTTGCCCATCACACATATAAACATGACAGTCAACTCCTTCTGTATATGGTCGGCCATTCATCATCTTCTCCCCCAACATAAAAGGGAGGTGGCCTAAGAGGCCTCCAAACAATTACATTTTTTTTCTTGTGTTTGAGAGAGAGAGAGAGGGGGCGGAGGGGCAGTGTTAAGTTGGGTTTTTGGTGTAGTTATATGTAGTGTGTACTCATGTGTGAGTGGTCAGTGGTGACTGGTGGTCATGAGAAAAATCGATTTGAAAAAGGTGAACATGGGAAGAGGAGGGTATGTGTGTGGTCTCTTTTATTAGATGGAGAGGGAAAGTGTGGGGACTGAGGGATCTAAGGATATGCGATGAGCACATTCATCTTTTTTAGGACAATCTTTTGTTCTTTTGGTTTCTCTTCTTTCGGTCTGTATGTTTGGCACCTTTTGATATACTTGAGTTTCATTTGCTAGTTCTTATATGGGCAAATTAAAGTTTTTTTTTTTTTAAAATAGCTATCACGATTTTATTGTTATTTTCAAAGTACAATTTTAAAGGAGATAAGAAAACATAGATGAAAGAAAGAACAAAGAGAAAGAAGGTTCCGCCAGTTAAAATCCTCGTTAAAAGATGTATTTAACCAGGGCTGTGGGCCGCCAATGCCATCCCGCTACTCCGCCATTGCCTAGTGCTCGTTGCAGAAGCTCACCTCCCTCACTCCAGCAATAAAGTGCCCCCAGTCTCAGACACAACAGCAAAAAACTCCCACATGTTCTCCTAGTAGGACAAAATTCTGCTCCTCCTCAGTGTAAATAGGAGTACCGATGCCCCATAATGTGACACTTATTTGTGTGGGATCTGCATCATTTTTTTTTTTTGCAAGAAACCCACGTTACTTTTAGCCCCTGTTTGGATACAGAATATGATTTATTCTTGAGTATTTATTTATCCGAGTATAAGTGAGTATAAATAAGGATAAAATGATTTTATGTTTGGTTGTGTTTTGAATTATTTTCGTTGGGAATCGTAAGAATAAATGTTTTGTTGTTTGGGTAAAATGTGAATAAAGTATGGATAAGAATTTAAAAAGGTAAAAAAATAATGATAGTTGATTTGACATGTGATTTATAAGAGGTGGTTACAGTTGATTTGACAGTGGGTCCACTTTCTTTGGGTGGAATAACCTAGGATAACTTTTATTCTAGGGGTTAATTGGAATCCATATACCACTTTATACCAGTTCATTCTAGCACACTTTATCCGGGGTTATCCGAGCTTTTCAAACGGGGCTCAAATTTTATCCGGAGTTATCTGGAGTTATCCGTGGTTTATCCGGCATCCATACGGGGGCTTAGCGTTGACTTACAAAAGCAAAATAACGGCAGTGTGGACGGAAATTGAAAGAACATAGAGAAAATAAAAATATTCACAAATTTTTGTTGTTTGAATGTTTTTATTTTATTATTATTTTTTATTTTTTCCTATTGGTTTTTAGTTTGTATTTTTCTCTCTCTGTATATTTTGATTGATTTTCATGGACGGGGTTATTTGTAAGTGTGCTGGGTGGGTTATAATGTTAGTATAGCCCCAAATGTAGTCCTCACATATTTTAATTTTATAAAATAGTGTTTTTTTGTGATTGTATTTGAGATTGTAAAAAAAATTGTGTGTAAAAGAGTTCCTTTTTTTTTGACAAGTTAATAAGAATGTCTCATTTGGTGGTTCGTTGAATATTTGGCTTTTGTTATGTTTACCATGTAATTTATGATATAGTATCTTGATATAATATCTATGTTGCTTTTGTTTGAATGTAAGCCCAAAATGTAAACTAGGAAATTTTTTTCTTTTTTTTGGAAATGTAGATTTTTATAATTGTTCAACATGAAACGGTTACAACAAACTAGGAAAATGTTATACTCATCCTTTTTACAACCTCATGTTTTTATGTTTTAAAATTCTATAGAGATGTGTATATTTATAAAATTTAAGAATTAAATGATATCATTTATAGAATATGTAAAAAAATTCAAAAATATATGTATCAAGTTATAGTGAGTACAGAGAACTAACGGGATATATGAGACTGCATTTGAGGTTGTGAAAAAGATTTTGTGTAACAATACTCTATAAAGTAATGTTGGGTTTTGTATGAATGGGAATGCAAGATATAACTAGCATTGTATTTTATTTTAATGTACATGCATGATACAAAAAATTAAAAAAAATTAGATATTTTTGTTTAGCTGACATTGTAAAAATTAGCGGCATTAAAATTCAAACAACATTAAACAAAAAAAATGGGCTCCACTAACCACATCAAAACCAACTTTTGTTACCGTCACAACAATGTGGACTTCACCAGGAAAAAAAAAGTGATGTGAACCGTACACGAACAGGTGTCACGTTGTGGGGCTAGGAGTATCGATACTCCTACTTACACATAGGAGTAACAGATTTTTGTCCCTCCTAGTAAACCTAAGTTCCACGAAACAAAGCGGCATTCCTGGTGAGCCATATAGACCATGCGCCCGTTGGAACAAAAGATTGTGTAATATGTGTTGTACATTCTGCTCGTAGAGTGTCCATGTAATCTAATTTAAACCTAGTGTGGTAAGCAATCAGTTTAGATTTTCACATCTATCATAGGGGGATTTGCATGTGGTATGCATGGTGGTGTGTCACATAGGCAGACACACCATCTTATTTGATGTGCCACATTGTAGGTAGGTAGAAAACTGATTGTGTTGCACACATCACCTTGATGGCGTGTCACATACAACCGACACACCATGTTATTTGGTGTGTACAACATATAAAGATGATGTGTTCATCTACATGACATATCATCGTGCATGCCACAATAAAATCTTCCTTGTGACATGCATAGACACTACTACAATTTTTTACATTGATCACGGTTTAAAATCGTGATTAAAGACATTTGATCACGGTTTTGAACCGTGGTCTACGAGGGCGTGATTGTTTGTATCATATTTTTAATCACGGTTCGAAAGCGTGATAAAAAATGATAAATGATCACGGTTTTAAAAGAAAATGTGATTGTTATATAGGAATCGATCACGCTTATTTTATAAAACGTGATATTTCATATCCAAACGATCACAATTTTGAGAATAACCGTGATCTTTATATTCTTTTCAATCACGCTTTATTAATAATCTGTGATCTATACATTATTTAAGATCACGTTTTATAAACAATCTGTGATATTAAATTATCAAAAAATCACAATTTATTAATTTTATATATTGATTATAGCTGCTCTTACAATTCAATTCACACAACAAAAGATAAATGCTCATTAAAAATACTTTTATTCCTCTGATATGAATCAAACTTCATACAAATATTGTTTCACACACATAATTGTATTATAAATAACTATAAGTTAAAGAAAACCACAATAAGTGTAACTTGTGTACTTTTTCCATCACAGAAAACCAAAAAAAAAAAAAAATTCAGTTCATGACCTTTGCCTCGCAATTCTACATACGAAAAGAGATTATCCGATGAGCCGCAAAGTAGATAAATTTTGGAACTACCTGAAATGAAAAAAAGATTCAATAATTGACTTGTGAGATTCAATAACAATTAAGTAAAGAGCAAAATATTGCTAAAGTCCAAAAGGGATAATAATACCTCAAAAATTGGAACTATGTATGCATACATCAACATACTACATTTGTTCTTGAATTACATTGATCCAGTCAAGCCGCAGTTCATTTATTTCATCTTCAGTATATATAGGTGGATATTCCATTAAATTGTACCAAGTATATTATTAGTCGATAAATTTTATTAGAACAATCAAATCAATGTGTACAAGAATAATATTGATCTTACCCTTTATTGAATGGGTATGTCTTGATTGTGAACACGACATATATCAGCCCAGAGAGCATCGCCAACCATGTGATACTGTATCAAAAGCATGACAAAATTAGTAAATTATCAACACAATTGAGGTAAATCAGGCACACAAGGATGACTCCAGAAAAAATACAACAGAAAATGTTGACAACACCTTCCGGACACGATAAATGCACCTATCCTTTTCTGAATCGAGCGCAGCCAATTTATCCTCCTTTTTTAAGCCCTGCCAATTTTTGTAGCCAACAGTGCATGAATATCTATGCGAGAATTTTCACTATGCATCAATCAAAAAATTAATGAATTGGAGATAAAACACCCAAAACTAATGATATTTACAATAAAACACCCAAAACAAATGATATTTACAATCTGAGTTAGTTTCTAATGATCTCTTCTAGCCATGGAAAGACTACTAGTACTAAATAAGGTTACCTTTAGGTCTCGCTTGTCCACAAAATGCACTAGATAGTGATGAATAAGAATGCAAACTCAGTATTTTTATTTTTTGAGTACAAGAATACACACTTAGTTCCCACAAGGAAAAAAAAGATCTTAGAAAAGGGATGAGGATGAGAATGAAAGAGGGATAATTAGATACCTTGAGCGCATTTGAAGCATAAATAACCGATGACGACACAAGTTCATTGAATTATGATAACGTGATTTATTAATTAACAAATAATCATGTTTTAATTTAAAGCCTAATATTTTATTTAGGAAACAATCACGCTTTAAGTTAACCGTGATCAAATATTTATTAAACAATCACGGATTTAAGTAAATCGTGATCTTTATGGTATCAAAAATCACGTTTTACTAAAATATGTGATCATATATATTTTAAAGATTACGGTTTTAAAAAAAACGTGATCATAGTTATTACGATCACGTTTTTTTAGAAAGCGTGATCAAAACAACCGTGATCAATGTCAGAAATTGTAGTAGTGAGACAATTTAATTCAGTATTATTATAGTTTAGATGGAACTTTATGTTTGATATCTATACATTGTCTATTTTGCAACGTCATTTATAATTGTAACATTATTAACACAGTATATCAAATCACCTAATATAGTATATGCTCTACTGTCAATTTGTCATATTATAAATATAGTGCAAAAAAATCATAAAAATATGTGTTCAATTTATGAATATTCTATAAAAATTAAACATATTTCATGTGTTAGGTATATATCTCAAATAAAAACATTGACGGTGTGCAGCTATCTTCAATCATGGCTTCATGAGTGGAGGTTTTGTTTGGAGGCAGGGAAATGAATTTTGTCTCTTAATATATTTCATTCTTTTTTGCCTTAGTTTATTTAGCTTATTTTATTTCTCTTTTAGTTGTACTCCTTTTATCTTAATGAAAAGAAGTAGCTCCCTACCAATTCATTGAAAAAAAAATTGAATGGTGAGGCAACCAGGATGATGGAGGGATGGGGGGAGAGAATGGTTGGGCAAAGGAGGGCATGGCGATGCGAAGAAACAATAGTGATGGACAGGAGAAGGCACAAAATGAAAGAGAGCGATGTATAATTTATAGGCCGTTTGGATAGAGAAATTGGAAGAGGATAGGAGGGAATGAGAGAAGAATAAATCTAAAAAGATATTTGTTTAGAAAGAATAGATAACTATACCTATTACAGAATATGTGAAAATAAATTGAAAATATCATATCAATTATGGGTTGGGACTGATTGAAACTAACATTTTCAAAACTAAAAAGAAAAAAGAAAAATAATACTCAATCATTTTTACCAATCAGAACTCGAATCACACATGTTTTTCTTTTTTAAAAAATAAAAAACATCACTTATGGGGTATATTCTTTTATAAAAAATATATAAAATGTATATCGATCCATTTCGAATTGAATGAATCTATTTTTTAATAATTATAAGAAAAAATTTAACAAGCTATAATGAGTTAGATGAAACTGTTTTTAGACAAAAAAAGAAAAAAAGAAAAAAAAAGAGTAAAGTAAAGTAAGGGGCCGTTTGGTTCAGCGAAAAGCTGATTTTAAGTCCTGATTCATAAGTGCAGATTATATAAGTTCTGATAAGTTTTAATCAGTTCAGAAGATAAAAGTGTTTGGTTCAGCGGAAATTATAAGCACTTATGAAAATAAGTGTGTTTGGTTTAGTACTAAAGAGTAGTGCTTATGCTAAGGGTGTTTTGGTCCATTTAATAAGCGCTGAATGTAATTTGATGTTTGGTTGAAAACTTGATTATTTGCTTTTTTTCTATTTATTAAAAAAAGATACTTTGGTATATGTCTATTTAATATCTTATGAGACATTGCACTTTCAAGACTTGTTAGAACATAATCACGAGCCTATGATGATTGTATTAAAAAAAAGTACTGGCTCGTAGCTGATTTTTATGATGCGGAAAACATTTACCAGATTTGAAAAATCCTAGTAATCACATAAAAATTTAAATTTTGAAACAAGTTTTTAATAATTCTTGACAAAGTTACATATCATGTAATTATCACATAAAGATAATTACAACTGACTATTACAACATTAGCCGATTAAAAAAAAATTCGCCTATAGATCATTAAACATAAGACCTGGGTTCACACAAACATTATACTAGAGTTGCATAGATATATATGTTACAATACAGGTTTCATAATTCAAATTTTACAGTCATTTGATGGTCATGAGTACAAACAAAAAAAAGATAACAAAGACCATCAATATAATACATAAGCATGAGCAGCATCCAAAGATGAGTAACCCTGTGGGGCGTGCAACTAAGGCGGCCTTCTCCACCTTCTTTTGAACTGGCACAGGAAAAGAATCGGGTCCGTGCGCCCAACACAATTCATCAACCCACATGAAGCATTGTGGGTGTTTCTGATTACATGAATGGCAACAAATCAATCTACAATTGTTCCATCTGAACGGTATATAGGGATATACAAATAGCAATTCATCATGGTTTACACTGTCTATGACTTACCACTTTATTACTGTCCCTAACACTATTCTAAAGTACTATATGTAAAATAATTCATATTAAGCTAACCATGAGTAAAGGAAAAAACCCAATAATAGCAATTTTACAACACCTTGTTACTGTGGACAACCTAAATTTATTCCATTCTTCCATTTATCAAACGAAACACTTATCTGTCATGCTATTTTAATGTGTGTTTGTTGATTTGGATACATCATCTTCACAATTAAGGTAATTGTCTTTCAGCTAAGAACATTCTAACATGTAGCCGATTAAATGGGATGATCATGTTCTATGATTCCAATGCAGGATGTTCATCAAATACAATAATCAATGAAATTCTAATCATTTTATGGTTCCCACTTTGTATATGCTATGGCAGACAGCTGTGCAACCTATAAGTTATCTCTAGAAGCAGAAGGAAGGCCACTAATTTAAGCCCATAAGTTATCATTACACATCTCTACAACCTATATCCACCAGAATAACATTGATATAAAATCCAATAACATAACGCATGCAAAATCCAATAACATAACGCATGCATGCACATGTTTTATAAAAAAAATGTAGATGGAACCCCTTTAAAATGTTAACACTACATGGCTCCAAATAACCATTTCATTGTATTAGACAGCATACAATCAGTTGAGGACAAGCATATGCAGGCTGAGTTATTGCAAGTGACCTCCAATTAAGATTGATGCCAATATTTAAGAGTCGTCATTAATTGGAAAAATGAATTGGACTTATAACTACACATATAGCACCTGACATAATATGATTTCAAACAGCAGCAAACATGATAGAGAGAGAAATGATTAAACAAATAATATATGCTACCCTCTCAACGACCAAAATTAGGCCCAATCAGACCACTAGAGTTGATTTTCAATATCTTTATAAGCACACAACTGATAAGCCCATACAAGTATATCTTTATAAGCAGGAACATAGTCTGGCCCTGACCGTATTCCAACTTCTCCCAAGTCCCAACACCCATTTGAAAGAACATATTAAAGAATCCAAATACTCAATTAAACATCTAATTCTATTTGCTAGGTTTAATATCATCTATATGAAGCACAAATTGATCTAAACTTGGGACAATTATTTGGATTAGTTTGGTCCCTGATGGGGTTGTTCATTGACAATCAAAAATATAAATATAGAACTATTACCTAAGAGAAATGTCCTTCACACACATACAGATCAAAGTGCCACCACAACAATATGTTAAACAGAAAAATGTGAGGAACAGTTATGTTTACAATTCTTTTTCAAATGTTTGATGTGTGTGTGTATAAACAAGATTGATTTCAAGTACAGATTGTCATTTTCATCTATTCAATTAAGATCATATAATAAACGTATCGTTCTAAAATTTATACAGATATGCAAAACAATAGGTACATGAAACAAGTCCCATAAAACCCATCCAAATAAATTAAAATAAATACAAAAAATCTTTTATATCCTCATTCATTGTCCACTTCCACCCCACCACAAATCTTAAACACCACCAATCAATAAAATTAATATCTACGGGCAGGCCCACTTCAAAAAACTCAGGTTTTGATACAAAAAGTCCAAACAATCACCTATCATTGCATTTGATCTACCCAACAATGAAATAAAACACACATTTAAGCTGACGCTCCCTATAGATTCGTCTACATGAAACCCTAAGATCAACCCTAACCTTGTTCATCTACATCAAACCCTAAGATCAACAGATCTAAAGAAATAAATATGAGCAGACGAGATTTGATACCGGGTTTTACTAAGATCATTGGACGGGAGGAGATCCAAAGAAGCAGAGAGTGTTCGACGGCTTGTTGGAGACCGGGAGAGGGAGATTGGAGTGTATCGACCTGTTTCGTGAGGAGGAATCAGTTCGGAGTGTAGGAACAATCGACCAACACCACGGTCTTCTCGAGGGAGATCCTCTTCGTGGGTTTTACTCGATTAGGGTTTTTGGCACAGCGGAAATTTGGGGATGGTTGTCTTCGGCGCAGAAAATGGTAGGAGAGAGAAGGTCCTGAATCACTAAAAGATGGTATAAATACCCTTCGTAAATATGCACTTTGACAGGGGCGTTTCTGTCTTTTCACAGACGGACGAAACACCTAACGCGTCTGCCGGAACATAATAAGTGGGTTCCCAGAGCTGAAAATTGTTGGGTTAAAATCCCTTAATGAGGAACATAATACGTCCTTATTTAAAGTCCAACCAAACATGTTTATCGCTGATTTTAAGCTTTAAGCCAAAAAAGCACTACTAATAAGTCCAACCAAACGCCCCCTAAGTGTAATAGTGCCAATTAAAAAAAAACTGAGTGGGCCTCGCTACCCGAATATCCGGCATCCGTATAAACCCACCGATCACGCGATCATCAACGCTCGACCCCCAAATCTGGCTCCCTAATTTTCAAATTTCAAAAACAACGGAAAAGGAAAACACGCCGACCCTCACATTCAACCAAATTTAATAAAACTTTGGATCCCGCGACACCTCCTCTTCCTCACCCCTTCATAGAAGCGCCTCTCCGTTCAATCGCATTCTCTCGTTCTTGTCCCTTCCAATCCAACCAGGTCTCTCTCTCATTCCCACAATTGAATCTGTTTGTTTTGTGTGTTCCTTCGATCAACATTTCTTGTACCCTCGCAGTGATCGATCGATCTTTGAATCCGAAAAAAGGGTTTTTCAAAATGGGTCAGATCCAGTACTCCGAGAAGTACTTCGACGACACCTACGAATACAGGTCCCCACATTTTCCCTTTCGAATCTCTCTTTCATGTCTTCTCAAAGCCTTATATTTTTTACATCTGATCAGGCACGTCGTTCTCCCTCCGGAGGTCGCGAAGCTCCTCCCGAAGCACCGCCTTCTTTCCGAGGTTTTAGGGTTTTCGAATTCTGATCGCCCCCCATTTCGATCCGGTTTTTCTTGCGTTTTTTTGCAAATGTGATTCCGTTTTAGGTTCTATTGATTCTTGTATCTGTTTTGAACAGAATGAATGGAGGGCGATCGGGGTGCAGCAGAGCCGGGGGTGGGTCCACTACGCGATCCACCGACCGGAGCCGCACATCATGCTCTTCCGGAGGCCGCTCAACTACCAGCAGCAGCAGGAGAACAGCCAGGCTCTTCAACAGCAGCAGATGCTCGCCAAGTAGTGACGGACGATCTCCGCCGTTGATTCCCCTTGTTCTACGGCTGTGATCCTTCGTATATTTTAAAATCTTTTCGTTGATGGTGGTGTTGGCGATGATGTAATACCTAAAAATCTTTGGGTGGGGTTTTGTTGGATATTGTGGTGTATTTTTAAGGGTGTTTTTGGAATTTTCGAACCATGATTGATATTTGAAATGGTTGCTCTGTTTGTTGATATTCATTCCTTGCCGTTCGATTTACGTGTTTTATTTGGGACTGTGTCAATCAAGGGTTGGGATTGTTGTACGGTCTTGATGGTGAGTGATGATCTATGATCATATCCCTTCAATTGATGATCCCTTTATTTGTAACATCATCTCTGTGTACTGGTGTTGTGTCGGCTGCAGGTGGGGTGTTAAAGAATGGATGGTTTTGATTGTAAACTCCCCAGGTAACATCGAATCTCTGAAAAGAACAAGAAATGAATTGTAATTCCAACTAAAAGTCTATTTTATATATATATATGATCTTGTTGTTCTGGGTTTCAAATCCGGCTCAAGTACTACTCTTGTTGTGGGGACTGTTGTGTTGTTTATGCTTGATCGCATTTATATGTACTTGCATTGGGGTTTCTCTGATTCTCTTTCAAGCATTGATCATGTGAAATAATGTCGACCACCTATTCATATTTTTATGCTGCAGTTGGTCAATTGATTGTTGTTCCCTTGTATGCCGTTGAAGCTTTAATTTCCGGTTTTGTGTTATTGATATGGACCTCTGTGGTTATCTGTTCAATTAGAGTGAGTATATTTCTGCGCGCTTCACTTTCGAATTCGCTCATAAAAAGCGCTTCCTGCTATGCATGCAGTACTGGGTTACACTAGAATTAGTTTTTATATAAAAAAATTGTTGGGTGTTTTCATTCTGCATGACAATGTTTTGTGGTGCTGTCATCTCTCATTGAATGCAATTTTTTCTTTGGGTAGGTTTATGGATTGTGATGACCTGTTCACTTAAAGCTGTCCTGAACACTGGTTTAGTGGCATCTGCAGCTGCTGGCTTGGTAAGTTGGCATTAACCTTCTTATTGGTGTAAGTTAGATTCAGTTGTTTTTTGTTTAATGGAGATCCCTTGTCTCCTTTGTTCAAGGGACTTTCATTTGATTTAGTTTAATAAGAGAAGTCCCATCTTTTTTCGTCTCATCTTTTTCATTTAAAGGAAAAGGTAAGTTTTGGTTGAGTTCTGCCTGTGATAAGAGTAAGATTGTGTTTATGCTTTTCGTTCAGTCCATGGTTTGTCAAGCGTGAAACCAATAATTGGCACCCCAAAGCCTCAGCTACCATTTTTCTAAAGTTGTCTCAGATGACAGTTTTGCCTGAGGTTATTGGTTTAGTGATGATGCAATCAATATGGTTTAGGAAGTGAGATGTTAGGTGGTTAATTGTAATAGTTGCATCCTTACAAGACCAAGGAGCTATAAGTTCATCATGTTTTGATGCAGTACATATGTTGTTCATTAGGAGCTATGTTCATCATATTTTGATGCAGTACATATGTTGTTCATTCTTTTTGTCAGTTAATGAGTATTCATGTTTTCTAGAAAGTGTTGGATTTGGTATAAAATTAATGGATTAATATTCAACTAATGGGCACTCAAGATGTCTTTACAGGAATTACATGATGATGGTGTAATTGTGCTTTTGCTCATATTTATTCCTATGGTTGAGTCTATCTTCCAACCATGTGTCCTTAACTCCATTTTCTATTCAGGAGTTCTTCACTTATTGGACCCTAAAGTTTGCGGAGTTTTTCTTTTTGGAAGGATACTGTATTATTATAATTTGATTTAAAATGTTGTAGTTATAGCCGGTTTTCAGGGCCATACAGCATCAATCTGCCCTTTTAGAATAGATGCTTGAATGAGAGTAGAAAACATGTAAGGTTTCCATGCAATCTTGGGTTAGCTTATGCCTTATAAGTGGTATCATTGTAATTTGGGTTGGGAAAATAGCATCCTGTCCTAGCCTTAGTTGGAGAATGAGCAACATCTATCTATAGAGGCTGATCTGAACTAATTAGCTCACTGTGAAAAATTAAGTTATGGAAATAGTTCTGTTTCGATTA
The DNA here is from genome assembly GCA_030737845.1 of Acorus calamus. Taxonomy (NCBI): domain Eukaryota; kingdom Viridiplantae; phylum Streptophyta; class Magnoliopsida; order Acorales; family Acoraceae; genus Acorus; species Acorus calamus. Next base: position 3,221,181 of record CM060878.1, on the reverse strand, counting down.
AATGTATGTTAGCTCCAACCCTTAAGTAGATGACAGTATAAATGATGCACTGAATGAGTTCCTACGTTCTTTTCTTCTTGTTATCATAGTCCAATTTTTCTCATGCATATCATCAAAAAAAAAATCTCATGCATATGCACATGTTCTGAAATTTCTCATGAAACACCCCCAAACAAATTGCTAAAATAGGAAGGATGCAAGCCTTATTGGGTTCCAAAATCCTAGGCAGATGAATTCTTTTGATACATGTTTCATATTTTCAGGCTGATCTATTGATTCTTAAGAAAAATCTGTAATTCGTGAATGAAAGTTGATTCAATGTTCAAAGTTTTGATGAACAGAAAGAGATAGGTATATTAATTTGGAAGGTTACCTGTGTCGAGGAAAATCTGTTCTCGATTGAGTTCCTCAGAGTCGTCGGACATTGTTCTAGGGGCAGTGTTTAGTGACCCGGCTAGATTGCAATCCTTTTTGCTTTGTTTCATCTTTGTGCCCAAGCATGTATATTGAAAGAGGGGCATATGGGAAACTTCATATTTATCTTAGGGTGTGTTTGTGCACAAATTTGTAAGGAAAATGAAAGAAAGTGGGGGATTTGAGTCAAAAGGAAATTGGTGGAAAGTAAAAAAAAAAATTTTGATCAACTTTCATGGTGTTTGTGCATATGATGGAATTTTTTTTTATCATTTTCTTGCAGATTCTCATCTATTCCTATTTTTTCTAATAAGACAAAATATGAGAGAGATGGAATTTTTTTTCTTTTATTTATTTGACACAAATGCTAGTTTTTTAAATGGTTAAAGAGAAAATTTTTACTTTCTCTCAATTTCTTTTACTTTACATCATGCACAAACACATCCTTATAAGCCCTCAAAAAGGGTACTGTACTACTACTGTGAAGGTAGTTTCTTTGCAAGAGCAAATTTTATTTAAATGCATGTCAAGTTACGATGTTTAAATTTGTATGTTTAAATTTGTATAGCTTATAGCTTTGGTCGTTGTCCTTTCATCTATGCTTTGAGAGAGCTTTTGCCAAGGAATATGTGAAACGGCCGACGGCTGCCCTTTGAGCCAAGGGACTGACTTTGATGGAAACATCAGTTGGAATCTTTTTGCATATTAAATTCCTAGGGGTTGCTTATGTTACGATGTTATTCATTTCATTCAGAATATTTAGGATTTTGAAGGTAGAAGCTGTTACTTTTTTCTTCATTTGTTTCGCTGATGGAATATTGAGAGAGAAAATATATAGTTATATAAAACTAGAAGATAATGTATGATTTTATCTGAGGTTGATAAATTTGTCTTGTCTCTTAAGTTTGTTATTTATAGTTGTGGATGTATGAATATGAATAACTATACCTTCCTCGATATAAAGATTTATTATCACTTATTAAGACATGATTATTACAATTTATTTATGTTAAACAAAAAAATATAGTGAAGATTCCAGATTACCCCCTCTAAACTACTTGAAATCCATATAACCCCTCCCTTCCAACCGACCTTTCCTAAATTCTATATAACTCACATTTCCTAAATTCTATATAACCCCCTGAACACACTTATAAATTCAAATAATCTCCTCAAAGCACCTATGAAAATCCAAATAATGTTTTGAGCTAAACTTTCATTAATAAAGAAAGAATATTTTTTAATATTCTGTTTGATTAAACTTGGTTGAAAACATCATATACTGAAAACCTCTTAAACTTTGTTAAAAATGTGAAAAATAATTTGTAAATGATGATTTTACCCTTATGATAAAATCTTATCTGGAGGGGTAAAACATCATTTACAAAGAATCGTCTCTATTTTTTGATACACCTTAGGGGTTTTAGTATATTGTGTTTTCAGTCAGGATTAACCAGACAAAATATTTTTCATCTGTTAACAGAAATTTAACTTATAGGGCTATTTGGATTTATACATGTGTTTTTAGGGGGTTATATAGATTTTGGACAGTTTATAGGAGGTTATCTGGATTTTTCCCAAAAATATGTTGAGTAATAATCAGTCTTACATTATTTAACATCTTATTCACTAAACAAATCCATTTGGTGGAAGGGTTATCATATAATATGTGTGTATCGAATCATTTAAAGGTGATGCTCCTACCCAATTTGGGACCTTGGATGTGACAGATTTTGATGCTCAAATAAGGGACCTTGGTCCAAGTGGTGAGGGACACTCAACAATGTCGCCACACAGGACACGTGACCTTTGTTTTGAACATAATCCACATTTACCCATAAAAAAACAACTTATGTGTACTTAATTTGCTAAAATAAAACTAACTCAACCAATCAACAATATAACAATGATAGTTGAGAGATCTAACCATAAATCCAACTGCCAAAGCATTGAAATTTTGTTCACATCTTATACGACCTCGTATCCTTGCATGGATAACTATAACACAACGTATTCCGTTATTTTAAATCTTATAAACCCACGCTGTTATGGAACGAGTGAACTGGGTCCATGATTTTCCGTGGCCTGAATTTTGGTCCCTGCAAAAAGCCCAGACAAACCCCTCAAACGCAGACTTCTCTCAAACGGGCAGTCGGAGATCTCTCTCTCTCGTTCTCATCGTCTCTCCCTGTTGTGTTGTGGTTAACGATGAAGAGAAGAAGACAGTGCAGGAAACCTCGGGAGCGGTTTTGCCTTCCGAGTTGGCGCAAGCACCAGCTTAGAAGCCCCGGACCCCGTCCCCGATTGGACCTCTCTCGATTCCTCTCCGAGTCCCCTCCAGGTCTCTCTCTCAATTGACACCCTTTGTTGATGTAATTCAAGAATAGGGAGGAAAATTAGGAAGTTTGGGTTTTTATTTTATTTTAATGTGGCAGGTTAATTTTTTTATGATCTTTTAGTGAAGTTAGGGTTCTTGGATTTTTATTTTTTTTATATGTTATTTTAGGGATTTATATTTAGAGGTACATTTAGGTGGTGAATTGAGTGGTTTGGTAGTATTTAGTGTTCCAATAGTTTTGTAGGAGTTCATTTAGGTTTTTTTTTCATTAGGACTGTGAGTCGGAAGAATAGGATTCTGTATGTATGCATTTATGCAGGCCTTTTGGGGAAAATAGGTTTGGATTTAGTGAAATTTATGGTTCTTTTGATTTGGTTGGATTCGAGAACTTTTAGTGTATTATACTGATGCAGATTGATGTTATTTGCAGAATGTGGAACATTTTAACATCTGATTGTTTAAACCTGCAAATGCACAGTTGGATCTCTTATATCAAATATTTCTGAATGAAAATGAAACATTGCTGATTTTACTTAACTGGGAACTTATGCTGATGCTAAATTTCAACCACACTAGCTGAATATTTGTAACTCTCAGTAACAATATATGGATCATATAATATCTTATAATATCCCAACTCTATTTTATACTTCCTGTTATACTCATTCCTTTTATGACGCTATAGCTCCTTCTTGACCTTTTTCAGGTACTCTCTGTAAGGTTACATGCTGTGAAGGTATGTCATTCAGAACTGCTAGCATGGATCGACACAATCATGGTCCTGATTCTGGACAAAGGGGCATGCCTAAATTATCTTTGGAGCGCACATTGGCTCGAATTGTAGCACAGGAAGTGGTTCGTTTGAATTCCACAGGAGCACCATTTACTGTGAGAGAATCTGTAGCAAACTGTGATGAGCCAGACACCTCCAGCAATGGGTTTGTCTATTTGTCTCATGCCTTTGAAGTAGTGCTTGCCAGTGTTATCTTTTGGCTGATGTAGTTTCTTCTTTGTTGGGCACCGCATGCAAGGGTTGCATATTTGTCATAAATTTATTCTAATTTTGGCCTGCTACATTTTTGATAGATAAACATTGAGACTCGAACTCAAGACCTCTTGGCTTCAAATTCTTTTGTCAACCACTAAGTTACGAGTCTCCTTTTCCAGATACATGTTATGAATCAGCTTTCGTGTTTTTTAGACAGAGAAAATTTCCATATCGAAGATGGTGGGTTTCCCTGTTGTCCATGGTTTTAGGTCAATTGGGGCAGGCAAAACATAATTTTCAGGTTCTCTTATAGAGAGCATTGTCATGCAGATAACCAAGCTTCAATGTATAAACAATGTATCTATCTGAAATTCTGAACATTTTATCCGAGGATAATCTTCTGCAACCAATAAAGGAACCCATCTGTTTCTTATGTCCTCCCAATAAAGCATATCAGGCGAGAACCTCTGGTCTCCGGGGGGGGGGGGGGTTGTTTAGATCATTTTAATATTGTTCTTACATGGGATTTGCATCTGTAAGCTGCCACTCTTTTTTCTTGAAATAGAATTTGTTCTATGAATTTGATTTGAGAATGGGATGTGTTTTCTTCTACCTCAATCTAATGCTGTTTCAACAATTACCAGTAAAAGTATTATAACATGACTGTTCTGTCTGTTTTTCATTAAAAAAAAAGGCTGTCTATCTACTGTTTTCGTTTGTTGCTGGGGTATTATGTGTGTTGATGTAATTTGATATATTACTCAGAATCACCAGATGAAATTATACTTTTTTATTGGTCATGTTACCTTCATTCTTTGACTGACTTCACTTCATCTTAAAGTCTTTAATTATACCGTTATTCCCTTGTTGACTTGTCTTTTTATGCAGGAATCTTGGGCAAGATTGTACCCCATCTTCTGTTGAATCAATGCGATATACTCCTGTAAAATCCGTGTTACAAGATACAGGAAGCTATGATTCTTGGTGGTCCCCTGGAAGTGTAGTATGGGTGAAAACTGCATTTCACGAGTGGTGGCCTGGAGAAGTAGATTTCCTTCACTTGTTTCAAAGTTCTCCTAAATGGTTTCCACTATAAATTTCCATCTTTTTGTAAATGCTTAATGGACTTTACCTTACGGTGTCCAGGTTATGGATGAAAGAAGAGCTCAAGAAATCCCAAGTGATAGATGTCCTGGAGGAGTTCTAGTACAGCTTTTCGGGGATCATAAGTTGTGAGTCCACTTGTTTCCGAGTGTGTATCCTATCTTTTCCCATCAATATCTGACACGAGTGTTTAAATTCACTTTCCAGTGCTTGGGCTCATCCAGTGGAAGATCTCTCTCAGTTTGATGATGTGAGTATAAAACATTATGCAAACATACTGCATGTACATACTACATTATATGCAGCCTAGACCAAGCCACATTTATTCAGTACATTTTCTTTTATGGATATGTTGACATAAGTTATCAGGTCCATGTAAACTTTTGGGTTAGAAATTCTAGTGGTTTTCCTTCTTTAAGCCATATTCTGGCATATGGTCATGACTTGTGTGGATGTGATATATGTTATATAACTGTTATGAGCCTGCAAATGCTTCCTTGTAAGTGATTACAATTGAAAGACCTAAACTGATTCCATTAATCTTGTTATAAACTTTTGTAATAATAGATGGCATACATTATTCAATTTTTAAGTTTTATGTTGGTCTATGGTCTGCAATCATGCATTTACTAAGCTTTTAATTTTTGCAAGCACCATGTTAGCCAATTGCAGCTTGTAATGATATAATATATCTGATTCTTTGTTATCCAGTGCTACGAAGAAAGGAGCAGCAAACGTTCAGAGGCATTCCAGAATGCCCTTCAAGAAGTATGCCTTTGCAAGCTCGTTGATATTATTATGTATTCTGTAGTTGAGGTGACAAATGTAAATCTTGTATCCCTTTCTTGTTGCTTTTGTCCCAGGCCTTGCGCAAGTTGGAGAGGACAAATTCTTACAAACAGTCAGATCGAAGTTCCACTGAGCAGAAGAGCCCGCATCAACAAGACCAATCACCAGGTTCCTTTCCTTGACATCTTTATTATGTTTTTCTTGTCTCCACCATTGTTTATTCTAGGCAAAGTTAGTATCAGACCAAGACCCTGCTGTGGTTGTTGGTCATATCATCTCTTGGTTCCACCTAATCATTTTATAATCACCCTCCATATTGATAGAAAACCATCCTGGAATTTGTTCCTGACATGTTAGTGCCTTGCTTTGCCAGACAAATGGAGTTCTCTAAGTTCAGGCCGAATAAGAGATTGTCGCCTTGAGGAAGGGAGGGGCAAACGGAAGCGGAAACCAAAAATCTACTTTGATGTGAGATTGAAAACTTTGGGCTCCAATTTTCTTATTGTAATGTATGCATATGTTATCATGTTAGACCAACATTTTTGTTCTTTTGCAGGAGTCAACATTTCAGGTGAACACAGTTAAAAGGGTCCGTCGATTGAGGATAATGAGATTTCTTGGGCTTGCAGCTCCTGCAGGGTCTCCTTTTTCTTATTCTTCTTAGGAGGATATGATTCTTAGTTCGTGTAGAGTGTTCAGTTCTTGTGATCTTCTCTTGTTACTAATCTCTTTGTATTGTTGTGATGCTGTCATTATTTATATCTTCCTATTGTAGTCCAGAATAAATGTATGCAGCTGAGTGTTTGAGATGTAATAAATGAGTGAGCTTTAAAGGATCATGAACAAATTTGAGAATGTGAACAATCTGATCATTTGCAGATAACTTAAGCTCTTGACAAGTTAAAAGTATTCGTTGTTTTGGAAGGGCTGTATTGCAAGTGTTGGTTCTGAAAAAATGCCTGAACCTAGGGCTGTATTGCAAGTGTTGGTTCTGAAAAAATGCCTGAACCTTATAGAGTCATGTTTTTTTCCTTTATTTTTAATATTGTAAATTGTTTCATTCTGAAATATAAAATTCAGGGAAAAAAATGAATGTATGGGGATATCTATCTATTTGTTTTTCTGTGCTTATTTTGTGCTTTGTTCAATCAAACGGTTATAAATTCATCAAATAAAATTTTGATCAATTTATTCATGATTTGATATATTTATAGCAGTTTGATTTTAAATGTGATGATGTGATAATTCCACAATAAAAATAAAATAAAATACAAGCAGATGATCCAAATCCGATCTCTAATGCCCCCCTTTACCTATTTTAGTGGATGCAAATCAGAAAATAGTTTTCCTATGTTCCTGTTCATCTCTTTCTTTGACGACGAGGCTTATTTTTTACCCACTGAAAATTAGGTGAAATATGAAGCAAGGATTGGTGTTAAATAAAAAATGGAATAAACTACCGAAAATTAGGTGAAATATGAAACCAAAATACATGAGGGTGAAAAGGTGTGTATAGTTAATATAAAAGGTGAAAATAAACTAATATCTATAATGGATGTTTTTTTTAAATTGCATGTCAAATCAATTAATAAGTATATATGTCGATTCATTTTTATTTTTTTATAATTTTTTATTGTGATATCATTGTTTCTTATCCATAATTTATTCTCAATTAATTATAACAAAAGTTAATTATCATTTTTTTAAAATAATAATAATTAAAAACATGACCTTATTTTATTGATATAATTATTTATAACAGAAACAATTATCTGATTTGGAGTGGGCCAACAAATTTCTAATGCGTTACAAAGAAGGAAATATCCATCGAATGGACGGCCAAATCAGGGCTTCAGCAAATAAAAAAAAAACACGAGGGAGTCAAAACTGAAATCCGGCTTCAAAATTTCACCAAAACCCGCGTCAAAAAACAAACAAACCCAATCTCCACCGTCCACTCAACCATTCCAAAATCAACGGCCCAAACCCCTCGATCCGCATCGACCCCCCCTCGACCAATCACATCCCACCTCCCCACCCCTATATAAACTCACCTCCCCTTCCACAACCACCCCATCGAAACCCTCCACCAAAAATCCCTTCCAAACCCTTTCATTCCAAAACTACCCCTCTCATGGCCCCCAAGGCGGAGAAGAAGCCGGCCGAGAAGAAGCCCGCGGAGAAGAAACCGGCGGAGGAGAAACCCGCGGCGGCGGAGAAGGCTCCGGCGGAGAAGAAGCCGAAGGCCGGCAAGAGACTCCCGGCGAAGGAGGGGGCCTCCGGCGACAAGAAGAAGAAGAGGACGAAGAAGAGCGTGGAGACTTACAAGATCTACATATTCAAGGTCTTGAAGCAGGTTCACCCCGACATCGGGATCTCGAGCAAGGCCATGGGGATCATGAACAGCTTCATCAACGATATCTTTGAGAAGCTCGCGCAGGAGGCTTCGAGGCTCGCCAGGTACAACAAGAAGCCCACCATCACCTCTCGCGAGATCCAGACCGCCGTCCGCCTCGTCCTCCCTGGCGAGCTCGCCAAGCACGCCGTCTCTGAGGGCACCAAGGCCGTCACGAAGTTTACTAGCTCTTAGGGTTTCGGTGTTTTTTTTTTGGGGGTTGGTTTTGTCTTTTGTTGGGACCTGGTAGGGGTTATTACTGTGTTTGTGATGGATGGATGGATGTGTTTGTAAAGGTTTTAATGGGATCTGTTGATTTTGGATTTTGATTGAGGTTTTTTGTTCTATCATTGATGGATTCATGTGGTTGTGGAGATCAGGTGGATCTCTTTATATTTCACCTATATATGGATCTTCATTGAGCAAGCCAATGCTTTCAGGTGCTGCTATTACAAGTTATTATGATTTGTTTGTTTTTGAGGTCTCCCAGTTTAGATAGTTTTGATGTTGTTTGTGGTTGTTTTTTTTTTATGCAGTCAAATGGCTCACCCGTTATGGAGGTTCAGATTGTGGAGTTTCAGGTGATTTATCATTCTGTTTTGCCCCTTTTTGTGGAGTTTGGATTTGGATTTTCTTCAATGGGTTGTAGTTTGATCTTTATTTGGAATCTTGTTTACTATGCTCTTGTGGGAATCTAACTTAAATGTGTTTCCAAACAATCTTTTTAGTTAAAAATGATAAAAAATAGTTTTTCATAAATCTAATTTGAAAAGCTGTATATATGGAAAACTAGCTTTCAATCTCTACTTTAGTAATCTCTCTTGTATGTTTGCTTCCATTGTTGTTTCTTGTACACAGAAATCAGATTTTTAGGTGATTGTGTTTCTTAATTCATTATGAATTTTTAGGATTTGTGCTTGATGGCATACCATCTGGTAAGGCTTTTGTGGTGTTTGATGCAAAATAACATGCGGATTGAACAATGTGATTTTCAATATATAATCATATGGTTTGAACTGTTTTGAGTGGACAACCTGAATAAATGGCTTTTGCCATTCTCAAGGCTGTAGTGCTTTGTTTGGTTCAGTGTTTAGATTGTTGGTTTATGAAGCATAGCATTGATTATGTAAATTGACTCATATTGCATTAATTAATATTAATCATTTTAATTTACTGGCACTTTCTTTGACTTTGGATTCATTTATTGATTTCTTTTTTTTACTTCTCTATGTTTGGCTCTTATAAGATCCATATCTCCAGAAGGACGAGCAAGGTTATTCTGTAGAATTATTTTCTTCTAGGCACTCATGCTTGCAGAGATACAAACATTCCTTAAATTTGTTGATTTCTGTTAGTTTTCACTGCTTTGCTCCTGAATTCTCCCTAAATCAAGTGAATGATCATAAAAACAACTTTCAATATTCCCTTGTGAAATGTATTGGGGATCCATTTCTTGCTTTTCTGGTCTTAGTTATCATCTCTATGTTTCCACAATTCCATCCAGTGGGATGGGAAATTAGATGGCGCTTCTTGCCAGTCTCAATGTTAGCGTACTCTTTTATGAGATCTGCCTTCTAGGGCCTAGGTTTATAAAGAAATTCACATAGTCTCGACACTCATGAATGAAGTTTAGAAAACAAAAACTAATATGTCCCAGTGTGGATGGTAAAACATATTATAATGATGAACATCATCTCCGCATACTGAATCTCTTATTTAACACATGGACTGTGTCCCTAGCTTCTAGGATTCTATTCAGCTTTGTTCTTGTAGAAGCATTGGAGGTATGGCATTTCCTGTTCAGTTTGAGACAATCCTAAGAACACTCTGGAACATATTATAATGTGACATGCCATACCTTTGAGTGCAGTTTGAACCATTGATTTAAAAACCATTGATTTTATGTAATTAGAATTTAACTAAGATGGAACAATGAGAAATGAGGGGTTGGAATTTAACTTCTATACTTGTTTTATGCTTTTTAGGACATCTGTTCCTAATTACAACTGTGTTGGAACTAAAGTTTATCCAAATGATTGGCAACCAGGATATCAACACTAAGAAGTCTCAACATCTGGTTGGATGTCTGGGCTGAGTGAAAAAGTATACCTTTTGAAGAGAGAACAGTTTTGAGGAAGAATTTCAGGCCTTTTTTTTTGAAATGGTGGATTACTGTGATTCCTCTTGATTCCTCACCCTATCCATATTTTGGCAATCTAGTTATCACCATGTCGTGTCCTTGTAATCCATTTTGGTTGCAGGAGGAAATCTAATTGATGGCCTCAGGAATTGGGATACTTGTGAAGCAAAAACTAGATATTCACCCTGGAATGAAATGGGACTGATATGCTGATTTGGCCAGAAAGCTATTCGGGCATATTGAGTACAACAGATGTATGACAGAAAGTTATGATTGAATTTACTTCTCAAATCTGGTGCAAATGGATACGTGGGGATTCCATGCACAGTGAGCCCTACTTAACAAAATACCAACATCGGATAGACCACAAAGGATATGTTTGGCACCACAGTCAATTGTAACTATGATTTTGAGACGGTATTATCTCTTGCTTATGTGAAATGGCTGACTAAAACTTTCAAGTCTGGTTTATCTTTGAAGCTCATGCAAACTCTGTCACAAAGTTGAAGTTGTATGAAAGATACTCTAGGAAGACACACAAGTCCACTGGTCAAAGAAATTCTGCAATTGGAAAAACTCAAGTACGTTCAAAATCCATTGAAGAATACATATAGATGTTATGATGCTAACTTCCTTGGGGAAACTTGCAGAGTTTCACATAATTCTATTGATATTCTTGAACTTTCTGTCCAGAGCCTAAGAATTGTATTTGCAACTTGGGCTTCAGAAAATCTGGTTCAAGACTATCCTGTTGTACATACTCCACATACCAATTATGAAAAATCAATTATTCAAACTGCACTGAAAGGTATGGCATTTTCCATTGATGTATGAACTGCACTAGAAGCAATGGTATCTTGTACCTCTTCTCTCTATTTTGTTGGCCCCTCCCTGGATAATTCTGTAGTTTCCTAGCAATGGTGTCACTGCCACCGCACACCCACCACCACAACCATCACAGCAGCCACCACCATCTTCACCATCACCGCCCTCCTCTACGGTGGCTTCCACACACCCCTCCCCCAAAACCCCATGGTGCCCTCTGTGGCTCTGCCAATGTTGTTGGGGGTAGGAAGGATAGGGTGTGGGATTAATATTTGTTCAAATAAAAACACTTTTTCTTTAGTGAGGTGGGGTTATGAAATACGGGGTGGGGATAAACATGTCCAAATTTCAATCAATTTCAATGGAGGGATGATCTGTCAAAAAGAAATCCATCAGATGGACGCACTGATCAATCTTCACGTGACTCGCGTAGCAACCCACCAAAAAAAAAAAACCGAGGGAACAGAAAACCAAATTCATTTTCAACTTTCCACAACCCCCAAATTTTGAACCGTAACCCTCGCCACGTCACCGATCCATCCCGAATCAAATAAATCTCCACCGTCTAATCTACTCCCCCAAAATCCACGGCCCAAACCCCTCGATCCGCGTCATCCCCTCTCGTCCAATCACATCCCACCTCCCCACCCCTATATAAAAACAAAACAAACAATACCTTCCCCTATCAAAATCCAACTACAGTCAAAATCCCCAAAAACCCTCACTTTCCCTTCCCTTCCCTTCCAAAATCTCCCAACCACAACCTCTAATGGCGCCGAAGGCGGAGAAGAAGCCGGCCGAGAAGAAGCCCGCGGAGAAGAAACCGGCGGAGGAGAAACCCGCGGCGGCGGAGAAGGCTCCGGCGGAGAAGAAGCCGAAGGCCGGCAAGAGACTCCCGGCGAAGGAGGGGGCCTCTGGCGACAAGAAGAAGAAGAGGACGAAGAAGAGTGTGGAAACTTACAAGATCTACATTTTCAAGGTCCTCAAGCAGGTGCACCCCGACATCGGGATCTCGAGCAAGGCCATGGGGATCATGAACAGCTTCATCAACGACATCTTCGAGAAGCTCGCGCAGGAGGCTTCGAAGCTCGCCAGGTACAACAAGAAGCCCACCATTACCTCCCGAGAGATCCAGACCTCCGTCCGCCTTGTTCTTCCCGGGGAGCTCGCCAAGCACGCCGTCTCTGAGGGCACCAAGGCCGTCACGAAGTTCACCAGCTCTTGAGAGATCGGTTTTTAGGGTTTCTTTTTTGATTTTGTGTGTTTTTTTTGTGTGTTTGTTTTCAAGAATTTGGGAATGTAAAGATCGTTTTGTTGAAAGGGTTTAATGGAATCTGAATCGATCGTTAGTACAATTTGTTTTGTTTGTGATTGAACGGTGGAGATTGGTTCGTTGCATATCATTTTCAGGTGGTCTGTAGATAATAAATTTTTTTTTGCTGATAATTAATCTGGTCAGTCGTAGATCATACGATAAAATGTCTTAGGCAAAGAAAATTTTCGAATAATTTATACCATGTACAAATTTTTCTGGCTGTATCAATCTGTGTTTATGTAACCTATAATATGTGCTAATGATACTCTGTTTTAATGATTTTCCAGTCACCTGTGTAGCTGGCAATATGTAAATGGTTTTAAATCATATGCATATGTTTATGCATATAAATGGTATGTTTGCAACAACGTTATAGCCTAGATGCTTTGTCTGCACTAATGGCTAGAGCCATTGCTCATTTGATTTCCATTATGTGCATAAAGCGTAAAAATATGTTCGAGCTACACATGGGACTACAAACTGGTTGGAAGTATCAATATTAAGATATTTTTTTTTATGAATTATATTAATTTATTAAAATATATGATTTATATTTTATAAAATTATAAACCTTATTAAATAAGGTACATGACTTTAACAAAATAAAAATGTGTGATTTGCATTTGAGAGTGTAAGGGCCCGTTTGGTTCGGTGGTGTGGACATCCGCTTTTGGAAAATCGACCAGGTGGTGGGGAAGCGGTATTTTAATGCGTTTTAAAAATTGAAAAAAATAGCCTTTTATCGGCACCACTCCCCTTTAAACGCAAAAGCTGAAATTCCGTTTGGATGGGAGGTAGAGTCTGATAGTTTTTTCAAACGCAAAAGCCGGCCTAACGCCGAGCCAAATGGGCCCTAAGATAAACTTAGTGTAACATTTTTCATTTATTTTTTAAAAGGAAAATGTCAAGGGCCTGAACACAGTTGAACAATTTGAAAAGTTGGACATATAAAGGTTTTGGGCCTATAAATTATAATTGGGCTTAAAATCTATGCTTGAATAATACCTGGTTCGAACAGTTGGTGATCACCCCATTAATAAATGATTCTTTTGAATGGAACGTGGGCATATTTATTTACTAAAGATAATATTAAATACAGTTATGTTTCTAATCTCAATTTCAGTTTATAAGTATTTTAAAATTTTTAAAAATAGTATCTTATCTAATGAGATACATGCTTTTATAAAAAATATACTTCAAGGAAGCGGGGTAGAAGCCTTTTCTACTCCATTTTTCTCGGGGCGTCTTGATGGGATGGTGGTAGTGCACCGCACGTGCTTTCCCCTCCCGTCTTTTATTTTCACTTTCTACACTACCTATGTTTTTCTTTTTCTGTTTTTCTCAACTCATTCAGTTTTGTTCTTTTGATTAATTGAAAAAGAATTTGATTATATTTTTTTCAAAAAAAAAAACATACTTTAATAAATTGCATGTATGCATTTATAAAAATTATGAAAATTTTATATAGAATCATATATCTCGTCAATGCGAACATATGTTTCGATGACTTTATATCGACACATATAAAGTTAGAATTATGGCCGAAAAAAGAACTAAGTGTAATAGCACCCTTTCGAAAATGATTAACATGTCGGAATTAATTTGCGTCATTATCCATCCATATTTTTCACGAGTTACATTTAGATGCAAAATTATAGTTGTCAATTAGTATCAATAACTATCTGTTGTGTTTTCTTCACTTTTAATTCTTCTTTAATGATATAAAATTATTTTTGATGTTGTAGTTTCCTTTGTATCCCCAAATGCGTAATATTAGAAGAAATAGTGAAGATTTTTAACCTAAATGTTCAATAAAAGGAAATCCGAATACCCCCTGTAAATTTTTTGAAATCTATATAACCCCCTGACTTTTGGTGAAGTTCATATAATCCTATGGAAACAATTATGTAAATCTAAATAGCCCCCTGAGTTTGAAAGATGAGGAATATTAGGCAATTATTTTGTCTGATTAATTTTGTCTTAAAACATAATATACTAAAAGAAATCATTTGTAAATGATGATTTACTCTTCCATATAAGGTCTTACAAGGGGTAAAATAGGCGTTTATAAATGTTTTTTCTTACATTTTAACACATTGCAGGAGGTTTTTAGTATACGATGTTTTAAGCCAAGTTTAACCAATCAGAATATTCGTAGAATATTCTTCATTTCTCAACAAAAATTTAACTAATGAAACTATTTGGATTTACATATGTGTTTCCAATGAGTTATATGGACTTTATAAAAGGTTAAGGGGTTATATAGATTTTAGATAATTTACAGGGGGTTATATGATTTTTTATATCAAACGAGATAAATTGTCTTTCCTCTCACTTATTCTCACAATTATCTTTTATCTCAATCAACCCAAAATGCATAAAATTAGAAGAAAGAATGAAGATTTTTAACCTATATACAACATGTTTAATAAAAGGGAAAAATCCATACAACCCCTTGAAATCAGACTAAAATCCATATAACCCCCCTGACTTTTTATCACATGAAGACAAGCCAGCCAAATTGAACCGTTTTAAACCACCACGTGCCTCTGGTTTCGGTCAACAATGCATATGCACACACTTTAGCAGACCATGAATTCAGTAAACTTTATATTCACAAAGCTGCAGCCTGCAGCACGTGCAATCGAAAAAAAACAATCATATGATATAATATGTTATTCTATAAGTATCTATCATCGAAAATTTGTTATCGAGAGTAGGCTTTCCAAAATCAGATTGGAATTGTTATTCTACTAGTATATCATCTCATCAGAAATTTGTTATGGAGAGTGGACTTTCCAATATAATCCCTTCTAGAAGGACCAAGATTTTTGTGATGATATAAATATCTACTACCCATATAATTCTTTTTTCATAAAATTATATGTTTTTTTATGGGGGTCTCTCAATCATTATCATTTTAGTTATACATATCCATCCATCTATTTGCCCTTTATTGACATGTGTTACGTAACTAAGAAAATCATTTTATGTCACACATTCTACGCAAATCAAATTTATATATAAATTATAGACATAAGACATGATGACACGATCCATTAGTTTGACTTGTTTATATGGTAGCTTATAAACACGTCGCAACACTCTTTAAATTTTTTGGATTGATCCGGTCTATTTTATACCTCTACCATCCATCATACCATATAATAAAACTAAAAACTTTAAAATTAACTTAAAATTTATTTATCAATAATTTATACCTATTTGGGTGAAGAAATAAGCTATTATAAAACAGACAACTATTTCAGTATAAGTAAAAAATAAATTATTTTTTGTCCGATTGTGTTTGTTTTTTCTCATTAAGAAATATAAAATAAATTTGTTGTTGTTTGGTTGATAATTATTTGGGTGCGTTTGGTTGTGTGATTGTCAGCTTTTGCGTTTGTAAGCTTTTGCTTTTGTAGGAAACTGCTTTTACAATCGTGTAATCAAATAGTTTTATTGTAGTAGCTTCTTGCAGACAGATTTTTAAAAGCTGGGGGGTGAGTTTCTTGAAGAGTTAGTTTTAAATATTAGATTCCTGCAGAATCAGTTTTATAATCGCACAACCAAACACATCCGAAGAATGAGATGTGAATAAGGATTTATAAAATGTAAAAAATTGATTTGACACGTGAGTCCCATGTTTTAATAGAAGTGATGACAAATGATTTGACAAGCAATCCCATTTATACAAGTGGAATAAATTATGTGAAATAACATAATTCTAGAGATGATCTAAAATACTAGTTTATTCTCACACATTCTAGCATAGCTATATCCCCTTATTCTTTACAAACAAACCTCTTTTTAATCTTATTCCTCTCTATTCTTTTCCTATTCTCCTATCCAAACATAGGTGATACATATCACCTAACAAGTACCCAAGATTGGGTACCACATTTTACATAGAGATCTTCAAATAAGTGCTAGTTTGACAAAGGGATAAATGATGAGATAAATGATGATTATGTGAATAATTAAGTGAGAGGATAACTTATTCCGGTTTGGTATAAAAAATAATCGGAATAGATTACGAACAATTGTTTTAATTTTAAAATAAAAATGGAAATATTTTTTTTCATCTAGGTATAATAGCATTTATCCATACCTTTTATCTGAATTTTAATAAATATAAATATAAATATGAATAAAATTAATATATATATTTTTTCTCTTAAAATTAAGACTAATTTATTCAGAAAATCTTAACCCCTCGTCCTAAATGATCAATCCACCCTGTCATCCGCTGAACTCACAAACTTAACCGTCTCCTGCGGAACACTGTACCGACACTAAAATTTTAATAAATGCTCTATTCGTTTTTAATCCACGCCGAAAATCTAAAGCCCTCCGTATCTCTCCGAGTACCGAATCTCTCTCTCTCTCTCTCTCTCTCTCAAAAGATGGAATCGCCGGAGTCGCCATACGCGTCGTCTCCCGAAGCCGGTCCGAAGCGGTCGGCGCAACCCAGATCTCCCGGCGCCGGTGAGTAGATCTTCTGTTTCCATCCCCCCATCGATGGAGATGAGATTGAGATCGATCCGTTGAATTTTATGATTTCGATTTCGCATTGTTTATGTCTCTTTCTCTCTGTAGTTGTTTCTCGTGTTTGCGTAATTGTAGAGTGTGAATCTCTGTCTGGATCAGTTTTTTTGGGTTTAATTTGATCTCCGTAGTTGTTTGGTTTGGTCTGGAATTGTTGAAAATCTGGTGAATTTGTTCTTCTGCACTGCTTGTGTTTTGGTCTGAGAGAGAGGCATCTTTTCTTGGCCGAAGAGGGGCCAATGTAACTAGGGTTTCTTGTTTCACGTGCTTTTCTGGAAAGTGGGAGAGAGGGAATACGTGATGCGCCTTTTAGGGTTTACCTTTACTTCTCTACATGAGTGATTTATTTAAATTGAGGGTTGTACATATTTGGAAACTTAATGTTTTTTGTATCAGTACATACCCAATCTTGGATCTGAAGGTAAGCTAATGTATATGCTTCCCTACACTTGACCTTCTTATTAGATTGATTTATATAATTGTTTTGGTTGTCAAATATATCTTGAAACAGTGGAGGTTGGCAACGACTTCAGTTTGTCCTAGATTTTTTTAAACTAATGTGTATGGATATTTGTGGGCAAATAGATATGGTGCGTGTCTTGTTATATTGTTTTTGTTGTCATATGATGATATGATGTACGCTGTGTAAGGTCTGTGAAACAGTAGAAAGGCGACGACCTAAACAATCTTTTAGTCTCACAACTCTCTGGATAGAATCTGGCTGCTTCTTCTTTTGGGGTTTGTATCTAAATCATTTCATCAAATCATGCGGAATCTTTCCTTGACTATTTTTTTTAGAGTTAAGACTGCTCTAACTTTTTGTATATTTTCAAATTTTTGGGCTATATATGTTCTAAAGGTCTTCTTCTTAAATCTCTTCTTATGATTAGTAATTGATCATTTAATTATTTTGCTGACTGATAGATTAAATAAATGCCTTGTAAGAGGCTTTTATTTTGGAATTTACTAATGTGTTCTTCTTCCGTAATTGTCACCTAGTTCAGAATCTTTTTTTTTTTTTTTCAAGAATGAGTTATTCACATTTTTATCCTCTTAAAATTTTACCCCGTTACTGTACGGGGTTGTTTGGACGGTCAGTTTTACCTTTCATGTTTCTGTAACCTCCCTCTAATCTGGATATTGTGCTATGTTTTCCTTAATTCAATGTGGTAGTATGTCTACCTTTCAATTATTTATTTATTTATTTCTACATTTTGGTACACTATCATTTCTTTTCCATAAGCTATTACAGGAGCAAGATGCATTCCCATTTGATGGAGTGATCGCATGCTATTGATCTATTGTATGAAAAAGGAATGATTTGGCATTGTTATCTATCTTTTGAGATTTGCACTTTTATGTAAATTTTTTTCTTACGCTCTTCAATGTAAATATATTTACTTTTATTTCACTTTGCATTTGTTATTATTAGATGACAAGGAGAAGCCCACACACATTAGGTTTCTTGTGTCGAATACGGCTGCTGGATGTATCATTGGAAAGGGTGGCACGACAATCACGGAATTCCAGTCACAATCTGGGGCACGCATTCAACTGTCACGTAATCATGAATTCTTTCCAGGAACATCTGATAGAATAATCATGCTGTCTGGTCTATTTGACGAAGTTATGAAGGCAATGGAACTCATTCTTACAAAACTTTTGAGCGAGGTAAAGCTTCTATCCATCTTACCATGTGATATTCCAGTAAAAATGTTAGATAGGGTTATTATTGGTTCTTTCATGGTGGGTACAGGCTGAAGATGGTGATGACATTGATGGAAGGATGAAAGTGAGACTTGTTGTTCCAAATAGCGCTTGTGGTGGCATAATTGGAAAGGGAGGCTCCACCATAAAGTAAATTTTTTTTTTTTTCGTTCTTTCTTTCTTTCTTTCTTTTTTAGTACTTAGTATCATTGACGATATTTGTATAAATATTTTTGATGCAGCCATTGCATGGTGACAATTTACTATAATTTTTTTTGTATACTTTATTTTACTACATCAGAAATTTTCCTGGAGCATCTGGATTTTAAGGAATGAAAATAGTTTTCGAAGGAAGCATAGTTTTTTAAGTTGAAGGAAGCAAATTTCTTTGGAATGGGGATGGTTCATCGGGCAGACTTAAGGCACAGGAGAAGCACAATGTGGAGGCTACTAGTAATATTGAAATGGGATTGGAAATTTGGAATTGGATGGACACTTGAAGAATAAACAGTCCACTATTCCTCCTCTTATTGCACAAGGCCCGTGATGTATCACCACTATGGATTTCTTCTCCCTGTTCTATTTTGTGATATCTCTGTCAAGAAATACCAACCACACAAAGGACTGAATTTTGAGAAGAAATTAGCTTTCCAAATATTGTGCCTTTTCTCCACCCTGATTTATCTCGAGAAAACCAAAGCCAAAATGTGAGTGTTTTTTATGAAGCCAAAATCCTGTCTTTCCCATTTCTGACTTTGGAAGTATTTTCATTATGAAAAACTTTAGGTGTTTTGATTACACCCTTCTAGAAGTTTAACAGTTTGGACATTGATCTAGGACAGATTCCAAAGTTGCTGCACTTATAGAACCATACCCTTATGACCCTTGCCATAAAAAGAGAAGTATGGAGATATTTTTCAAAGATGAAATTGTGTCTCTTGTCTACGAATCCTGCTTCTGAGGGTTTACAAGATACTTGAGTCTAAGTTTTGGCTGTTTTTTTTTTTTTTGAAATCAGCCCGAGTCATGCGAATGCATTGAGGGTGGATTTTGTAAATGGTGCTTTGATTATTGAGGAGTAATAGTGGATGTATTTGTGAGGTGTTTGTGTATGGGCGGTAGCAAGTCTGTGAGAATGTAAATAGTTACTTTCTATTGTGTTCCATCAATGCTACTGTTTCTTATGCTTCAGCTCGTCGTCACATCTCGAGTCCTTGGAGGTGGCCTTGCAGGGATTTGCAGTAGCTTTTGAAGTATCAGTATGGTTTGTTTCAAAACCAAACGGTAGGCTGTTGCTCTTCAACTAGAATTAATTCAAAGGAGAAGCCCAAAGGTCATTACAAAAGCAATAGCCAAAATAAAGTAAAAACAAACAGTGGAACTCAGTAGAAGAGACTGAAGCAATAAAACATAAAAGAATGGCGGCGATAGAGGCATCAAGGCCAAAGTGATGCTTTCTTTCATCCCGGCAGTCTCTTGGGCGTTGTGGTTGGCTAGAAACCACCTCATTTTTAGCGGCTCGCCGGTGTACTTTGAGAATGTTTGGGAATCAGCCCTCTGTTTTAATAAGAGCTGTGCCGGAGCTCATAGTGTGGTTTTTTCAGTTGGGGGAGGGGGGTAGACTTTCTATCCAGGTGCAGATTTTATTTGGATAGGGGGACCGTGGGATGTGGGTAGATATCTTTTCTACCTAGTCTCTGGTTCCTTCTTTTTTTTTTGTTTTTATCTTTGCATTTGCTTTTTATGCTTTCGGCATTCCCTTTTTTAGCAATAAATGAGGCCGAATGCCTACCGTTTCTTGAAAAAAAAAACTAAAAAGAACAGATGACTACTACTGAATGTGTAAATGCCCACTCAGGAAATGGACTGACGAAGCCCCTGTACAATACCTCCCCCAGTTTAAACCTTCTTAACGTTTGTGAACATATGAAATATGTAAGAAGTGCCTTTGGTAAAAGGTATAGTACTTTATGTTTGATTCTTAGTTTCTTCTTAATTGTTTTTCCAAATTGGCAAGTATATTCTGAGGAATGATTAGCAATTCAGTTTTGATTCTAGATGCCTATTAATCTTCTTTTTGTAATTGACTTCTCATATATATCTCTTTCCATGCCATATATATATATATATAGAGAAGAAATCCTCTCATTCAAGCTCCTTTCTTTACATAACCTCTAATTTTCACACACACACAGCCTATTTTGTGCACTGGGAGAAAAAACCTTCTCTTTTGCTTTGTCAATTTATTAGTTGCAATTGAGCTGTGCTTTAATATTGAAAGAAAATACCACTGAAAACAAGTTATTAGCAGCTTATTTATAATGATTACTGATTTCTGATATCCAGCTTATGCATTTGAGCAGGTCATTTATTGAAGAATCTCAGGCTGGCATAAAGATATCACCTCAAGATAATAACTTTGTTGGATTAAATGATAGGCTGGTGACTCTGACTGGGTCTATAGATGAACAAATGCGGGCAATTTTTTTAATTCTGTCAAGGTTAACAGAGGACGTTCATTATTCTCAGTCTATAGGTTCTCCATTTCCATATGCAGGTTTGGCCCAGAGTCATATTTCTCCTTAAACAATTTGTTTATCTTCTCATTCCTATTTTTTCCTCATTAAATTGGTTTTTATGACCAATTTGTTAAATCATCAAATTTTTATTATTTTGTCTTCATGTTTATTATTTTGAAAATTGATCACATGATTCACATCTCTCCGCTGTGGCGATTAGTTAAGCCCCTGTTGCTTTCTCTGGTTTCTGTGATACTATTCTTATGTCTTCATGTGTTGGATTTACCTAATAACTTGATACAGCTTTGGTAATTTTCCTAGAATTTCTCCTGAGTGCTCTAGTTGGAGAAGGCCAGGTTTTGTAAATACAGCCTATCTCTTCTATATTCCCTTGTTCGTGTAGATTTATTTCATTGCTGTTTGTTCTGTTGGGAAGAAGCTTGGTTTCTTATTTACCCGCTATAATTTTCTAGTGTAAGTGTTTAAATTTGACCTTTGCCGAAGCACCTATGCAAAGAGAAGTTTTTTTCAGCAGTTTTGTTTAGTATTAACCCTGACCACCGCCTGAAAATTTAGTTCTCCTTTTGGACGGATGCTCAATCACGGTCTGTATGCTTATTGATGCATCTGCAGGGAATTTTACAAATTCTTTTCCTGGGAATCAAAGCTACATAAACATTTTTTATTGATTTTTTTTTTTTTGAAAGGTGAACCTGAGTTATATTAATTCAGTGATGAAACTCCAGATTAACAAATGAAAGATACACAAAGATTTTTATCCAAAATAATAAAAATGTTATTGAGTTTCAAAATTTATTAATTTTTTTTTATGAAAGGTGAACATGAGTTATATTAATTCAGTGATGAAACTCCAGATTAATAAATGAAAGATACTCAAAGATATATATCTGAAATTAAAAAAAGTTATTGAGCTTCAATCTGGCAAGTGCCCCCGATGTTGAAAAAAACTGGTTGCTCTGGTCCTGTATTCTGCCTTGACTATATTTCGAGGGCTAGTAATTTTGTTAATCATTGAGGAGGATAATCGCAGCGGGGGTGATGATTGAGGCACCAAAGTTGGTGTTGAGCTTTTATTAACCAGGAGTCAGAAGATGGCGTTTCAGTTCAGACCTTGAAAACAGGACAGTGTATCCCCGTCCAATGTCTGCAAAATATGGCCTGTAGGCCAGTCTGCCTGTTTTAGCACTAAACTCATGCAAACAATTTATTAGGCCTATCACATAAGAAATGGTTTTACAGTCCAAATTTATGAGAAAGAAGCAAGTTCGGTCAATTAGTAGTGTTAGGGAACACTGAGTGTTTTATAGAGTGTTTTTTTTTTTATTCTTAGACTTTGTTTAAAAAGTATGACCAAGCAAAACAGTTTTTGATTCTTAGGAGAACTTGTGCACCGTCAGATCCAATGCTTTATTATAGTTTGTTTTTGGATTCTTGAATCTTTAGTTACAACGTTCCAAAGTGCATGAGTTTCCCTGATGTGGAGGTGTCTGTGGATTCTTGAATCATTAATTACAAGGCTCCAAAGTGCATGAGAACCCCAGATGTGGAGGTGGTGGTGTGTCTAAATTATGTTGAATCATTTAGGATTGACCTCAATCGATCCACGTTTCAATATTGGAAAATTATGACTAAGCTTTTATTTAGAATGCCACAAGCATTTTTTATCTTGTTGAGAAAAACTGAGTTTTTTTTATATGGGTCGGGGTTGTTCTGGCATGCATGACTAGAATTGCAAGGTGAATAAAAAAAATTGGACGTGTATTTTAGGGGCATTGTAGAATGATCAATATGAAGACATAAATTTCAATGATGAGAAACAGACATGACTTGCGTACTTTGATTTTATATGATAATGATATTGTGTTATTGTGGTGTGGTGTCATAAAGTTTCGTGCTTTGTAATATTCCTTTATTTTGACATTTAGGTGTTAACTTTTCTGGTTATCCTGGTGTTCCTGTTGGCTATGTGCTTCCTCCTGCTGGAACATACAATTATGGACCAAATGGCGTTGGAGGGAAATACCCAAATAACAAGGTTCATTCTATTGTTTTTTTTATGTATAGTGATGTATGTATCTCTAGATGGGATGCTGTCTTTTTTTTTTAATTGTTCCTTTTTTGGAAAAACCTACTTCTTTTTTCCTTTGCTTTCCAGATAAACATTTTGGCAGAGATGTGTGTTGTTATTTTGATTGTTGTTTAACTATCGAACCTGATTTACTTACATTTGAGATTTTACTCCTTGCATAACATTTTTTGAGAGAGGAGGTGAAGAAGTGAATGTTTATCTTATTTATATGCTTCTGTGGTTGCCAGAAATGGGAAGGGTGATAGTCTGCTGACTCATATGAATTAACCTACAGAAGATTTCCATATATTTTGTGGTTATGTGCTAAAATAATGTCATGATGCAAATATTTGTGCGCAACCGTATAATTGATCGGATGCATCTGAGAACTAGCGAACACCTCGTTTAGTTCAGACATGTAGATCAGAAATAATTTCACAAGTATACTTGCTCAAGGAATATATGGACACTGATTTAAATATGGATAGGCCTTTCTAGTACACCTTTGCGCATCTCTTTCCATCCTTTTCTCTTTTTTTTTTTTGTCTTGTTTTTGTTGGATGATTACAGATGGACATCAAGCCATCTGATTTCTGTTGAATAAATGAGCATTAGTAAAAGAAAAGAATAAAAGAGGTAAAGAAAATCTGTTTCCCTTTTGGGTTCGAATGCTGAAGTATTTTAATTAGATTATAACAATAATTGTACAGATGCGAAATAGTATACCGACTCACACTTGTCATTTTTGTGAACTAGAATTACTACGAGACTTGCAATATACTTATTTAAATATCTTGGTCCAGGGTTTGATGTCATCAACAGGTCAAACAAGGTCACCATATGGATCTCGTGATGGGCAAAGTAATTCGGTGACAATTGGTGTTGCAGATGAGCATATTGGGGCTGTTGTAGGTCGCGGTGGAAGGAACATAATGGAGATTAGTCAGGTCTTCTTGAAAGGCATTTCTTTTTGAAAATAAAGTACGAGTTTTATATCTGAAATTCTAAACTCACAAGTTTTGGTGCAGGTCAGTGGAGCGAGGATAAAGATATCAGATCGAGGTGACTTCATGTCCGGTACATCTGATAGGTAATAAAATCAGCTTTGCATGGTCAGCCTCAATGCGTGACAGGATAAAATTGGACATGTACTGATTTTTTCTCTCTTTTAACATCCAACAGGAAAGTTACGATCACCGGTGCACCGGAAGCAATTCGCACAGCTGAGGCTATGATAATGCAGAAGGTCTCTGCTAATGCGGAGAGGTGATGCGTGCTCTCATTAATTTGTCTTTGTGTACAATAAATCAACTTATGTGCAAGGCGCGCCTAACGCTGTTCTCCATTTGTGTTGTTTGAACAGAGACCCCAGTGAAATGTGAGGTCAAGCGAAGCTCAAGAGAATGGAAGATGATTAGATATTTTGACTGACGATAGGGAGTGGGCATCTTGTGGAGATTACTTACCATAGTTGGTTTCTTCGACGAAGAGGCCATGCATGGGGTTGTTCTAAGTGCTGCTGAGGCTCCATTGAACTGAAATATGATTCGAAGCAGCTTGTTGTAACCAAGATTCATTTTGGCTTTAGCACAATCTTCAATCTTGTTCTATTTTCCCATTTTGTATGTTATTTGAGTATTGTGCTCAATGTAAGTTCATAGACTCCATATGCCAGTTTCCTGCGAGATTATATTTTGTTAATTTTAGCCACAAGGGATCTATGTTTGATGTGCTTCTAGGTTCAATTTGTAAGCAAATTTATTACAACTTTTTGATTGTTTGCCAGACAAATCCAGCTTTATATTTTCATCAACATATTTATTATTATTATTATTATTTTTTGGTATTCTGACCGGAAAACCAGGTAATATAGCTTACAAAAACATTACAAAAGGTAATAAAAAAGACTATGGAGGAGGAAACCCCCCCTGCACATACTAAATACAACTTTTTATACTATTTATAAACCTATGAACAATTTGCCTAATATGATCATCCTCCAAACACTTTTTAAAGGACTGGGTACTTAGCATACTTAGCCAATTCCTCGGCAGCCCGAACATGCTCCCGTTGGACAGCATTCCTGACATCACGTAGAACATTCTGAAATTGGGGAGGCCCAGGTCGCAGATTTTGAAGGAGATGAACAAGGATGTCCGCATCAGAGTAGATGTACATCGGTCCAAATATTCGCTTATGTGCAAATAGCACTCCTTGTCGGATAGCCTCACCTTCCGCGCGTGGTGGAGAGGCCCATAGCCAATTTATATACCCAACCCCAACTACTGAGATGGGATTGCCCTGAACAACAACAAACCCAGCTCCAACAGCTCTACTAAAACCATCCACACTTCCATATGTGATCACATATGTAGTTCGCCTAGCCATATTAATAAACATTGAAGGTGATACAAATCGGCGATCTGATCCATAATCACCCGGAACCACCTGGAGCTTAAATTGATCAGGCATATGCTGTTTCGCAATGAGATTACAATTACATCAGCGTAACTTGTGGATCACCTGTTATTCCTTTAAAAACTTTACTATTACTAGTCTTCCAAATAAGCCTTAACATATATAAAAAAATAACCTGGGCACTTGAATTTCTTCTCCCCATATGCCATAAATCTGGATGAAATAACCGATACCAGCTAGATTTCTACCAAATAATGGAAGGAGGATGGAATTGTGAAGAAATATGTCGCCAACATTCAGCAAATAAATGGAAAATAGTTTCCGGAGCCATCTCACACACTGGGCATCGAGTATCCATCCGAAGACCTATGAAATCAAGATGAACCCGAGTTGGCAGTCTATGCCACATTAATTTCTACAAGAAAACTTTTAGCTTGGGCATCAAAAGAAGTCTCCACATATATTTCCACCTCGACAATTTAACTGCAAAGTCTCTAATATATCTCATATTCAGGGCCTCTCCACAATAGACTCCTCCCAACACCATCTTGCGCCTTTAGAAGGATCCTCTTGTGGAATTGATGTACTTGAAATTTTTCCCACCCAGGCAAAATTAAACGGAGAGTAGGAATATTCCACTCGCCATCAATAACAACATCAAACAATCGAAAATCGAGGCGAACAAAATCTATATTTAAGAAAGTCGAGATTCAAAAAAATGGGATAGAAGAAAGCCAAGGATCTCGAATTAGATGAATACTCCACAATTGATTTGGCACCAACCTGATGTGTTTCCGAATAGTTTCAAGGCCCTACATAGTGCCTTCCAAACAGGTGATCCTTTTGGATTATTAGAAATCTCCCAGGTTCCCAGATCATTTATACATTAAAGCAAACAATGGTTGAATATAGAATTCAATAATAAGAAAAAAAAAAGCCAACATACCACGGATAGCAGTCCGCAAGTCCTCCATTCTTCGCAAACCCAAACCTCCCTCCTGTTTTGGCTTTGTAACTTTGTCCCAACAAATCAAATGAATTGTTTTCCGACCATTTTGTTGAACCCAAAGAAACTGCCTCATCAACTTTTCAAGCTGTCCGAGCCCTTTTGCCGACATAGCTGCAGCCATTAGTAAGTGTTGAGGAAGCATAGACATGACAGCCTTCATTAGTTGAATTCGACCCGCCATAGTAAGCAATTGAGATTTCCAAATGGTCAACTTATGATGGGCTTTTGCTATTACCATATCTACTCCTCTGCGCCTATATTTTCATCATCATATTGTTTTAGCTATCCATTTATGGTGCATGTTTGATATCATCATCATATTCTCATTCTACCACCCAATTTACAACCATCACATAGCGAAATCAAAGTGAATTCATAAAGACAACACGGATCAATTCAAAAGAACACCACAATCTGAGGCGGCGGCCGCCGGAGAATGCCCGACGAAGAGCGTGACGTGCCCCATCAGCTTATCCTTCCTCGAGAACGTCGTGCCACACGTGCACCGCCACTTGAGGCCCCCGCAGTTCTTCTCGTGCGTCCGGAGGTCCGACAGCACCGAGAACTGCTTCTGGTTGCACTGGTTGCAGACGTACATCTTCGGGCAGTGGCTCCTTTGTAGTGGTTCTTGACGCATATCATCGACTTCAGCGGCTGGAACTTCGGGTGCCGCCGGTTCCACCTGCACCCTTCGTGTGGGCACGAGTACCTCCTCCTCGTCGGACCCGTGCATCCCTTCCCCTTCGCGGGGTTGCTGAGCGCGGCGTGGGTCTTGTACTCGTCCCCGTGCGCGCGCATGTGCATGCGCAGGTTCGCGTCGCGCTTGAACCCCTTCCCGCACACATGACAGTAGTGGGTGTACCTTGCCAGGATGTCCGCCGCCCCCACTTCGATGATTTCTCCGCCTTCAACTGACACTGGCGATTATCCCAAAAATATATGTATTTTATCTGAATCTATATAAAAAGATTTCAAGTTTTTTTTTTGATATATGAAAATCCATATTTGTATCCGAAATAAAATATCTGTATCCAGATATTTTAAATCAGATACAGATATGTTGATATTCGATTTGAAAAATATCTGTGTTCGAAATAATCTTATATTATTATTTATTATATCAATATATTTATATTTTAGTGTTGGCATGAGTTTTTTTTATACTTTAAAACATGTAAGAGTGTTGTGACACACAAATATTTTTTTTATGTCCTATAGTCTCATGTGCGCCGATAGAAAATCATTGGAGCATATACCCACTTTAACAGGGTCTATGCATTGATAGAAATTTTTCACATTTTTAATAAATGCATCTATGCTATTGGAATATATACTTCATTTTTTATTAAAGCATGTACCTCATTAGATGAGATATACAGATATACTATTTTTAAAAAATTCAAAACACGTGTTTCAGTGTTGGAATTTGGTGGTTTTTCTGAAGCTTGGTTCAATGCGTCTCGCGACAAATCAGATCACTGTCTGGGGGGTTGCTTTTGAATGGCTCGATAGCCTCTCATAAAGACAGGGTGTGGTGTGTGATCCCCACCTGCTTTTTTGAAAAGTAAGAAAATTTGGTGTCTGCTATTGATTGCCTTGTCTGGAAATTGAGGGTTTTCCTCTCTGGGCTACGGCCGGTCGGGCACAGAGGTGAAAACGGAGAATTTTTTCTGTTTGGTGGAAATTTGACAAAAAAGGGCTATTAAGTGAGGGGAAAAGAGGAGGGCCGGCTATTTGAACTTAGCCGCTTGGGTCTGATGGCTGGGTTGGGCTAGCCACCTGATTCCTAGATTTTTGGTCTTCTAAATTTGGGCAGCACCTGGGTATGGTTTTGGGTTTGTTTGGAGCTAAGGGGGGGGGGGGGGGGGGTCTAAAATAGGGATTTAGAGGTTTCTTTTAGATAGTGGATTTTGGTGGAAATAAGTTTCCTTCTATCTGAACTAAAGCGCTCTCTCTCTCAAAAAGCAATATGTGGGTGTAAGTGACCTTGTGAGTCTTTTGGATTTGTTGATGATTGAGCCTTTTTGAAAAAAAGTTTTGATCAACCCCTATTTATAGTAAAAATGATGCAAGGGAATTACCACTGGATAATATATTGAATTAGATAATAGAGTGGATTTGAATCAGACTTTCCTCCTGATTTGGTTCAGATATTTTGTAGAGGGAGGAGACGGACATGTTCAATTGGTTCAGATATTTTGATTTGGTTCAGATATTTTGTAGAGGGAGGCGGATGGTTTCAACTAGCCTGCCAATCATCATTTTCTGTTTTATGTCTCATCTTTGGTTGACGGTAAAATTGAGTTTGAGCCGTCAGAGAGGGCAGGTTGGTTTGGATAGGCCGCCATCATTATTAGCAATAAATGTTAACTTTATGTCCCATCTCAAGAAAGAAGTTGATGGGCGGTTGGTTGAAGTAAGCCTTCTTAGGGAGACGGTTGACAGCTAGTTTCAAGTAACTTTCTAATTTATGCAAGTTTTCAATGGTTTGAGAAAAAGGTTGCCGACAGCTACTTCATTATAGCCGTCAAGGGGGCAGTTGGTTTCAAGTAACCACCTGGTTTTTCAAAGGTTTGAGAAAAATGTGCTTGACAGTTACTCCAATGTAGCCGTTAGAGGGGGGTGACTGGTTTCAAGTAATGCTTGACATAAGTTTTCATTATTTGGACGGTCAAAATTGAAGTATTTACAAAATGTAGACTAAAATTAATTAAGGTTGGAAAAAGAGTTGGACATGTACAACATTATCCAATATGTAATGTTTTGTGCATTTACTTGTAATTTTATGTTTTATGCCATGTAATTATTAGATTCTTTTACCTACTTTAGATATTAGATACATGATTTTATTTTTGAAGATTGGATTTTTTCAGATATTTGAATATAATCATATCCATATCAATTTAAAATTTTCATATATTTAAGATAATTATCCGAATCTAAATCTAAATTTTCAGATCGTATACACACGTACATATACACATATATACTTATTCTGAATACTTACCTTCAACTTCATTGCTGAAGCTTTCGAGCAATTCAACGCTGTAACTGTGATCCGCGCCGCCCGCATCGGGCGCCGCCGCGCTTTGGGACATCTGTTGACACGTGAACAACATCGACGAGGCGGCGGAGATGACGTCTTGAACGAGCGCGCCCACGCCGACGATGGCCTCGCGCGACGACGACTGTGCAGGTTGGTGGTCGTCGACGACGATGAGGTGGACCAGGCTTTGCATGTGGTGGACCTTGTCGCGGAGGACGGCCAGGTTGTAGAGGAGGGTGGTGGAGTGGATGGTATTATTGTTGGAGGACATGATCATGTTGTCATCCTCCATGGATGAGATGTACATCTCTTGGAAGCTAGAAGTGTTGATTGTCACTGATGATGATGGATTCATCTTTCTCTCAAAGTTTTGCTTTGTGTTTCTAGGGTTTTGTCTTTAGAGTTGCAAAAAGAAGGTTTTGGTTTTGGTTGTGTGTGAAGTCAACTGAGAAGAGATTGAAGACATCCCTAATTGAAGCCTCCCTCAAATCTTGCCAGTCCCACATGGGACGAGGGTTTTGAATAAATAATGATTTTCAGGGCAGCCGAAAGCCACGCTCCCTCCTTATTATAATATGGGTTGTTTGAAGCATTTTTGTCATTTGTTTACTCTCAACACAAGCTAGATCTTTATTTTTTGGATTTTTTTCATATATACTCCTATTAGGATCCTCGTTTGCATAAATACCCCTCTTAGATTCTTGATTGCAAAAATACCCTACTAAACTAATAATCAGTGCATCGGTACCCTTGTGGTTAGTCTCCATGATGTCTGGTTAAAAATTTTCCGTTTCGCTCCGTTAAGTTTAGGAAAAAGTCTAAAATACCCTCCATTTCGAGTTTTGTTGGCTGAATCCATTAGATAAGGGTAGTATTAGTTGGGGGTAGATAGGTAATATCCACATGTGTGGTTAAAGAATTAACCACAGTTTAATCTGGTTTGTTAACGATGAGTAACGGAGGGGTACGAGGACACTACTTATTAGTTTATGAGGGGTATTTTTGCAATCGGGATCCTAAAAGGGTATTTCTATAAACGGGATTCTAACAGGGGTATATATGCAAAAAACCCTTATTTTTTTTTAATTTGAAAATGTCATTTCCAAACCGTTCAAAACACAGTTCATCGGTCTTTGTTTTTTCATATCTAATGAAAAATGTATATTGTTATAAAATATGAAAAATACATTTTATTGTATTGAAATTATCAATATACACAGTCTTCATTGTTGTCTCAATTATAGTCTATCATATATTTTTTTTATTTTAAAAATCATACATTTACCACTTGAAGTGCATGTTGTTATATGAAATGAAATATGTACTGAAATACATTAGTATATTTTTTCATAGTAAAAAAAAGAAAAAAAGTTATATACTATGATAAGACCCATACACTACGATAGTGATAGTGCAGTACATTCACATGAGGCGCTTATTTTGCTAATGAGATAGGTGTAGCACATGTAATCTTAATTTTTTTTCTTCTGAGTTGGAGTTTTTTTTTGAATAAAAGATAGATATTTGTTACCCGATTTCATTTCTTAGAACCAAATTACAAACTCTGAACATGATTGATAGGGCAAAAAGGAGGGGACTACACAAAAAAATAAAACAAAAAATAAAGAACGAAGAACACCAAAGCAAGCCAGAGCATGGATAAATATCTAAACCAAGACACTCCGGCCTCCCTCGTAACAGAATAAAGCTCCCGGATCTGTGTGTGCGTGCCTCCCCCCCGCTATGCATCGCTCCCAATCACTCACTAACAACTCGAATGTGTCCCACATGTTTTCCAGGTAAGCTCTCACGTCCACCTCGTTTCGTGTTCGCCATATTGTCCACGCTCCAACCGCGACGATGGCTTGAGAATTTGCTGCATTCCTTCCATTGATTGTCACTCTTTTCGTGTTGGAGTATTATATGATTCATTAATTACAATATATATTTCATTTTTTTAAAGGGAAAATTGTTCAAATGCCCTTGGACCGAGCCCCCTATTTTTTCCATGCCCCTTGACCAGGGGGAATTTTTTTTTTACCCCTGCTTTTTGGTCCCTTTGTTTTTTACCCCTCCCACTGCCACCTTACATTATATCTGTAACTATAGTTTTAATTTCTATAACATTAACTATCATTCATGTAACCTGTATTGGTTTTTCTTTTTATATCTTTTGATCCGCTTTACAAAGAGGTGATTTGTTTATGTAAACTATGAACGAAAAACTTTTATGGTCTGCATCCGCTTGTTGAGCCTCTGTAATTCCTGCTGGAGCTGGTTATTATGTTTACTCAGCTCCTTAATCAACGTCTCTTTGGACTCTCCTCCCTCCCCTCTCTTTCTTCTTCTTCTTCTTCTTCCTTTTTCTTCTTCCCCTTCCTCTCTTTTGTCACCTCTCTCTTTTCTTCTTCCCCTTCCTCTCTTCTGCCACCTCTAACAATTTTCTCTTGCCCTTATTCATTATCATCCCCTCTTTCATTCTTTTCTTTTGAATGACTTTCATGTTAAATTTGTTGGCAATCAACTTTGCTTCATGGGACCTGAAAAACTAGTGCTCATCATCCTGACAAACATGTAGTTCCGGGTCAACCTGAAAATACAATAAAGTTATAGATATTATACATCTACTTACATAAACTAAAATTATAGTTACATATGTATTTTTATAGTTGCATAACCTATACAGGTTACATGAATAATAGTTAATGTTATAGAAATTAAAACTGCAGTTACAGATATAATGTGAGGTGGCAGTGGGAGGGGTAAAAAAACAAGGGGACAAAAAAGCAAGGGCTAAAAAAAATCCCCCTGGTCAAGGGGCATGGAAAAAATAGAGGGCTCGGTACAGGGGCATTTGGATAATTTTTCCTTTTTTAAAATACATGTTTCATCATATGAAAATCCATGTTTTTTTTTATCTTCAAAAAAAAAAAAAAAAAATGAAAATCCACACTTTTAAGAATAATAACACGTGAGGTATGCACCAAAGTTGCATGTGGGATCGTTGTTATCATTGTTCTTTTATTTATTTTTTATACATAAGTCATTTCTTTTTAGACATGATCATTCTGTATATTTAATTCTACTTTGTTTTGAGTTCCTTCTTTGTTATTAACTTGATAACCATGCATATAACTCTGGCAATTTTTTTGTTGTATAAACGAGTACAACTCATCAGTATCTATTTTTTTTTAACATAAATTTATGTGCTTACATGATGTACACGCTATCAAAGAAAAATCAATGCGGGAGAACTTTAAAAGGGTGCATTATTTTCCTACAGGTCCCTAGTCTATAATAAATTAAGGATAGTTTAATATTGTTGTTCAATAACTACCTAAGTGATTACGAATATAAAATTTTTCTAATCACGCTCTTTGTGCATGATTGCGTTTTGCACCTCCTATTTTTTTGTAAAATAAAAGAAGGTTGAGCTTTGCACATCCCTCCAAGAGCACACAACCTAAATTAAAGTTTAAGAAGTGTCATTGAAATTTGCATCCAAGATATATGCATAAGTGACACGATGGAATCGATTCAACCTACGCTCAGATCGAATAAAATTTTTTCTAATCAAAACATGATGTGTCCCTTTTTTTTGTTAGGTAAAATTAGGACTCGGATCCAAGAGGCATCAGTGATTATAAAATTTGGATAATGTGGGAGTGGATATGTTTACTTATGTACAAATGGTTTATTTTAAATTCTGATATTCTTAGATCTTAATATGGGGTCGATGAGGACGTGATGGGCAAACGATAATAGTTGGTAGAGGAGGATAGATGATGGCGATGGGCGGAGAGGGATAAAAAAGAAAGAGAGAGAGATAAATTGGGGAGGTTACAGGGTGAGATAAAATGTAAATATACGAGTACGAGATTACAGGATATAAAAACTGAGAGGTAATGATTTGGAGAGGGTGGTGTGGGAGTAACCACGCCCTCTGTTTTAAGGTTCCGTTTGGTTGCGTGTTTGTGACGATTCCGCTTTTCGAAAAGCTGAAAATCTCCAAACGCGCAACCAAACGGGACAACTTTCGGCGAAATAAAAGCTGAATTCCTTTTAATTTCTTTATCGAAATCCGTGTTTTTAAAATCTCAAAAACAACAATTTTTTGTCGGAATCGATTTTTTGAATTGAAAAATAACTTTTCTACCAAACATTAAACTCCTTCAAATATTGATTCCTGAATTAAAAAAAAAACATCACAAAAAAATTAAGGTCTAAAATCATTTTAAAAAACAGCTTTATTCTAAATCTACTTTTAAATTTGTGTTTTCAAACGGAGTCTTAGACATGAAACTGAAATTTTCAAACTCCTGAACAATTAAAAAAAAAAAACTACAAGTTTAATTAAAAACTGCACACTTTTTTCTCAACAAGTAATCAAAATTTAATTTTTATGAAAAAATAAATTCTTTCAGTTTTTGAACAAAAGCTAACACTCAGTACAGTTTCTAAACGGGTCTCCAGCCACTACCAATGTTATAAAAAGCCCTCGAGCGGTTGAGAAGGGATAATCAATCATTTTTACAATAGTATATTATATTATATATATAAAAATAATAACAAAGTAATATCAAAACAAAATTAATAATTTAAACATAATAAAAATAACATAAAAAATAATTAATAAATACATAATATATAATAAAACTTAATAGTTTATTAATTAATCAAAAAGACTTGTGGGCTAGGACCGCCTCGACCTAGGTGAGATTTTTGAGAACATTGGTCTCTACGGATGCAGAGAAGCAAAGTGAGAACAGCATAAAACGGAGAGTTTCAGTGACTAAAGACGCAAAGCACGTCCCCGCGTTTTCCCTTTCTCTCGTCACCCAAAAATGAGATCTTTGATCGGATTCTGATTCGCAATCGCTTTTTGACGATTCAAACCCTAACACCACCGATACCTCTTTCAAAACAACCTCAAAAGCGAAAAAATCCAACTCGACGTCTCCACAGACGAAACCCCCCTTCGAAACCCTACAATCCCATCCGATCGACGTTGGCTTCGATGGAGATCGGCGAGTCCTCCAAATCCTCCCCCGCGTCGGCGGAGATCCCCCCCTTCGCGCCGGGGTTCCGTTTCCACCCGACCGATGAGGAGCTGGTTCTCTACTACCTGAAGAGGAAGGTCTCCGGGAAGCCCTTCCGGTTCGACGCGATTTCCGAGGTGGACCTCTACAAGGTCGAGCCGTGGGACCTCCCGGCCCGGTCGAGGATCCAGACGCGCGACTTGGAGTGGTACTTCTTCAGTCCGCTCGACAAGAAGTACGGGAACGGGTCCGCGAGGGCCAACCGGGCCACCGAGAACGGGTATTGGAAGACCACCGGGAAGGACCGGGTGGTGAAGAGCGGGTCGGGGAGGACCGTCGGGGCGAAGAAGACGCTCGTGTTTCACACGGGGAGGGCGCCGCACGGTGAGAGGACAAACTGGGTCATGCATGAATACAGACTTGATGAATTGGGGATTTGTCAAGACTCCGCCGCAACCCAGGTATAAAAATTGGGTCTTTGTTTTGAATTCTTATGGGTTTTTTTGTTTTGTTTTCGTGGTTGGATTTTGATGGGGTTTTTTGTGGTGGGGAAGGATTTGTTTGTTGTGTGTAGGATCTTCCGGAAGAACGGTGCTGGACTGCAGAACGGGGCACATTACGGGGCTCCTTTCGTGGAGGAGGAGTGGGAGGACAATGTGCCTTTTCCGAAGGTGGAAGACGGGGTTGATGAGGAGATGTTGTCTTTTGTTCCTTTCAACGGCAGAGAACAGGTTTGTGTACTCTCTGTCTCTCTTCTTCTTCTTTTTTCCACTGGAGTGGTTTTGGTTTAGTGTTTTATTCTAGTTTGATATTGGGGGGGGGGGGGGGGGGGGGGGGGGGTTATGATAGGGCAGCAATCTGTTGATAAGATCTGGTTTCTCTTGCATGTTGTTCTGTTTGAGTGTTAATTGGTGGGTAGGAATAATAAGATAACACCTTTTGTGTCATGTAATGTGATGACTTTGTTTTTAGCTGGTAATTTGGGATGGGTTACCATATACTGAAGGACTCGGATAAATAGTAGACTTTCTTATATGGTTTGTATAATATGAGTTGTTTGTATTCATCATTTATACTTGTTAACCATGTGAAGAGTCCTGGAACGACTGTGAGCAAGTCTGGAACTTAAGATTGGAGTATATCAGAAGGCTTAAATGAAGGTAGCTAGAACTCAATGACGCTATTGAGCTATTGATACCTCAAAGTTGTGTGTTTAGTTCATGTTTTTGTTTATTTCAACTATATCTTTCTTTCAGTACAGTTCTAAAATGTCTGTCTAGACAAAGACATCTTGGTCTTGAAATGTCTTGAATTGATCAACAATGTCCATATCATGAAATAACACTTTATTTGGATTGGAAATGTTTGAAACCTCTGAACACAGAAACTCTGACATGATGTTTGAAGAGAAGCATTTAGAAGTTTGAAATAAACAAACACACCTGAAATGAGCACCTTGCATTTTCTAATTGACATTGATTGGAGCAATCCATTTGTATCGTGATTAAGTAACTTCTGTATGAACATTATCGTAATTTGTATGAAAGAACAACAAATTGTCACATTCTTGAATCTATTTTAATCTGATCGAATATTGGTTCCCTTTATTAAAGCATGATGATTTTGTTGGAATTTTTGTTCTATATTAATAGTTACCTGGTTTAGGACCAAGAAATGACCAATGAGCTGGACGACAACTTTTTAATTGATCCTGAAGAGTTGTTTGAAGGAATGGATCCAACACTAGTTGAGTATCTGTTGGAGAGTAATGATGTAAAGGAGGAACAAAATCATCCACAATTTGGTGGCAGGAATGAAATTCCCCACCTTCCTGAACCATATCAGATCTTGCCAGAGTACAATGAACAGTTTATAGAAATGAATGATCTCGTGGTTCCACCAGACGCTGTTGAGGATCCTGCCATTTATCCTACCGTTGAGGATCTGCTCTTCCTGCTGTTGAGGATCCTGCTCTTGAAGATCATGTGTATTCTATAGATGAGAATCTTGCACTGTATCCAGCAATGGAGGATTCAATCGTTTATCATGATGGCGTACAGAATAACCAGGATTTCATTATTGGACATGAAGGAAGGAGAGGTTTAGCTGTTCTTTGTGCTGGCGAAGATAACCTAGGTCAAGACATTAACCTTCTGGAGCAGCTTCAGATGGACCAAGTGGTGGATGGTGAAAATCATGTGGAACTGAATAACCTCAACCCAGCGAGCTTCAACACCCCTCAAAGTGAAGTGGGTAACAATGATCTGATATATTATGATGCTGTGAGTCAATATCAGCCAACTCATGATGAATTCTTTGAGATGAATGATTTCACAAACTCGTTTGTGGGCAATGTGGATGGTTTTGAAAAGCTGGATGAGATACTTTCATACTTCGATGCAACTGACAATGACTCACATTATATGATTCCTGATTCTTCATTGGAAATTGAGAAATCTTCTTTGAACCAGGCAAACAATGTCCTTAAGGTAATAAAAGCACTTTATCACTTTTTCAATGAATGCAGAACCAAAAATACCAATCATCTGTGTATGTTCTGTTGTAGATGGACGAAGAGGATGCAAAAATTTCCCCATCCCCACAGGTATCAAGTGGGATCATTGCAGGAACGAATGTCACTGATGTACCATATACTGAGAAACTGCCTCAGGCTGGTGGTCAACCAGTGCTTGAACATCTTGATGGACGAGCTGCATCAGGTTAATCTTTGCTTTTGTACTGTTTGTATGATAAAAAAAACTACATTTAATTGCCATTCCTGTATGATTTAGCTTTATTCACAGAATTTATAATGTTTAATTTTGGAAGGTAAATGTATGAAATCGGAATTTAGGGGTGGAAAACCATGGATAGATTGTTTCTGTTTCATATTACCTGATGTAAGATGCTTCTTACAACTTTGTGTTGCAGATGCGCAATATGATACAAGTGCACATAAAACCACCCTCACAAGAAGGCTCACAAACATGTTGGGAGCAATCTCTTCGCCACCTGCATATGCTGCGGAGTTCCCTCCAAAGGCAATGATGAAATCCTTGGGTCCGACATCAATGACTGAATCATCCAGCTCGGTCCATATCATGACAGGAATGATCCGCATGAACGAAATCAGTCACTTGACCATGTCAGGTGGTGAGAGCTGGCCTCTTCTGAAGGATGGCAATATAGGATTTGTTGTATCCTATGGCATATCTGAGGGCAATGAGATTGGAAACCCATCTGGTTTCGAACAGAACATGCTTGGGAAAATGATATCAGGAATGATGCGGAGCGGATTCCACCTTTTGTTCTTCTCAGTTGTCCTCCTGACAGCCAGCTACAAAATTGGTTCTTGCTTTTGTTCTAGATAAAGCTGATCCCTTTGGCTGCAACAGATGAATTGAAGAGGGGGATTTTGATTTCATACATTCAGTGGAGTGATTATTACCTAAAACTAAACTGGATATAGTTTCTTTGCTTTTTTTTTTTTAATCACTGCATATGTGATATGACAGGAGTTTTTTTTCTTTTTATTTTGTCCCTGGATGTGGCTGCTGGTGTTGTTTTCATGGTTCAGCCTATTATATTAGTGGGACATAGTTAAGTTAATAATTGATTATATAGCTTCATAGAATGCATGAAGTATTACAGAGTATGTCATTGTTGTCATTGCTGCATATCTAATTATTATTCCTCCATTGAAATTGAGTGATCAGATGTGCATCAACAGAATTCTGCCTTGGATGGTAAATCTTTCTTTGCAGATTTTGTCATGATCTGTTTTTTCTATTTGGCATGAGCTGTTTACATGCAAAGTGATCGGTAATTATCCTTGCAGAACTCAACCAAGCATTCTATGATGAAGTGTTTGCTGTTTGATTGAGAATGTGAATCATGTAAAAAATTATTGTTTTCTCTGCTATCACTTGAAAAATTCTTTCATCACGCACTGTTCCTTGGGGCATTGGAGGCCTGCTTCATGTGGGAACTCATTGTGCAGTCATGGTTAGGGATAAACTTGTCTCATCTGAGCGGTTGGTATATACTTGTATCATGCCGGGAAAATTTTGACATAAGAAATAGTCTTTGATTCAATAGAGGGTCTGATCAACTTATTGCAATAGCACACTCAATTGAATCTCATATTGGAAGTTGTGACCAAACCCTATTAATCAAAAAGGATAAATTCAATACATTTTTTCTTTACACGGGTTAAATTGGATTTCAATAAGGTTTTGGACTAATTTGTATTGACTGCTCCATGGTGCCACACTCATAGAATAACAACCATTTGCTAGACTATAATAGCTCCAAATCATTGGTGAACTTGTTAAGTGGATGGTTAAGTCATAATGTGAGCTGGAGATGTTGCTCAGCAGAAAAATCATATATCTTTCCATGTTAAAAAAAAAAGATTTATAAAAAGACAACAATGACAGAGAGTTTACTTGACAAGCTAAGGGTTTTCAGGGAAAACTTTCTGAATGAATTCCAGGAAGCGTTGGGAGTAGAACATGGGATCCACAGCCGAGATGGAGAGCGAATCGAATTGAAACGACTTGTAGGCGTGCTCAATCTTCTTGCTTATGTTGTAGTCCTGCAATATATCAATGATTCCCAAGTAGAGAACAACATCATACACCTCATGGAACAGCTGGGTTCTATCTTCCTTTGGAATATGTTCTGCTCTTGCTGGCATGTTCACTCCCAGTTGAATTTGGAACCTGGAAAAGAATGTGGTAAATATGCATATCAATTTCAAAGTATAGACGAAAATAATATGGTGTTGGCTGTTGATATCCCCCTCACAACAAAAGCTGCTGCCTTGTGCAAGATGGAGGAACATGCAGATACCAGTCGTACCTCTACTAATTATAACACATCTTTTTTGCAAAAAAATAAAAAAAATCAGTTCCATTCATTATATCAACATCACATATTCTTGTCAACAATGGACAAATTTTTGATATGTGAAGCAGTTATTTAAGGTCTGATAGAATAACACTGATCAACATAACACGATTTTTTTTTTTTTTTGGGGGGGGGGGGGGTTGTTTAATAGAAAATGAATGTGTCACACCTAGAAACGTATGAGGAAAAAACAACATGCCCCCACACAAACAAAATATTTACCACAAGATTCCTGTTAATTGTAAAGCATCACACGTTTAAGTCCCTCATGCTATGCTGTGAAAAGTAATTACTCTACCTTTCTAAGAATAAATATTTAAGGTATACAAAACTATTTGCAAAAATTCATGAACTCCAAATCAAAAGATAGCTTAACATAATATCAGTCCTCTGCATCATAGGATGATATCCAATCCCCCGCCCAGAAAAAAGTACACTCACATAAAGACCCTGGCCCCTAATATAACCATTTCATTTGCAAGGCACTAAGAGGGGAGATGGCGTACATTATGCTAAAAAATCTTTGGTAGAAATTATACATGCATGTCAGGCTTCATAGCCTATCTCCTATCATGGGCTTCCAGGTTTCCCAGGGTTTTCTTTAGAGGTAGTTTAGACCAAGTATGAATGCCAATAGATCAGGTTCTGATATGTAGGACAGGAAAAGAGTGTTGACCCATATGTGGCTTGATTATTACATAAACAGAAAAGCTTGATCGCCATTATAGTCCCCACATCATCCCTTGACCAAAAAAGCATAGCATAGGTCATATAGAGACTGATTATTTCCAAGACCAAGCCACCAAAAAGTAATGTGACCGATTATGAATCAATCAGCATCACTGCAAACCTCAAACTTCACAATGTCTCCAGTATAAAACCTATTAGGCCCTAGCTATTTTTTATGAAGCACCATTGCATTAGTCATCTGTACAAGGACATAAAAAAGACAACAGGCATAGACTATAAGACATGGATCAGGCTGAAGTGTGTTCATCAATATAAAAAATCAGGCGCAAAGAGGTTCTTCATCAGTTCATGGACTCAATAAATTGAGGATAAGATATGAAGCTCACCTTGCCGTGCCTGGAAGCAGAAGGTCCACTTCCTCGTCACCAGCAGCAGATGCTCGTAATCGGCTACCCCTTATGTGAGGACCAACAACAACACTGTTTTCATCATTTCGACGTGGAATTAAAACGAGGCCCTGAGGGTAAGATGAAAGGTCTTCCTCTGGCAATTGACAAGTAAAAAAAAAACAAAAAAAAAAACAGTTGTCATACTTGGCAAACAATTTGAGAAATTTTTCAGTAAATTTGTATATTACTATGTAGACATACAAGTTAGAATGCACAAAAGCTACCAGTCCACATGTCATTAACATTTATACAGCATAATACAATTAAAGATTTTTTTTTTCTCACTGACCATCTATATCATGTTACTGTTACCCTTACACTCAGACTCATACTCATTCTTATTTTCCACATTCATCTAGTATCATGAGCTTGGCCACATACTAATATTTTGTCAGCCAGAAAAGACAATGGTCCATATTTTAATACAAAAAAGGTATAATTTTATCAAAAGTACGTATTAGAGAGAATTTTAGGAATTAGATGGACTGTTGGAACTTTTTATATGCCATTTAACCATGTACCCGACCTATGACACATTTTAATAACATTAGAAAAGCTCA
Source organism: Acorus calamus (assembly GCA_030737845.1). NCBI lineage: Eukaryota > Viridiplantae > Streptophyta > Magnoliopsida > Acorales > Acoraceae > Acorus > Acorus calamus. The sequence goes on along the minus strand of CM060878.1, from coordinate 3,179,888 downwards.
TCAATATTATTTCTCTTGGCCTTCCACTTGAAAGTGAAATATTGGGATAATCAGAAACCTAGTCTTACATATAATGGAAAAAAATATCTTCTCTGTATTCAAGTTACAAATAATTGATAACAACCAGCAATAAAGCCAGCCTTTTTCCTCTCATCTCTTGTCACCGAGTGCAATGCAATATTGAATGATTTCATATTAATATATAATTGCCATTCAAATCACAATTGATCAATGATTCACATATTATTTAATAACTCACACATTAAATGTATTAAAAATGTGGAAAGGTCCTGCTTCATTGCTGAATTATTCATACACATTACACATACAAGGGGGAGAGACGAATTTTTTTTCCCCATGCAAGCTTAACTTTCCACAATTTCCCAAATGGATGAGGGGGAGAGGTGGCATTTCTCGGCCATTCTTCCAGGAAATTGGTTTGAACTTGCACTTTTTGGCGTCTGAATCTGTCTGGTTTTTCTTGAGATCGTGCTGTGGTTACTGGAATCCCTTCCAAACAAAGTCTAAAGAAGGCTATTGAATTGAGTGTTGCATGGTTCCAAACACACAATCTCGACAAGAAACTGGAGATACATCTAGCTCTCAGTAACAATCTAACATAAGGTTGTTACACTGGTTTGTTCACCTTCATTTGTATATAAGCATCAATTAAATCAGATGTCTTGGAGAAATTGTTTGTTTTATTAGTATAAATAATGTTACCCAATTAAGTAGCATATGTCCTAATAATAATTCTACAGTGGTAGGAATTACTTATCCACTGTTATCTATATTATAGATCAAAATAAATTTGTATGTCATTTTGGTTTATTCATTTATTTATTTTTAATCTCACATGTCATATTTGTCACCTCTCTCATGCTCTCATGCACAATGCCAAACAAAACATTAAATACAAGGATACGATTGCCATAAATTTTTTTATTAAATCCTACCTCCAATTTATTAAGATCCAAACAATAAATAATATATTTTTACTTTTTCTAGAGATAAAAAAATACAATAAAAATGAAAATCTTTTATATTACCCATATTGCCATATATTCCACTGTAGTAATACATGACGAATAGTATTCAGTCATTTCCTAAACATAGGTTTTTGGTCTTCTTTTTCTCATTTAACTTCCTTTTCCAAAAGGGTATTACTTTATAAAAAAACATAATTTACTCCCATTCCGAACAAGCTTTCAAGCAGAGTTTCCTTAAGAAAAAAAAAAGCTAACTTTAGACATCAATAAACTATAAGGAATTACAAAGAGAGCATTATCCGAATATAAATATTGGAGGTAATTTTTACCTTCTTCAAGAACAGCCAGTCCATCAGCAGTTATATTTTGACGGTGTGACATGCGTGACCTCAAATGTTGTGGGGCTCGATAGTGCACACCCAACAAAAGGCTGTAATCCATTATCCTTTGTGTTTGCAAAAATCTACTATCTATCTCAATCTGCCTAAAGAATATGAAAGATTAAGCAGAGTTAGTACAAGATGTATGACAAGACACTAACAAATGTAAACAAATAATTGATAATTTTTCAGGTCAAATTTGGAATATAGCATTAATAATGCACAAATTTCATGTCCAATGATTAGTGAGCATTGCGATACTTTCAAAATCTAAAAGCATGCACCATGATAGGTTGCGGACAGAATACATAGCAGGATATGTAGCATGCATCATCATTACAGACATGATATACGATAATTCAGTTTCAACAGCCCCCCAAACCCATACTCCAATCATGTAAATATTTGCGCTAAGCTTGCATATTTGATGACTTGTTATAGTTAGTCAAACCTCTGCACATGAAAATTTACATAAGAAACATAAGTATTTCTTAGAAGAACTAGGAAGTATTTTTTTAGGAAGAAGTTAATGTGACTAGGAATTAATGAGAATTGTAAAGCATGAAAAGGGCATGATTTGACTATTTCAGCCAATAACTTCTAGTATTTAAAGTAGGATAATGCAGGAATCCCTAAAATTGTAAATGGTTGGCCGTGTGTATGAGTTAGGCATCTCCAATTCAAATTCTATAAGTTAGAAAATATCGTATCCACCCCATAATAATATCAAAATGGTTTATATATAAAACTATACTACACAACTTAACAATGAGTAATCAGAAGAATCTATCATCCACCACACACCAAGATCATAAACATATACAGGCATTTCAGGTATAAATTTAATAAATCAAATTAACGTCCTACTTTCTGAATGAAATTTTATTCCGAGATAAATGGAGACAAGAATGGTCCAACAACTTTGACAACACTCCAGACTGCTGTAAACTGGAACCGCCGCAACAGAATCATTCAAAATGTAATAGTACCCTATTCTGGAGACAAACTTAAGTTGGACGAAGACAGAAAATATCTTCTCACAGTTTAAAGATAGATGATTTACGACATTGCCCAAGTGTATTTATCCGTCATGCGGTTAATTTATGAATAATTATTCTAATTTCGAACATCAATATGAGATATTTTGCTTACTTCATTAAAGCTTCCCGCCAAGAAGGTTCTAAAAAGAAGCAGTAGTTCAAATCCAAATCCTTAAGTGTTGTATTTTCATCAATTTCAACTTTGTCTGTAGAACGCCCCAATGATGAGCCCTTCAAATCAAATCGTCGATGGATCCGCAGTTCTGTGCAGAACATGTTCCCCATTACTACAAACCGAAACTGCAAAATTAGAGAATTTATAATGATTACATGCTTTGCATCTAGAACTTCAACACATATCTCAACTGAGAAAACAGAATAGGTAAATTACATTGTTGTATCTATGTGCAAGACTCTGATCGTGAGAATTAGAGCGAGCTGTAAAATGCAGGTAATAAATTTTTTCCACAATTACCTTTTGACCACTGGAAGGCTTGACCCTGTGAAGACCAAAAAACTTGGTTATGAGCGTGTTCTCATATGTGCGAACATGATGGTGATAATTTGGGAGCATTTGTAAGAGCACCTACACATTTAAACTATTTGTTAGCATACATAAAACACAACATAAACAAATAATGAGTAGACTCCGGTAATAGAAGCAATCAAACAGTAACAATAATATAAATGGCTAATATTTGCAACCTTATTTGCTGGCAAGATATAAAAACAATTTTGCATACATGTAGCAGAATTTACTGGTGTGGGATCAGAAAATTTTAGCATAGCTTCTGTTGCCAAGTTAACAAAAGTAAACCACTTGAAGTAACCCAACTAAAACAAATTTCTTCAACGCTTTCTAGGTGGACTTCTATTTTTTTGATTGATGGATAATTTGTTCAATCAAACTGATCCTTTTAGGTTATTAATGTTTTCTCTTTTATTTCTTGCTGAATTTATACGTCTTGTTAATGAAATTTTGTAGTAGAATCCCTACTAGTTTCTCCACAAAAAAGAAAAAGACTGGTATCATGTGATACTTACTGATGAACGGTTGGATTAGTTTGATTACTAGTTGAAGCTTTGTGGCATAATGTGGTTATAAAAAGTTCAAAAATTATTTTATCCAGTAGTCACCTAAAATCACTTCTTAAGATGCATATATATTGTATATGTGGATCATATATTATTGCAACATATACCAGTATCCAAGCAATGAATAAGTACCTGAACTTCAGATTTGCGAAGTGTTTTGATCATGAAACGATCATCTTGTGAAAGGAAAAAAACACTGCCACTCTTCCCGGGAGAAGAAAGCTCCCGAAGGGCAGCACTGCCACAAATGGACATCATATAATCTGCAGCATCAATTTTGAACATCTCCCGCAGATTCCTGCATGCAAAAGAAGTAATCATGTAACATATTTTTGAATGCCGAACATTTTTATAGTCCAGACAATAATTATAAAGGACCAGTAGAGAAACACATGGAACTGAGCATAAGAAGCATTCGCCACAGATTTAAAATTTTCAAATCCCATGTGATGATTCCCTGAGAATAATTTTAGCTATTTGCTTGTATATGGGATTCAATGTGCATCCTCTCTGCAGTTCGGAAGAGGGACTCAAAGGAATTGGTGATTCTTTGTGTTCTGCTGGCTATATGCTAGCCTGGACTACTGACTGGAGAAGAATACTTGAATCTTCAATGACAATCCCAAGAGTCCAGCTTGGTTGGAAAATCAAAGTTAAGAACTTCTGAAATTCTCACTCTTTAATGTGGGCAAAGAGGAACTGTTAATAGTCATTCATGTTGGCCTTGTACCTTGGATTTTTTTTTAACTTTCCACTATTTGCTATAAGCTTTTGTATCTTGATTAAAAAATAAGGAATCCTTACCCTCTCCATGGAGGAGCTTTACAGATGGTATACTCCTACTATTCCCCAAAAGAACATTTGCTACTCCTGGCCATTGACCCATCAGTAGAAAATAATAAATCATCTGTGATAATCACAAGAAGGGGGCTTGGACAAAGTTTGCCCATAAATAGAAAAAGTTAACTTTGACATATTGGAGAATTTAATCTTCTTTCCCTTACTTATGGAGACAATTCTGGATGACATATTTGGTTGATATCACATTTTTTATGACAACATGTCAAAACTCTTCCACAGTCAATAGTTCTTTAACTGTAAGTTACCAATGCGTTTGATACACATTGGGAGACATTATATACACCACTATTATTTTAAACTTATGTATACTCCTGTCATTACTAATATCAATTATCAATGAATGTTTTCCTGTACATGTGTGCTTATTCCATCGGACCTCAGATCTGCTAATTAATGGTTCACTTCCTATAACAGCACTGCACGTAACAACAATCACTTCTTCTTCTTTTTTTGTCTTTTTAATAGTGTCTCATGAAAAACCACTAAGAAATACAGTTTATATAATTTCATGCTTTCTCAAAAAATTTAGTGGTAAAATAAAAACAAGTAACCAAGAGATTGCCAGGACCAGACATGTAATAAGTTGAAAAATATTGCAGAACAGGGACAATACATTTACTCTACCTCTGAGGTTCTCATCATCATCTTCTATGAGGATAATTATCCAATGATTATAAACAACTGCTTTCAAAAGTTGATTAAAACCATCTGAGCTTTTTGGAAAAAGAAGCCTTGCTACAGTGACAACAATTGCTAGAATATGAGAGGGATAAGCTCACCTGAATACCATGGGACAATAGTCTTTCCACTTAAAGTCTTCTGATCGGTGGGGAGGTGTTAATTGAGAACCTGCCCTTGGGAAATTCATCCAAAAGCTTGCTCGAGGACCAAAATCGGATGCACGAACTTCACGCCTCTGAATAGGTGTAATTTTTCCCACAGTATACCTGTACAATCATTTAAGTTTAAATTAACTCGACCAAATAAACTTGTTATAAAATCATGCATTAGACCCACACGGAATCATTAAAAAAAAGGGTCTCTGATGCACTGACTTAAAAATCTGCCTCTTTGAAATAAGCTCAATCATCATATTATTCTTGAATAGTATTTTTCATCAATTTGTAAAAGACAATATGGCATGGTATATAAGCACATAAAAATAACTATGACAGAAAGGAATACACCAAGGGACAAAAACTAGTCAATTTATAACTGTAGTAGCCCTTTCACAGTTTAAGCACATCATTAAACACAATAAATTTTGGTTGGAAAGGATCGGCAATCGACCAAGTGGGTTTCTAGGATGATCAGACAAAGACCAGAATCTGCTGTCCATTTTACATAAAACAAGAAAGAAAGTTACTGACATGGCCAAGAAGAATTTTTTTTTTTAGCCGTGGTACATGATGGATTGGGGATCAAGAAACAACAGAAAAACATTAATTCAAGTGTTGTTTTTTTAAACATTAAAATCAGATAAGTCCAAAGCCTATGTTCACAGAAGAATAAAATAAAATTACAACATGTATAGGAATTTAAACAAAAAAAATAAAATTGAAGAGAGCAAATGCCTGATTCCGAGCTGCAAACTGAGCATTAGATCATAGCTCCTATGACCTTTGATGATTGTCTCTCCAGGCCGTTTTATTTCTTTAGCAAGTTTTTTATGCCTCCTCCTCTCTCTTTTGGATGATGATGAGAATCTATTGCTTATCACCAGCTCACTGATTAAAACACCTTGCATGTATTCTCGTTCAAGAATTGGAGCACTTGCATCAGTCACCTTTTCATCACTTTCTGAAATGGATTCTCCTGAAGCCAATGAAAAATCACTTCCAATTACCTTTTCAATAGCCACCTCAAGACTCCACCGTCTTTCCAAAGAAACATTTCTACTTCTAGATTGCTCATAATTCACTAAACTTCCTTTGGGGAGCTTATTGGATGATCCAGAGCCAGATCTTGCAGTTGAACTCACTTTGATGTCTCCCATGTCAACTGAAGAAGAATGAAGGATTCGTGAACCATGGTTACTCTTTCTCAAATCTGGTAACAGCCCTCGCTTTCTCAAAGCATCAAGATAGAGTTCTTGTACAGCAGGAATCCTGCTACCCTGTGGGTAGAAAGCTCCTTTCCCATCTTTCAGACCTCTGGTCCATGTCCCAACATACCAGCCACCATCATTCCACGTGTAGATTCCAAATCCATGCATCAATCCATTCAACCAGCTCCCTTCAAAAGAGTCCCCATTACTCCATGTAAGAGTACCCTTTCCAGACATTTTTCCTGATTTCATGTTGCCCACAAAAACATTATTGTTGGCCCAGACATACTTACCCGGCCCATCTATCACTCCTTGAATCCAAGAACCTTCAAATACATCCCCATTAGGGTATATTTGACATCCCAAACCATGTTTGAGATTCAACCTCCAGCGTCCCTTGTAGATCATCTTATCAGGCCTCGTATATGTGCCGCTACCCTGCATATAGCCACCTGAAAATTCACCTTCATAAACAGCCCCAGAAGGCCAATAAATCTTCCCATAACCATTTCTCATCCCTCTTTGCCACTCACCCTGATAAATGCAGTTATCTGCCCAGACATACCTACCATGCCCCTCTTGCATGTTGCCAAGCAATGATCCAACATACCGTTCCCCATTGGGGAGTAAGATCTCATCATTTCTAAAACCAGCAGCTTCAAGAGATGATTGAGAAAGTTGTTGGTTTGCCAATATGAGGGTGTGCTCTTTGTCAATAATGCAGCTAGTTTCTTTGGAAAGTCCATCTTCAGATATAGGCACTGTTCCTTGATCATTATCGACGAGGGCCACGGGGCCAGACATGCAAATATCTATAGTGATTCAGTCCTCTTGTTATTATTCAGCTTCAGATACACACACCGATGCAAAGAGAAAATGGGTCATAACATGAAACTGTGGAAATTACAATGGTGCGATATCAGTTGTGGTATGAACCTGCCAAAAACAGACCATAAATCTCAACATAAGTAATGAACCATGCAGACATACTATAGAGCAATATATGTTAGTAGTCATTATAAGAAATCACCCAAAAAATATATATCAGAAAAAACATATTCGAATCAACTCAATACTCATCAATAAGAGAAAATAAGTGTATAAAAATGAGATGCAACATTTTTTTTTGGGTATGATCCTAGCAGGTACAGAACTATTAGAACTTGCATTCAACACACCCGGATAATTGAATACAGCCAACAACAAAATGCTTCGCGCACCATCATTCCTTGAAACACAGATGTCAATTATATCAAAAGCAAGGGAAACGAGGACATGCATTGCAAGATTTGCCTGGCCATTAAAGAGGTAAGTAAACCTACAGTAGCTAGCACTAATCGCAGAATAATGCATAATTCATAAACTTGTGTAACCTTGCTTGTTCATCATTATCGGGACACTATAAAGTGCTATCCATTCATCCTAATTCGATATCTTCCTTCCAAGTTGCATACACAAAATGTGTAATCATTAAATTCCTCAAAAAACTCTTCCTTTCATCATACCCTTTTAGGTCTTTCCCTCCCTTTTGGGATTTTCAATCTTAAAATTTTGGTCTGTAGAACACAGCATGTGTATGGTTCATAATAATAAAATATAACTAATTTAAACTTCCACATAATAAAACACCCAATGGTATTGACATCCCATTCCATCACAACCAAGATGTCCCACCGTTAATTCCTGTATTCACGTCGTTCTCATCACAGCAGTAGCACTAAATATATAATAGTTAATCGGAATAGCAAAATGGGTCCAACGGTCCAAATGAAAAACCAATCAATAATCTCAAATTTTATCAAAATTTTGTCTCACAACATGATTTCTACTGCAGTCATAGAACAAAAAAAAAAAAATCTACCCAAGTATCACATCAACAAGATTTCAACAAAAAAACATGTCATGGATCGAATCCATCCAAATTGTTCTCCGACTTCATAATCCAACCTCAAACGTAACTCAGGCTTTCAGAGCAACATTTTTTTTTTAAATTCTGAGAGTAGAGTCGACAAGAAACATCAAGTGCGGGTATCTAAACAATAAATGAAGTCAAGAATTGAAAGGCACTACAAGCACTCCCTGTTTTACAGATTTGCCCCCACCACCAACCAAAGATCCACAAATGAAAAACAAAAAAACATAGACAAGTTCACCAATACAAAACCAATCGGACACAGATCGAGATAGTCAAAACCAGGCATCGCAGAGAGAGAGAGAGAGAGAGAGAGAGAGAGAGAGAGAGAGAGAGAGAGAGAGAGAACCTGGAAGTGTAGATGAAAATGAAAAGGAGAGTTGTTGGAAGGGAAGGGAGGGTTGGTCGCTTGGGCAGTGGTTGTTGCAGTTGGAGACAGAGAAGAGAGAGTGGAAGGCAAGGGAAGGGAAATATAAAAAGGAAGGGAAGAACGAATCCACCCCAGTTTCTTACAGTTTCTGTATTTGTTATTTGTTTTATTTGATGATATTATGTAAAGTTGCCCAATGCATAGATATCAAAGTGGGGGAGGATGAGGTCACCTCTAGGTGAAGCGTGAGAGACATGTATTATTATACTTTATTAGATGAAGTGGATATAATTTTAAAAAAATGAAAATATCTACCGTCTAAGTTTTGGATTGTACAATGGCTTGTGTATGATATTTTCTTTCTCACATTGCTATTTATATTGATTTTCTGTTACAAAAGAAATTTATTATATAACAACAATTTAGTAAATAATTATAATTTTTGTCGACACTTATACACAGATATTTTACATTTATAAAATCTTAGGTCAGGGTACTCTGAAATCATGAGAGCAACATTTTGTTTTTGTCATTTTTTCGATTTCGTCTACCAAAAATAAAAATATAAATGCGAGAGCAATCTGAGTGCAAGATAAGGTGAATAAAACCGGATAACACATCCCAATCGAACTTCAATAAATATTAAAATGTCCCTCAACCCTCTCTCTTGCCAAATGCCAAGTACTTTAAAGCCAACTAGAATATTATAACATGTTCTCGATATCCAATCCGTTACAAATACATTTCATTGTCTGAAAAATGTAACATATACCCCCCCCCCCCCCCCCCCACCCAACCCAAAATAAATAAATATATAATTTAGATTCTTCAATTTCTCAGTACTTTCGAAAGGGTTTAGATTAAAAAAAAATCCTATTAATATTAATTTTATTCAGTGATTTGAACTTCTTTTTTATTTTAAATTTGTATAAAAACAAAAAGATTATTGACTTTATAAAAGGTGGATTGTTTATTGATCTCCAACAATCACACAAAGCTCTGTTGCACGGAGGACTGGGACAAACAAAAAAAGTGGACCCTTAAACCCTGACCGGTCGGTTTATTAGTTTAATTAGATGGACTGATTTGGCCGTGTAGCGTAATATTAATCATTATACATTTTTCAAGTCTTTAGTTTTTAATGATATCTATAACTAATCAATATTTTGCTGCTTTTGTATTATTGTATATAATCTGTAATGAACAAATAGACATCCAATATTAATTCACACACATTTTTCACATATTTACAAATATATATAATTAATATAATAACATAATTATCATTTAAAAAGTTTAACTTTCAATTAACTATATATTATTTACTACTTTTATATTTTTTAATCAAAATGGTAAAATAGACGTCCAGATAAAAATTATTTTATATGGATTGGTATATCTATCTGTACTTGACAAATAACACCACAGCTGTTTCAAATGAAGGATACATGAATAAGATTTGAATAAGCATATTAAACCCTCTTCCATGAACAACTACAAGGTCTTGCTAGTCTTAAGTCTTGACTGGTTAATTTTACTATTATGTATAATTCAATCCAACTAAACAAATTAATTTTCAGTTCAACTTTTGTCATTCAAATGTTATCCCCACTATCATTCAAGATTCAAAGAAGAGGTTAGAGTATTGAGCTTTAATTTGGTGATTGACATGCCAGGTACTTCATTCAATGAAGTGATGCATAAAGTTGGGAAGGAACATCGGTGGGTGGGTTTTTTGTTTTTTTGTTTTTTTTCGTGTTGTGATCCAAAGCAGGAGATGATATATATTTGAATTGTGGTGGTGGTGGTGGTGGTGGAGCCAAGAATATCTATGCATACAAATAATACAAGTACTAGTAAAGATTCTCTCTGTCTCGTGTGGTTGGCATAGATTTTGTTCTCTTTTTTGCTGAATAAAGTTGAGGCAGAGGAAAAGCAAGAGTCGATGGTGTCTCAAAATAATCTAGCTTTATTCATTTTTCTTTTTACACTATTACACACGTCTTTATATGCAACCCTACATGTAATACCATTTCACAAAAAATATATATCCATATATGTTTTGATAGATGAAACATATAATTTTGTTTTTTAAGTGAATATATAATTCGTATTACTTTTTTTATATAAAAATACATAATTCGTATATGAAATATACAATTTAATTTTTAAGATTGCATGTAGGATTATCCTTAAAATTAGGTACCCTTTTTTTATTGTAGGCTAGGACAACTTAGCTTGGTTCCAATAGATAATTTTTCTAATTTAATTAAGGTGCACTATCTTTGTATACTCATACATTAATAAGGCAAAGCAAATGGAATGTTAGCTTGTATAGAATTTATTCTATAGACATTCTTGGTATGTTCATGCATGACTTCAATCACATGCTCACACCCCCCCTTCCCTACAATACTATATTGTGATATATTCCTACATATCTTCCCCAAGACTAAAAAAGGGTGGTTCATAAAATCCTCTCAAACATGTGAATTGAAAGAGCTAGTCTGCAGCATCAGTACCACTGGCCGGCTTAAAGACTTAACAATTCAGTTGATAGGTAAGTCCAACCTACAAAAAAGTAGGCTTCTGGAAGTATTAATATTACTTGTTATTGTCAATTTTTTTCATATATCAAAAAAGCTTCCAGTGAAAATGACATGAAACAAAAGTCATTATGTATCTTTATTTTACATGTCTATTTATTTGCTTATTTACTCATCCAAATACATGTTCTTCTGTAGACCCAAAACTGACATAACTGACAAAATGGTACACTAAAGAAACGTTTATGGTTTGATGGCATGCATAAGTGCATGATTCCATGCATGTATATATATATTCTTTTGCAAAAGGTTGATTTGGTCCACAAAAAAAATCATTCGTAGAATCCAATCCTCAGACCACAAGTTTGATGCAACCCTATTCATCCCCCACATTGTCCTGATGTCATCCACATTGCATCATTGATTCAAATGAGAAGAATCCACCTTCTTTTTAAAAGTAACAGTAATTCCTGCAGTCCTATCCAAATATCGATAACAGTAATTCCTGCAGTCTTTTTTTTTTTATAATTTTCAATATATGTTTTGATTTTTAAAGATATTTATCTAATGAAATAAATATTTTTATAAGAATAAAATGTGAATTTAATTAAATATAATTGAATGTATATTTTTTATATTTTTAATCTGATATATGATAGGACAAGGTAAAGTGAGGACTAAAAATTAATATAATGGTTTTAATTAATGCTTAAAACATTAATGAACCTGATGTATTTGATTGAATGCTAAAAGCACCATCATCCTTGATGGTTTGGTGATGCTTTTATTACTGGCTCACACGTGCTAGGGTTACCAAATTAATCATCCTGTGTTTTCTCCATCTTTATAATATTTAAATTTGATCAAATCAAATAATTACTTTTCTCTATCTTCAAGTTAATGGATTTGACACTACTCCACTTGTGATCACGTGACTATTGCACCTGATTTTTGGTATATGGAAGTCATTGTCTAGTGATTGTGAATTTGATTAATTTAGTGATTCAAATTGAATTTGACCAGATGATAAATTGACGTATCCATCCAATTAATCATAATTGTTTTTTTGCAATTAACTAATTTCTGACTTTTTTTTTGTTGCAAAAAGGCATCACAAATTTTAATTAAGCTGCATTTTATTTCGGTTTAAAAAACCCATTTTCAAACGGGCGTTGGTCACATGTGCAATCGCTTTCCTAGACCAAACAATTTTTTAAACGCGTACTTATAATATAAAATAAAGTATATGTTTTCACAAAAAGTGTAACATATACTCAAATTAATTGATTGCATATAATTTAACTTTTTTTATAACAAAGAATTCATTTACTGCATCAGATGATGATGATGATGATGATGACGCAATGTTCACCAGAGCCAGTCTTGGAACAAGGCCACCAAATCAATTGCCTAGGGCCTCACCTAACAAGGACCCTTAAGAACCATCTATTCAGTAGACTTTAATAAAATATATACGGTGAGATGTGTTATTTTAATTAATCTCTTTCAACACACTTTCTCAATCTATTTAATATTCTCCTAAAATTTCTTTTTTCCCTAAATTATAATTCAATACACATTTCATTTTTTAAAATTTAATTTTTATTTATTAAGTGCATATGATATTGTATAATGTTTTAATTTAAATTATTATATAATATTGTGCATCTATTTAATAATATTGATAATATACAAGATTATAACAATCTAGATCTTTTTTAAAAAATAACGTATGGGGCCCGCTTTAAAATTTTGTCTAAGATCCATTCAAAAAATTCAATTCTTAGAACCGACTCTAACGTTCACATAAGTGTCCAAATGCATATATCAACAAAACAAATTTTAAAAAAGGGTTTTTTTTAAGTCCCACAAACTATCATATTTAATGATCGATCCCTCACTTCTTCGTATTTGGGTTTTAGTCCCTAGATTTAAAGGATAATTCCTTTTAGTCCCTGAGAGGTAGGGCTGGTAAACGAATCAAGCCGCTCGGGCTCAGCTTGGGCTCGGCTCGGCTCGGTTTGAGCTCGTTCAAGCTCATTCAATTAGACAAATAAGCGAGCTTGAACAATTTTTAAAGCTTGGTTAGGCTCGGGACATGGATCGAGTTTCATTTTGTATTCAAACTCAATTTATTTGTGTTATAAAAAACTTAATTAAAGCTTGACTCAACTCATTTGTAAAATCAGAACATTAAATCAACACAAAGTTATGCTCATTAGGCTCATGAACTTGGCTCATTTAGGCTAAAATTTTGTTTTCAACCCTTAAAAACCCTAAAATGAAGAAGAATGTCAGACTCGTTGAGGCTCGTGAGCTCGGCTCAACTCGTTTATAAATGAGTTGAGCTTGAACATGTCAAAGTTCGGCTCGTTTACCACCCCTACTGAGAGGGATCTATCTGTAAATTATTTAGTTTTTTTAGTCCTTGATAGGAACTAAAAAAAATTATCCTTTAAATATGGAAACTAAAACCCAAACACGAAGAAGTGAGGGATCAATCACTAAATATGATGGTTTGTGAGGATTTAAAAATAAAAAACCCTTAAAAAAATAAATTATTGAGGGGGCGGTTGTTTGTCGGATGAGGTGGAATTTGAAAGGCTCTAATGAACACCATCATCGCTTTCACCACCTGATAAAAGTTTTAGTTTAGTCTGTGTCGGCTGGCCTTTTCTATAAGCACAGCTTTGATTTGGGCAGCACAGATTGTTATTTTTGAAAGACCTATTAGATTATGAAATCTAGCAATTCCCATCTAAGCTGATCCTTTACTACTTTTTCCCACCCCCCCACCCAACTTGACAACTTCCATGGCGAATGTTATAGCTTGGTTATAAAGCTCAAAGCATAACTTCTCATGAATCACCAAGAAATTTATTGTGATGAAATAACAAAAAAAGAAGAAAAGATTAATTTGGTGACCGAGATTGATATGAACCCAATAAAAAAGAGAGGATATCTAAAGTAAGAAGTGATGGGACGATGGGAGCAAGGTGGGTCTGGTTTGGCTCTCGATCATCTCGGTGGGGACATGAGTCATATGGAAATCGAGAAATGCTTTGATTTTCAAAAGAACGGCATTGTACTTTGAGAACCTTTAAGAGATGATATTTCATAGTATCAAAAATTGGGGCATTAAGAGATGATACTTCATAGTATCAAAAATTGGGGCATGTGCATTTGTAGGGTCACGAGTATTCAAATTGGTGATAATTTGTTCAGAAACTTGACCTGCGAGGTTAGCACCAACAGGTTTAGGTAGAAACGTTTTCTATCCATCTTGTCATGTTCGCTTTGCATCTCTCAGATGTGCTTTTTGTGACATCTGAGTTGTTTTGTGATTTTTTTTCTCTTCCCTCACACCTCCTTCTGATATGGTCTATTTCAAAATATTTTTCTTGAAATAGAAGATGACTACATTTAAAAAAAATAAAAATAAATATGCTCTTTTATGATCCCTTCATATCACCAAATTGATTAAATTATTAGCTCTCATTCACTGAACAATATTTCCTTTGAGGGCATGGTAAATGTACGATATCTCCGGCCTCAGTATAGATGCCTTTTTTTGGTATTATGAATTCATTGAGCACATCAAGTGTTGTGTGATCTTTCACGCGTAACCTACTAGATATCATTCATTGGGATCAATTTATAGTAACACTTTGTTCATTTTACATTGAGACAGTAAGGTTAATGATCTTTTAGGTTTATTTTTCTATTAAATTTGACTAATATATTAAGTTAAAAACTTGTGATCTTACTTAGGCTTAGTTTAAAAATGGGTTTGGGTAGCTTTTAGATTTACAGGAAGCTGTTTTTTTCATGTCCCATTTCTAAAAGTGGGGTTAAAAACTGCAGACTTATGTGAAAAAATGCTCAAAACCTGAGTTTTTCAAAAACTGTAGAAAGACAGTTTCCTATAAAATCAATTTTAAACACAACTTTTGTCTAAAATCAATTTTGCAATCATACAACAAACATAGCCTTAAGGGATTGACCAAACCAAATCGGATCACTTGATTATTGAATTTCTTCACTCAACTCCATGGATCACCCACGTCAAGATCGAGTGAATTGGTCAATCTTTATCAAGATCACTGGTCCAATTGGAGTAACTTAGCGATAAATTTTTTTACTTGCATGGCTCATTTGATTAACGGGACCCAATAATTTAATCTATAAATAAACAATTTTAGTGATTACAATATATGGAACGCAACGTGAAACGATAAAAAAATCCAACAAATATTGAGATCCTTAAAACAAAACTCACAATTCTAAAAAAGAGAGGGAACTCAAAATATTATATATAACCAATTGTTCTATCCTAGGTTACAAGTCTTTATTTTATACTAGTAACAAAATTTAAAAAATTACTAAAAATAGAAAAACTAAAATTAATTATGATTGAATCTACATGATCCTAGATGTTCATTAGAATTAATAGAAATGAATTCTGATTTGTTACGAGAGATATATCACAAATGATCTAAATAAAGAAAAAATAGAAAAAAAGAATGTGTAGTGTTGTTGCGACTAATCTTGAAGATCTCATTTGATTACGAGATCAGGGCCCTTGATTTTTAGTGGCCATTTTGCATCAATATTCTTCTCTTCTATTTGTTTTACATAAAGCTGGATATCATTGTGATTTTATTTGACTCATTTCAATGTTAATTCAACGCAAGCAAAATAAATCCAACTAAACATAACAAATTAGTCTGTGCATGCATATGTGCATGAATTATACCAAAGAATTAGGGGTCGGCAACGGGCCGGGCCGGGCCGGCCCGGCCCGTTGAAACAGGGCCCAAGCCCGGCCCTGGGCCCAGGCCCGCGGGTCTGCTTGGCCAACGGGCCCGGGCCGGGCCGGCCCGTGGCAAAAATACAGGGCCCAGGCCCTGCCCACGGGCCCGGGCCTGAACGGGCCTCACGGGTCGGGCCTGGGTTCGGGCCCACGGGCCCAAATTCAAAATATTTTATTTTTTTATTTTACGTTGTTTATTTGTATATACTGTTAAAATAACACAAAATTTAAAGTATAATGTTGAAAAAAATATTTATATCTATTGAATTTTCAAAATAAAAATATTAAATGAATTAATTACTTACAAAAATAAATATTTACATGTACCTAACTAGGTTAACACCTATATAAATGTTAATAATTTGTATAACTCAACCACAATTCAAATAAAAATTACATGTTACTAGTTCATTGGATCACCCTCCATGGGCCTACGGGTCGGGCCCACGGGCGGGCCTACGGGCCAGCCCGAACGGGCCGGGCTCGGGCGGGCCTACGGGCCGGGCCCGGGCCCCAAAACCAGGCCCAAGCCCGGCCCTCCCTGAAAACGGGCCGGGCAGGCCCGGCCCGCGAACGGGCCCGGGCCGGGCTTTGGCCCTGCGGGCCCGGGCCGGGCTTTCGGGCCACGGGCTTTTTGGTGACCCTTACAAAGAATGAAATATGTAGAATTTGAGGGGCACACACACAAAATTAGTCCAATCATTCAATTTCTCCATCTATCCCCAGGCCCGGTCGGATATAACTTCTAAAACAAAACTATCTTCAAACAAATTTACATAAAAGGTTGAAATTCCTTAGAAGGAATTTGGTCCACAAAAAAATTGGTCCCCAAGTCCGGGCATTTTGTATTTGATCTTTGATTATTAGATATTTCGTATAGTTAATTCTATATTCAGAATTATATTTTTATTATTGATAAAAAAAATAGTAACCATGATACTTATTTAATTCTACCCCACATTGTGTCAGAAGTTTTGGTCAGGTAGAGACAGACAAAAGAGCATGAAACAAAATTCAATAATCACCCCCTACAAGATTTTATTGTTATGTTTATAAGTGAGATCACATAATTAAATAAAAAAATAATTTATTTTTTATATATTAGAGTAATTATCCGTTCCAAAATGGATTATGTTACTAATAAATTGGGGCTAAGAATAAAAACAATAAGTGAAAAAAAAAAGTCAAAGCATCATTGGTGGATGAAGATAGGGATGTTCACTTACCCCCACCCCGGTTTGGGGTGGGGAATAAATCATGGATAGGGGTGTTTGTTTGATCAGAATAAACCTTGATGGTTATGTCTGGATAAGCTAGGATAAGACCTGATAACTATTCTAAGAAAATGCTAGAATTGCTTATCAGGGCTTATCTATACCAATGGATAAAAATATCCTTATCTGTCATTTTAAAATTTTAATTTTACCTAATACTCTCTGCACACATTCCAAAAACTATCACATCTATCACATCACACACACATCTCTCATACTTATTCCCAAACACAAATAATTTATGCAGGGGTATAATTGTCATTTAAAAAGTCATAAATTCTTATCCATCTCTTATCTACCACTTATCCTTACTTTATTCAAGGTGAACCAAACAACAAAAAGATCAATTTTACGTTTTCCAATGAGAATAACAGAAAAGACAACCAAACAAAAATTTACCTATTCAGCATGGATTGTTATCTATCCCAGTATAGCTATCAAGGACAAATAACCTTATGTCACACCCCAAACGGGCCCTTAATGTAGAAGATAAAAAATAATGCATAATAAAAAAAGAGTGAAGAGAATCACAAATATACAAAAGACTACATCTATTAATTTTGATAAAGTGATTATATGAGATCTATTTATAAACTCAAATAATTAATTTAGATAGATGCAAATTTCAACAGAGTTTGTTAAATAAATCTTTCTATTGAGATTTGATCTTACAACTGAATCAAACTCTTCATTTCTAATAATTATAAGAGTGAGAGTACATTAGTAAGGGTTAGTAATTAAGGTGAGGGAGAAAATATCTAGTAAAAATAGTCAACTTAATTAACAAATTAATAATAAATTTACTCATAATGACAACACAATGTATGGTGAAAAATAAATTTAATTATAATTGAGACATATACAGGTGCGTTTGGCAATCCAGTTGGGGTTGTTTTAGCTTCTTTAAAAATTAAAAGTTTCAAATAATTACCAAACAAACCCATTTAATTGAAAAACTATAATCATGGATCATTGCATTAAAAAAAGTGTTTAGAAAATTGTGTTTATTCAAACATAAGCAGCATCTGTTATCAGCAATAAAAATGATTCATTGTTTAATTAAAAAGCAGCCATCATCATCACATATTTATATCATAAAAAAAGAGTTTAAATCTGTTTTTCAAACTGTGTTTCAAATGCACCTGTAAATTTCCTAGAGGACCAAATCAATCAGTTCCAAATTTCCAATAAGAGATTAGGTCGGACAAGTTTTTCATGTAACTTATTTCATTACCACCCCTAGCTAAGTATATAACTGTTGAAATTGATTTAAATATGCCCAAGTCACTAAATTAATAATTTTTCAATTAAATTAAATCCTTTATTTTTAGAGCCAATCCCCGTGATGCTCGTGGGATTCCTTTTCCAAATGCAAGCCTCGCACAAAAAAGATTTCCGTACTGGCCAATCTCGACATGATTGTGATGTGTGTCGCATAGTAGGTCAATTAGTGAAGTAGAAGACTGATCAAGCACGTTCTTAAGATCTGTTATATATTAAAGTATTACTTCTCCTTGCAGCCTCTCCTAATAATACATGGGGGGCTTGGGGAGGAGACTGGAGAGGGAGATATGGAGAAGACAATCAGTGAATCTACAACAACCAGTCCAATGAAAGGCGTGCACTACTGCCCGGCCAAGCCATTGGTACCCTCTCGCCAATGATTAGGTGTGGCGAACGGCAAGTGCGGCCGCGATGTGGGCCGTTCGATCGCGGGTCCATCGCATCCAACGGTCGACGTGAATCGCACCCGACCGTCCGATGCGATGGACCCGTGATCGCTGCCGCACCTGCCGTTCGCCGCACGTAATCACGTCCCTATATATATATATATAATTAGTTTATACTTCCATGTGTTATATATCTGTGGCCATCACGTACCTTAATTACATGCATATGTTCCCATGCATGCAGCCTTTTGAGAGCTCATCGACAGACATCCCCAACAATGATGCAACCGAGTTCGAGCCGGAGAACAACGTGGAGTCACCTAACAAGGAAGGCTCGAGCTTGGGATATGGTGGAGATGATGATGATGATGATGAGGTAATTAAGTATGAGAGTGATAATAATGATGGAGTTGGTGATGATCATGATGAGAAATGGGAGTTCGTCCCCTCGATCAAGTTGAAGAGGATGGACATGACTACACTGCTCATTAATACTGTGGTCCTGAAAGACGTTTCCCTCTCTTCGAAACTGTTTCAATTGCTGGAAGAAGAGGAGCTAGATATCGTGTTTGAGAATCAGTATAGAACAGAGACTAAAGTTGTTCACACTATCCAGGTTCAATTATATATTAAACCTATTTCGGTCTATATTAACACGTCTCTTGAACACTCTATATTAACACGTTTATTGACTGGTTAGCCATAGAGTACACCAGCTTGGGTGATACATACAGATATATATACGTAAAACCCTTTGTTATTATGTGTTTCTTATTAGGGGCGTTGTTATATGTAGTGTTTTTTTATAGTATGAAATGTAGTTTCATATACCTCGTCAGCCATCCAGCAAGATATATATCTCTTTAGATCAGGCCCGGCCATGGGCAGAGGCCACCAAGACCACTGCATAAGGCCCCAGCCCATCTAGTTGAAGCTCATCAGTTCATGAAATTTTCATTTGACTCAATCAGTACATGAAAAAAAAAATTAATATGGGTGCTGGAAGGATAAACCCCTTGCATACCATTACACACTTCAAGGCCCACTGCCCAGGCCCTTTAGAATACACCCCAAGTATCCAAAATTAAAAACTCAACCCATCGATTCTCATTCCAAGCCATTTTTTTCCAACCATCCCTATTAAAATCCCTAAAAAATCCTCCCCTATCAAATCCCTAAAAACTGAAAACCCAACCTATGCGAGAAAAATAATTTTCAAATGATATTTATTTAATTATTTGTTTTGTTTTGGGCTATTGTACATTTTTATTTGATTGATCTTAGTACGAATACAATTTTATATGGTTATTTATAAGTGTTTTCTGATGTAGTTGTTACAAGAAATTTTTATATAATAGGTCTCAATTTTAATAATTGTATATATTGTATTTGTAATTTTATAACATTTGTAACTTAAAATAAATAATAGTTAAGAGCATTTTTTTAATGTAAATGGAACCCCGCTTTCAAAGTTCGCCTAAATCCCTGGAAAAAAAAAACAATTATTAGGGCTGGCCCTGCTTTAGATGATGTATATATGCCATCATTTTTTTTTACATTAGTTGAAAATGAGTCTATTCAATTTGAAATGAACCAATATACATTTTCATCAAATCATATACCTCATTAAATGATGTTTACTATTTTATATAAAATAAAACATGTAAGAATTACATTTAAGACTATCCCCGTTTAAAAACACTTAAAAGTGGAGATTCCACTTTTAATTAAGCAGAAAATTAAAAAATGTTGTTAAACGTATTATAAAAAGCTCGTATAATTAAAAAGTTACTTTAATCTTTTAGTGCAAAAAATTGATTTTTAAAAAGCAAAAAAAATCCACTTTCCAGATTTCAAGTCTATAAGTAACTTTAATCAAAATCTTATTTTTTATTCGCATTTTCAAACGGACCATATTTGATACTGACATACTGTACCTAATATTTTCTTTATTTTTATTACTGTTGTTAGTTGTTGCTGAGTTAATTCGATTATGCATGATGGTTGGGCCGGGCTTTTGTAGGTGAATGTGCAACCTGGAATAGACGTGGACGCGTTGGACAAGAAGCTTTGCTTGTGGGCCGGCAAAAAATGTCACTAATTAATGTAATTCCGTGTCAGTTACATTGATTGTAGGTGTTAATTTGAAAATGCAATTGTGGATTAGTGTGAAATGTTTTTCTGATAATCCTTAATATATGTACAAATGTACATGTGTACAAATGTACATGTGATAAAACATTTTAATTCACTAAAATTGTGTGTGTGTGTGTGTGTGTAGGCATAGCAAAAATATATACCCCACACATGCAATTACAGTACTATAGCTTTGATGCACTCGGCTTAAAAAATCATTCCAAAAATCACCCCTGAGCTAGTCATATATATACACACACTTTAAAATACGTACAGAAGAAAATTTTATTAAAGAAAATTTTATTAAAGTGTATATGATTTCAAATAAAAAAGGTATTTAATATTTTTTCTTACATACTATTGGATTTGAGCCAATGACTCCCGCAGGATGAAAGTAATACTCTAACTACTGAGTTAAGTAGGTAATTTATCATCACAAAGAGAGAAAAAGAATATTCATCATAACAGAGGATATATATAGATGGAATATTACTTCAAAGCAATAGAACATGCAGTGGCACATCCAGAAATTTTTATAGACGAGTCATTTAAAAAAATGAATTTCACAAAATTTTAAGAGAATCTATCCTTATCGCATATTTTTGAAGACAAATTTTTCTTTTGAAATAGAACAGCGAGAGGGGCTAGCTGATCGCGGCGGGAGGCAGACTATGGAGATGGGAGAGAAAGAGAAATGATTCAGGTTTAATGTTTATTAGGGTAACACCGTAACATGGATAATTTGAAGATTTTAAATATAAAATATATGGACCGGGCATGATCAACTGATGGACTAGGTCAACTGAACCACCACATTATATGTCGCACTGCGCATGAGAACATGCATGGTATTTTTGGATGAGACGTATAAATTTTCCATGATATTAGTCGGTGTATATGCCAATACTAATTATATATATCGGGTGTGTCCGTGGTGGGGCTGTAATTTTGATGTACTCTACATTTTCTGTAGGCTGTTATTTCCACTACATCATAGATTAATCTCAGCTGCTTCAATATGATAAAAGGTTTTTAAAAGCTTTCAATGGGAATCTCTATGTAAGAAACAATAACCAAAATCCATACGTGACCTGTAACGTATCACTCTTTCCAAATGAATACTGAAAAAAGAGATGTTACATGGTCATTTTTTAAACTTCAATTTCAACATCATATATACTTACATTAATAAAGCATATATCTTGTTAAATTTTTTTTACATTTTTTATAAATGAATTCATGTAATTAATTGGATTATATGCAACATGTGTAGATTGAAAAAAAGTCTCCCTAACAATTTCCAAAAGAAAATTATAAATTTCAGTGCAAATTTATACCCATTTCGGTGTGAGAACAACTTCATTTACTTGGGCCCCCACTGTTCACGAAGAGCTATGCTCTTACTTATATCAGCCCAATTATCATTACCTTAGATTTGAATTAGATTATTGGGAAAAATCCATCCAACCCTATGAAATATGACTGAAATCTGTACAACTTCCAGCCTCTTCTTAAAATTTATATAACCCCTTGAAAACACTTAGGGTCCGTTTGGTTGCACCGATTTGGGCGATTCTGTTTTTTGAAAAGCTAAAATCCCAAAATCGTGCAGCCAAACGGGTTGGATTCCGACGGAATCAAAAGCTGGATTCCTTTTAATTTCTCTCTCGAAATCCGTGTTTTAAAAAGCTCAGAAAGTGTGATTTTCGGTCGGAATCGATTTTTTGAATTGAAAATCAATTTTCTTTACCAAACATTAAACCCCTTTCAAATATTGATTCATAAATTTAAAAAAAGCATCACAAGAAAGTCAAGGTCTAAAATCATCTTAAAAAGCAGCTTTATTCCAAAATCTACTTTTCAATATGTGTTTCCAAATGGAGCCTTAGTAAATCCAAATAACCCCCTGAATAAAAATTTTGTTAATAAATGATGGATATTTTGCACATATTTCATTTAGTTAACCATGACTGAAAACACGATATACTAAAAAATCACTACAATGAGTTAAAAATGTGAAAAATCCTATGAAAATGACGATTTTAACCTTTCTAGATATATTATGAAACTTTATCCAGAAGAGTAAAATTGTTATTTATAGATTTTTTTTTGTATTTTTAACACATTGTAGGTTTTTTTAGTATACTGTGTTTTCTATCAGGGTTAACCAAACATAATATTCACAAAAATATTCATCATCTGTAAAAGTATATTTGTTTAGGGGGTTATTTGGATTTACTAGGTGTTACCAGGAGGTTATATTGGTTTTAAGAAAAATCAGGGGGTTATATGAATTTCTGTCAGTTTAGAGGGGGTTATATGGATGTTCCCTAATTTATTAGGTTGTTACTTGTTACACACGTTACCCGTTTCAATCCTGTTTGTTGCATCATATATGACATGTTAATAGCTATCCAACGAGTAATATCCTCTGTTGAGATTTTATAAAATTTTATAAAAATGAGTCAATAAAATTTATTGAAATATATTTAATAAAAGGATAAATTGCATTTGAATTCTCTAAATTCTATGAAACCTGAAGAATCACCTCTTAAAGTTTTAAAACATGCATTTACATCCTTTACCGTTAGATTACCCATTAAAATAGAACAAATGCACGATTTTACCCTTTTTAGTTAAGTCATTATCGTGTTTTTACATTTTAATTCACTGTTATGTGAGTTAATTCTCACAATAAATTCATCCAAAAGACCTAATGTATTGAAGAGTTGTTTATTATATTAATTAATATATACAAAACATATCCAAAATGAATTCATTGGCTCTTTTTTTAAGTATTTATAAAATTGATTAAAGGATAAAATAATAATTTTTAAGAATTTTTATCTCATCTTAATAAAAAAAAATCTAATGGTAAATGATGTAAGTGCATGTTTTTGAACTTTATGGAGTGATTCTGGACGTTTTTAAAACTTCAAGGATTTCAAATGCATTTAACCCTTAATAAAATATATATCTAATTCAATGAGATATATAATATATAATTTATGAAATAATCAAAATAGAGGACCACTATAGTCTATAGGTAAGGATGCAATGAATGTTGCGTTTAACATTTTCCTTTCAGGCTCTGTTTGGAACCGCGTCAGTGCGCGTTCGCACTGTTCGAAACATGGGGGGGGGGGGGTGGCAGACCGCGTTGCCCGAATCTATGTTTTCACGAAGGCGGCAAACGCGAAAAAGATTGACGGAAACTCATAAACGATAAGGGGTTTCTTTGCTTCCAACGCAGACGATGAAAACCAGTTTGGGAGTGAATTTGCGTTCCCTGTTGTTCAGCAACACCACCGCTCGTCCAAGGTGATTCCAAACGGAGCCTAAATTTTAGTTCAGATTGAAATGAAAATCCTCATTTGGAATGCTAGTCGCAACATTGTTGTGTTGAACACACCACACTGTCCACACACCACATAGAGGTGGTGTGTCCGCTAATGTGACACACCACCATGCATGTCATGGTCCAACCCCATGTATTTGGCAGCCCCAATTTCTATCATTGAAGTCCAGCCTTCATATGAATGGCCCTTGGCTTAGCATGCCCAACTCCATATTTTACTAATAAGATCCAGAGAATATTAATGCGCCATATTTATATAATATATGATATGATAGTAAGCTTTCTAATATCTTGGAAACCCTATTAATTCTCATTTATGGAGCATATTAAGTCATCTTTCAGGAGATCTTATAATTCATTGAACATTTAATTTGATAGTATATACGGTGTGTGATTTTTCAGAGTTAATATTAATGCGCCATATTAGTTATCATTCATTGCTATCAATTAATACATAGCTAGATAACATATTAGCTGTCATTCGTTCATTTCAATTGATCAAATAGATATCAAGGTATGTGATCTTTCACAGATACACTGTTTATTATCGTTCATTGAGATTAGGTGCGTGATCTTTTCATGGATACTCTGTTATTTTTCATTCATTGGGACCAAGGTTTGTGATCTTTTATTAATTGTGAGTCATTGACATTTAAAATATGTTATTTTTCGTTCATTGGGACGAATGATTGAGATCTTTTCAAGATATATTATTAGTTGTCATTCATTAAGTGACATTTAAAACTGTATGATCTTTTAGAGATATCCTATTAATCATCATTAATGAAGAATTTCATTCGCAAGACCCTATAAAATACAACCCTTTTGCTTCATATTGTTCCACAGTTCAGTTCGTTTTCCTTTCTCTGCTTCACCATGATCCACCCTTTTGGATATTCCTTCACCAGCTCCATGGTCTTCCCCAACTCCAAAAGGGCTTTTGCTCGTATTATCTGCCTCTCAGAAAGTGGAATTTCAAAAATTTTATTTACTCACAAAGGTTGCTTTAACAATATGGATTTGTTGTCATATGATACCTATACTGCCAATCTATACAGGGTTGACTCTTTGGCCATATTCATAGAGTTGATCGAACTTTTTCAAATTTATTTTAGACATATGACTTGTGGGTGATTATGTGCATCTAAAAAATTCTTAAATTGATGTTGGGTTTCTCCTCATAAAAAAGAATCTATATTGTTAGTCAATCTCTTGTCCGGCTTCGATGGCATTGTTAGTACATGTGTAAAAATAATTATCAAGTGCTATTGTATTTCCTTATGAAAATGTAGAGTCTAAGCCTACTCTTTGTGTGATTTTATGTAACCAATGTATGCAGCATGGGCACATTTTCTTTGTAATTGTAATTTTGTGGCAACTAAATTGATTTTTGGACAGATCTCCATAAAATCAGAATTCGCCAAAATCAGATCCATTCATTAATTGTAATTTATTTATTTATTTATTTTTGAGTGGTTGATGAGCCACATCGATGTAACTAATGGATGAGATCAAGATATTGTTGTCAAATTAACTGAATGAGCTTAAAAAAAAAATCAGTCTGTGTCATGAAAGTAGCGTATGAGAAAAATATCAAATCCGATTTGGAGAGGTGCAAATTGAATGTGAATGTCTACAACATGGTTTAATACAATTTGTAGGGGTCGAAATGGTGCAGAATACAAAGCATCTTTTCAAAACCAAATTCCACTTATCAAAGCTTATATACATGGTCCCTGCCACATTATTTCTGAGGCATCTAGAAGGGCTCATATGATTTAATTAATTAGGAGTTGCATTTTTTAATGTCCTTGTCATACAAGAAAATGTTTTCACAAAAAATGTCATGCAAGAAAATGATGGGTCCTGGTTATTGTTTCGTACATGGAGTTCCCCAGTGAATTTTTTTTTTTTTTTAAGAAGCTGAGGTTACATCAAATTTCAAAAGATTGGAGAGATTAAATGCCCCTTTGATGTTGGAGAGGTTAAGTGGATATTCAAGAGTCCACCCATTGACTGACTAAAGCTGATTTCTAGAATAACAATAATTTTCGGGAATGTCTTTAATAGTAAGAACTTAAATTTGTTTTCATACTGTATTTTGTCTCACCATTTTTTTAAAAATGTCTTTAATAGTAAGAACTTAAATTTGTTACATGGATAGAAAAAATTGAAGTTTAACGCGGCGGTGATGGTGGAGAAGAATGGCGTATTTCTCTCGAGAGAAGACTCTTTAATTCACAAAGAATCTTATAGGATAAATCATTGAATTTATAAAGAGTACTTGGATTCACAAATAATTAAAAAATAAATTAAATTTTATTAATTTTGAATGTCTCCATACAGTTGTGGTAGCACTCTTATTTATAGACCACAGTCAATTAAAAAGTTAAACTAACAAATCCAAAAAAAATTGGAAAGATACTAACAAATTCATTCAAGTTTAAAATAAATAAGAATCTAACCATACACATCTAAAATAAATCCTAAATTGGAAAATCTATCATACATCAAAATCACAAAAAGGGTTGGTTATGTAATTTTTTTTTTTAAAAAAACTGCTTATACATTCTTTGTGATTACGTGAATAAAATGGTCCCATTTAGTAGTTCGCTTGGCTCCATCTCTCATGTTAATTTCAAGACTGATTTTATGGTTAATCTCTTTAATCCATAACCCGGAGAAAACAGAAAAATGGATAAAAAAAAAACTTATAAAAATTTCGTTGTCTAACTTAATTTTGAGATCCATTCAGATTCAAATGTACGATATTTCACGATATAACACGTCATTTGTTTTAATGAGAAATTCACACTGCACGTGGATCTAGTTTAGCATGTAATGCACTCACTTTTCAAGTCACCAACTTGTTTGATATGCTCAATAATAGGTTGATTAGAAGCTATAATAATGTGCTTCATCTAGAAGAGCTTGTCCGATCCCACTTTGGTTTGATAGTGCTGTTTATGGAATCGTAAATCATTGGCCCATACATTAATATAATATATATTGGCCTTCAATTGTAAGATTAGGTTTTAAAAAATCCCAAAGCGGTTTTCAATAGGACATGAGACTTGACATTGACTAGGGGTTCATTGGATGATGGGATTTGTAAAAATAAGATCTCAACCCTTTGAAATGTGCTTTAAAAATGAACTATGGACTTGTTTAGCAATTTAGGGAGGGCCCCTAATTCCTTTTCCTTTTTCTTTGTTTAAACAATGGTATCCCATCGCCCTCCTTAAATTGATTAGGACTAATCCAAAAAATGATAGCATCATATAAAAAATGATGGGATGCCACTAAAATCTAACTTGGATGGATTAAATATAAAACCTGTCCACAAAGTATCCTCTTGGTCCAACTAATTAATTAGTATAATCTTAAATGAGCGGAGACTAAGATAAAATGATGTGTTGGGAAACGCGTGGAAATTAAAGTGGGAATTAAAATTCAATGCACATGGATTCTAGATGAAGGTGATGGAATGACATTACATGAACACGGTTACACATATTTTGATCACCCACACTCTTACGTCGTTCTTTGCACGGATTTATTCACCCCGTCTAGAAGGACTTCCTTTATTATTATTATTATTATTATTATTATTACTTCCTTTATTATTAATACTTGGTTTTTCAAAGATATTTTGACCATATCTTGTGTTTGTTACTATGTTGCATAACATGTGGCAGATGCGATTATGAAGGGAAACAGTCACAGATTAGCTGTTCATAGAGGAACAAAATTTTAGAATCCCATCAAATTTAATTAACATAAAATAGTGTTTTGTAGAAGAGATCAGGATTAATTGCTATTATTAGTAACCATGCAAAATTATATCAAATGGTCATATTGTTAATGCTATTCAATAACCCCCTCGTTTGAATCGAGGAATAAGTTATTCTGGTCTTTATACTTATTCCAGGAACATGTAATTTTATCAATGGAATAAGTGATTTTCTGTTTGATTGTGTTTTTTTTTATTCTCATTTAAAAACGTAATAATAAATGTTGAGTTTTTTTATTGATGAAAAATAAAATATGAATAAGGTGTAACAAAGTTGATTTGACATGTGAGTATTATTGATGTATAAGAGGTGATGATAGATAATTTGATGATAAAATGTGATTTTTTAGGGTTTTTTGCATATATACCCCTGTTAGGATCCTAGTTTTCATAAATACCCCTCTTAGATTCCCGATTGCAAAAATACCTCCTACTAAACTAATAATCAGTGCATCGATACCCTTGTGGTTTGTCTCCGTGAAGTCTGATTAAAAATTTTCTGTTTTGCTCTGTTAAGTCTAGGAAAAAAGTCTAAAATATCCTCCAATTTCAAATTTTATTGGTTGAATCCATCGAGTAAGGGTAGTATTAGTTGAGGGTAGATAGGTAATATCTACATGTGTAGTTAAAGAATTAACTATAGTTGAATCTGGTTTCTTAACGGTGAAGTAACGGAGGGGTACGAGAACACTACTTATTAGTTTATGAGGGGTATTTTTCACAATCAGGATCCTAACATGGGTATTTCTATAAAAGGGGAATTCAAACAGGGGTATATATGCAAAAAAACCCTTTTTTTATGTGATGGTGAACCTCACTTTCTATCTCACTTTCTATGGAGAATAGATAAGATGAGTATAAGCTTATTCACAGATATTACTTAGAATTGTTATACTATTTTATACTCATTTATACTGACATAGTAATACCAAGTTATACTATGTAAACAAACATTAATTTTCTCTATCCATTCTTCTCCCACTTTATACTACCCTTGTACAACCTTTAACTCCTCATCCAGACCGAGGAGGGTAAGTGAATTTGCAATTTATAATAATAAATTCGCATGGGTGCTTTTCTTATAAAATCAGAATTGAATTCTGACTAACTTCTAAGCTCTCACAATATTTATTATTTAGGTTCAATTGAGTTCTGATTGAGCCAGTGTATGCAGGCATTATAGTTTAAGGCTCCGTTTGGAAACACAGATTGAAAAGTAGATTTTGGAATAAAGTTGTTTTTTAAGATGATTTTAGACATTGACTTTTTTGGGATGCTTTTTTTTAATTCAGGAATCAATATTTGGAAGGAGTTTAATGTTTGGTAGAAAAAATTGTTTTTCAATTTAAAAAATCGATTCCGACAAAAAATCGTTCTTTTTGAGATTTTAAAAACACGGATTTCGATAGAAGAAATTAAAAGGAATCCAGCTTTTGATTCCGTCGGAATCCGACCCGTTTGGTTGCAGCACGATTTTGGGATTTTAGCTTTTCAAAAAGCGGAATCCGACCCAATCATGCTGCCAAACGGAGCCTAAGAACATTGTCATCTTCTCTGTAATATTGAATTTTATTCAGTTTTTACATATATTATATATTATTTTTTTACTGTTGCAGATAAAATAATATTAAGGGTCCGTTTGGTAGCGCGTTTGGGGGCGATTCTGCTTTTTAAAAAGCGGATTCCGCCCAAACGCGCAACCAAACGGGTCGGATTCCGGCGGAATCAAAAGCTGGATTCCTTTTAATTTCTCTCTCGAAATCCGTGTTTTTAAAATCTCAAAAAGAACGTTTTTTGGTCGGAATCGATTTTTTGAATTGAAAAGCAACTTTTTCTACCAAACATTAAATTCCTTCCAAATATTGATTCCTGAATTAAAAAAAAGCATCACAAAAAAGTTAAAGGTCTAAAATCATCTTAAAAAGCAGCTTTATTCCAAAATCTACTTTTTTAATATGTGTTTTTCAAACTGACCCTAGAAAAATAATAAAATTAAAAAAACAATCAGTAAAATAGGCCCAAGTGAATAATACGCACAGGTCAAATCTACATAGACTTTTTGCACGCATAATAGAAATAATTGCTGTCTGACTGATTGTGATATATTTGCTTTATATACCAAACACTTGGCTGTTATTGAACTTCTAGAGTACAGTTGGAGATGATGATAGAAAATTTAATGAACCCCTCGACTCGCGTTACGATGTTACTATCCTTGAGATAATATTATGGATATGGATATCGGAAATCTGTCTCGATGATAATTTGAAGTGACGTTTTTATCGGTGTTTGCACCAATAATGATGGACATAATATTAATGAAGAACTCCAGTAAATTAAAACTCCTGTATTAGGTTTTGCAAAAACCCATTACAAAAACAAACTTTAGAAAAAAGAGAAAATAATTTGATTATTTTCTGAGATGGTTTAAATGGTAAGAAATCATGTCCATTTATAGACATAGGAGCACCCTTTTGAAACATCCTATGAGGCTTAACCACATCCAATATGTACAGTTGGATCTTTAGTTACAAGATCGACGGTCCAGATCAATCACAATCCAATGCACCATTCCAATGACATCCCTTGATTAGTGTAACCAATTCTCGATCGATCCAAGGGTGTACATTTGCATCTGATGGGTCCATCATTTGGATGGTCTAGATCGCATCTGATGGAATGAAGTGCCAAGTGTGCCAACAAAACGTCACATTGCGTCTATCGCACACGCGTGTACGTGTGTGCGAACGATGCTAAAACAACGTGTGCATAACACCTTACAATTCATAAAATAAACATTATATTATACACACCACACTTTATATAGTGTCAAATAGTTTTCTCTTTAACCGATGTGAGACTAAAAATTCAACACACAAAGTTATAAATAAATACCCAACTTACAAGACTCGTAAATTTACATTTTAAGAAACTACTAACAAGTACTGTGCTCTTATTTTTTACATTCATCCACATGGATCACATCCAGTGAACTTTAAACATACTGCAATGCAATATGCATCTACTAGAAGCTCTTCAAAATTTATATACGATAGTATGATACTATATGTGAGATAACTAAATGTAACAAGTAAGAACATCTCCGATTATCTAAATGTAGCATTTTGTAATTTTATAATTGCAATGCAAAGCTAAATAAGTTCAAAGCCATGGCTCTGAATCTTGATTAAGTAGGGTTTTTTTTTATTTTTATTTTTATTTTCTATGGTTCTTTTTTATTTGTGTTAACAAGCATGGTTTTGTTTGCTTGTCAGGGGTTCATAATACGAGAGGAGGGCCGAGAAGGCCGGACACGATTGCGGTACAAGGGGTCCCTACGCGGTGGTTTGCAGAGAGCCAAGGTGGCATTGTCCAAGGCTTCTTTGCTAGTCACACACACTATATTCTCTATGTCGTTTTGTTTTTAGTATTGGATCTCACATCAATGTCTCTCGATTCAGGTTAGATATTATTGAACTTATAATCGATGTATTTTATGTGATTCTCTAAAATTTGATTTGTGTTTGTTTCAATTTTTTTAATAGTAAAATTCGATAATGTTACATTGTGCTAAGAATAATTAAGATGATGGTACTGGTGTAGTGTTGACATTGCAAATATGCATTTTTGTGTAATTTTTTTTGTTATTTTTGTTACATTTGAAATATAACAGTCTTGTGCACGTGTGTATTAATTTTTGTATTTACATTGTGAAAAGTGTGTATTAAAAACTGTGTAAATGTAACAGTCAACGTAAATATATATTTTTGTTACATTTGCAAGTGTAACATTCAAACGCATATACATAATGAAATGTAATAGTCAACTACAGGTGTATTGTTGTAGAAATATTATATTTTTTACATTACTATCAAAATAGTCATTCAAGAACAAATTTTTTATTTTCTTTTGCAGAGTAGTCTGCTACATTGAAGTTACTATTACATTTATACAACACAGTTATACAATCATACAATTATTATATTTTTATTTATGCAACACTGTTACATTTTGTAACAATTATAATCACATAAATGTAACAAAACCAAAACAACTAACTGTTACATTCATGATTAAAGTTCATAAATGTTTCAATTTATTACATTCATATATAAATGTAACAAAATAAAATATTTACTAGCACATATTACATTGGAATTTAAAAATAAATCATCTTTTTAATTGTTTGTTATATTTATTGAAAGAAGAAACTATAAATGTCACATTCTTATATATCATGCAATAAAAAAAACTGGAATGTTTTTTTTGTTATTTAAGTAATTTTGGTGTACTTTAGGTAAGTTTTGGTGTAATTTTGATGAAAAACAATTTAGGTAATTTTGGTATTATTTAGGTAAGTTTTGGTCTAACTGAAATAGAAATTCATAAGAATTTTAAAATTCAAATTTTGAAATAGGCAAATTTTAGAGTAACTGAAATTAATGTGAAAGATTAATAAGAGAAAAAATGAGGATTTGAGTTAATGAAATATATTTTTAGTGAATGACATATCTGTATTTTGTCATTTTACATTTTTTTAAAAAATAAATAAGCCAACCAATAAGGTGATTGACACCTCATGGGGCCTGTGAGTTGGGGCCTATGAGTTGAGGCCTGAGTATCATCACTCTTTTATTTATAGAACAGTGGGGTCCATTACTAAAAAAAAAATTTTAAAAATAAAATAATGAACTCATATCATATATTACTTTAATTTGTCACAATAACGCACAAATTTTTCGCCAAAGGTGCAGTTAACGCCAAAGATTACTATGGAACACTTTAACCGGGTATATTTGCAGACGGGTATAATTTTAAATGGGCCCCTAGATCTCTCACATTTATAACTAGGTCCCTAAAAAATTGACAGTCTTTGTCCTTTTCTATGGTTAATTTCAGATAGGCACTCAGATCTCTCATATTGATTTCTAGGTCTCTGACAACTCTTTTATAGGGGTTTTAACAAGGCATTTACATATAGGCTCCTAAATCGCTTGTATTTATAACTAAATCCCTGAAAAAATCGGTCACCTTTGTCTTTTCTGAGGTTATTTGCAGATAGATCCTAGATCCCTCATATTTATTACTAGGTCCCTGACAACTCTTTTTCGTGAATGTATGGATGCATTTATAGAAAATATAAAAAATTCTTTCGAACCATATGCCTTGTTAGCGTAAACATATAAGTGATTAATTTTTTTATCGACGCATATAGGATTGGAATTGGGGCTGAAAACAGATCTGAATGTAACAATGCCCTTTCTTTTTTAATTTCTTCTCTGTTTTTTTGGGTTTCGTTGATTTTGTTGGTTTTTGATATGTTTTTTTAAAGGTTTTTTTAATTTTAACTTCCCACAAACCATCGTATATAACGATCGATCCCTCACGTCTTCGTATGTGGGTTGTACTCCCCAGATTTAAAGGATAATTTCTTTTTACTCCCTATTAGGGACTAAAAAAATTAAAGTATTTACAAATAGGTCCCTCTAAGGGAGTAAAAAGGAATTATCCTTTAAATCTGCGGAGTAAAATCCAAATACAAAGAAGTGAGGGATCAATCGCTAAATACAATGGTTTGGTAGGGAGTTTAAAATATAAAAAAACCCTTTTTTTAATCCCCCGAAAGTTTGTTGATATTCATATCTCTTGAAAAGTTCGTTGATATGTATAAAAAATTATGATTAAAAAAATGGGCTGGAAAGCCGACTACAACTAATGCTTGACTTTCCATTTTTCTATAACTTTTTTCAATCATATATCATCATAATATTATTAGTTTTATATGATAAAAAGATATTTCTTAAACTTTTTTTTTTAATTTGCTTAACACTTTTTTGTCTTAGATGATATGTTGATGAAATTCACGTCAAAGTAGCCTACAATCAACATTTTTATATGTATTTTTGTAAAAAAAATTCTCTATAATATACATTTATATATGGTTTATGTGAATTGTGTTTTATTCTCTCATTGAATACAATCGATTTTATTTATCAAATATCTTTTAGTAAGAACTATTCATATTCAACATATATAGTTTTTGTTCCATTTAGATTTAATATTCACTCAAGTTTTTCAATATTAAAATATAATCAATAATATGATCGTCTGCGCGTACTATAGGCTAGTATGTTCATATTAGAGCACAAACTCATTAAAGCATGCATGACCTTTAATCAAAATCATACATCATGTAAAGATTTTTTGAAGTACTACATGGTATTGAAATGAGATCCTGTGTTACAAACTCAGTTTTTTGTGTTGACCAACCATGAAACATCATGTAGATGACAAAAAAAAAAAAAAACTCTATGATGTACTTGTGTATTGATCTTTTTGGTATTAACACAAAAAATGATGTATTATTACAAAATTACTTTTTATTGTCTATGTGATCCTTTCCGCTTGCAACATAGATGACCTAAACTTCTGATCTCTAGAATATCTAAAATGTAGTTTTATCTAAAATTCAATTTACCTCACAATGGATGTAGTTGTCAAGTGGTAACCAAAAAATTAGGGGAAAGAGCAGGGGAAGGGTCCCCCAACCTCTCATTCTAGAATGTGTGGGACCCACATCTATCTCAACACAAATGTAAATATCAGGAAAGTCCTCCCGAGATCCTCGTGGGAGATCTTGTCACTATTTCCAATTTTCATCCCATTATTTATTCTCACATCATGACCATTATTTACATGTAAATGCAGTTATTTGACATACCAAAAAGCTACAAGTCAGAGAGAATGAAGGTTATAAAATCACTTGCCTAGTTGCCTTCCCTGCCAAGAAACCAAACCGTCCTTTCATCATCCTCTTTTGTTGCTATATTATTCTCACATACATATGAAAAATATGAAGAACAACAAGAGTATTATTTTTTATTCAACAACAACAACAACCAACTCAATGAAGGGAGTGCGAGATGTACAAATCAGCAAGAACACCTCGCAGTCACAACTCCTTCGTAGGCTCAAAGAGTATCTCCTCTACACAAGGCTCAAGTCACTAATATCCCCACCCCACACTTCTAAGGTAGCTTTTCTTCACATCACATAGTTGTGGTTAGTTATATCATATATATGAAGCATGACTTATATATATTATATACCTCTCTCTATCTATGCATGCATGAAGATGGACCATGAGAGCTCATCGACATCATGCACCGTTAACGATGCGATATCGATCGAGTGCGATCCAGGGCCTAGCGAGGTGCCTCGGAGGGATTCCGATGAGGAGATCACCTCCTCAAGCTTGGGGGTTGGTGGCGACCATGAAGAGGAAGTTGACAAGAGTGACTATGGTGATGTTGATGATGAGTGGGAGTTTGTACCTTCTATTAAGTTGAAGAGAATGGACAATTCACTGATCATTAATACTGTAGTTCTCAAAGAGGTCTCCCTGACATCCAAACTGTTCAAATTATTGGAAGAGGAGGAGCTCGATATCGTGTTTGCTAATGAGTATAGAACGGAGTCTAAAGTTGTTCACACTATTCAGGTGAGATCTCATTTTATAGGACTTGAACTTATGTTTGTGCTTTTATTGTTTGGTCCATTCGTATACTGATCACAATGGGGGATTATTGTAGGTGAATTTGCACTCTGAAGTGGACGTTGATGCATTGGAGGAGAAGCTATGCTTATGGGCTGGAAAAAAATATATCAGACTTGATTCACATACATGAGTTGATTTTCTGATGGTTCTGGAGTATGTTTTATATATTTTTTTAGTATATGGTGTATAATTTTGAACTTCTTAATTAGAATGGATGAGATGAGTAATTTTATGCCATGGGCGTGGTCCAATTAGTACAATTAGTACAGTTCAAGTTACGTGAATATCTTTAACTAAATCATGTTAAAATGATTCAAAATAATTATCATACAAAATGTAGTTATTACCTCTAACTCAATAATTAAGGGTGTGTTTGTGCATGAACACGAAAAGAAACTTAAAGAAAATGAAAGAATTTGAGTAAAAGAAAAACTAATAAAAAAATTATTTTTCATTGATCAGTTTATTTAAAACATCTAATAAACTATTGGTTGTAATAAAAAATGTTGAAAAATAAAAACACTTATTTTTGTCTATAATAAAAAATATATTTGAAAATAAAAACCATTGACTGTGACTTCAAAAGCCTGTCCCTCGAAGAAAATTTGAAAAAATTGAACATAGGTATCACTTAAATGGGTCAAAATCATTTAATCAACAGTGGGCCCACCAATATATATATATATAAAATCTAGCACTAGCGTATAAGTATCCCCAAATAAACCACTTCTTCACTCCCACACTGCCAACAAAATAAATAATTAATTAATTGTGTGAAACGTTTTTCAATTCATGTTTCTTTGTTTTTGTTAATGCAATTTCACCATCAATTATATTTTTGCTTCAAGTTCTGGTTTTCTATTTGTATGATAACTGCATCTTGCAGTCATCAAATGTGGAGGCATGTTTTGGCCATTATGTATTAATCAGTGAATAATGTATGCGCTAATTAGGTAGGCCAATGTTCTCTGTTATAACAGAACATAATACATTCCGGGCATCACGAGATTTAGATGTACTGTGCCACATATAGGCATGATGATGAGAGAGGCTGAGGAATTTTTATATATTTCAATTATTGGACATAGTGAATCAATTCCTTTCATAATTGTCAAATCATATAGATTTGCACAATGTTTTATAACTTAGATTTATTTTCATAATTGGTCTAGCTCCGTCTGTCTTCTAACAAAGCAAAATTAAAACGTTTCAATTATAAATTTATAATATTATTATCACTATTGAAGGGTCTGTATAAAATCCATTATCCATCTGAATTTCCACGTCACGTTCAAATTTGACTACTTGTTATTAGAGGGAAAAAAAATGTTAGATGTATTGGCTGTTTTGCTGTCTCATTACATATATACTTAGGACCCGTTTGAATATAAACACAAGTTATTCTTGGATTTATACATATTCTAGGATTGTTACCTTTATCAATAGAATAAATGATTTTCTGTTTGTTTGTGTTTTAAGTTATTCTCGTTGGAAAACGTAATAATAAATGTTGAGTATTTGGTTGATGAAGAATAAAATATGAATAAAGTGTAAAAAAATGATTTGACATGTGAGCTCCATTGATGTATAAGAGATGATGACAGATGATTTGAAATTAAAAAAAAAACTGTAGGACCCACTTATAATTGTTGTTGGAATATGCTAATTCCATGGAAAAGAAGGATTACTATATCTCTTTATTCTTTGTTATTCGGACATCCAAATACCACCTTATTCCCATCACTCAAAACACCTTTTTTTCTCTATCCCACGCTTATTCTTACCTATTCTTCTCTTATTACTATACCCAAACAAATAAAGTAACAATATGACTAATGCATATTTTCGGTGTGTACTGTGGATGAGACTATACATAGAAGGCTAAAAAAAAAAAATTATAGTCCAAGATCCCAGGTCCTTCAAGGGCGTTGAATTGTACCGGAGGCCGTTCACTATCAAAACAGAAAAAGAAGTGGGGATCCCACTTTTTTTTCATTCTATTTGACCCCCCCCCCCCCTGCAATGAGTTCTGATCAGAGTGACACAATTTTTTATATGCTTTTAATCAAAATCAATTATATGATTACACATCATCCTACTATTTTTGGATTGATTATTTATCACTTTTTTTTATTGGTTTAAATCAAATTTTGGGTAATTGAATCTTTTCCTTTACATGTATACTGGATTTTTGGAAAGCTTATAAACAAGGTTTGTAAAACCTCTTCCAGTCACAGGTCCGTTTGACAACATGTTTTGGGTTGTTTTTGCTTTTTAATTAAGCAGAAAGTTCAACGTGTTGCTAAACGAGTTTTAAGAAAAAGACTTAATTAAAAATTTATTTACAGCTTTTAGTGCAAAAAAATTGTTATTTAAAAATCACATAAATGCCCTTTCTAGAAATCAAATTCACTTTATTCAAAATCTTTATTTTTTAAAAGTGTTTCTAAATAGACCCAATGAGAATATTGTTGTTCTAGAAATCTGAGATATTTGTGGCATCAAAGAGAAAAATTTGTGTGTGGGGGAGAGTAGAGGGTTTTGTACTTTACAATCTTTCTAGTGCATTTTTGGTGGTTTGAAATCCATGGATGTACCTCACATTGAGATAATCATATAAATCAACAAATAAAAAAATCTATTTCCTTTAATAAATCAAATTTGAATGAATGAAATAGAAAAAAATATAAGTAAAGATTACAAGGGAAAACTTAGCATGATCCTTAGATTGTTTTTGTTGGTACGGAGAGTAAATAACATATTCCATCATTCCCCTCCTCTAGGGTGAGGCAAATTTTTCTTCCCAATCCCCATAAGATAACAATGCAAAGAGAAAGTGAGAGATTTTTATTTTTTGCTTTTTGTTTGGCACAAACAATAGGTTTTTATGTGAGAGAAGTTTTTACTTTCCTTCATTTTCTCTCACTTTTCATGTGACACAAACACTCTATGTTCCATTGCTTCACTTTGCATGTATACTTAATCGGTTGACACTAGTTTACATTTTGCATAAAGATAAAAGAGGATAATTAACTAGCAAAAAAGTATCATCTTATTAATAATTGATATATATGACAGATTCATTCAAGGGTTTTATGGATGTATATCATAAAAAATTATGTTATCTATGGTTATACCACCACAAATAACACATTTATTTTTATACCATTATAATTTTTCTTAATGAAAAAATATGCCCTTCTATTATTTTTTTAACGAAAATCATACTTAGCTACATATAGTTTGTTTTTAACCAAGAAGTGAAAATGACAAAAATAACATTAACATAATATTTATCATAACATTATAATTAAATATAATAATCTAATTAATCTCTGTTTTTTTTCAAATCAATCGTGAGCCATTCTTCCTCTCACCCCTTCTCAATCTTACTCATTTTTTTTCCAATCAAGATCTATATTTTTTTTTTATAATTTGTCATTCAAAACATATATATATGATTAGTTGTTTTCAAAATAATTTTATTTTATTTCTACTAATGTTAGCATTAATAATTACTATGCATTTGCTAATAAATAGTATTTATGTTTAACTTTTATGTTTTTTTATTTAGATGGAATTTATCATTTTTATATTAAAATTAATATTTTTTATTTTCATAAATATTGTATTTTGTAAGGTAAAATATACAAAATAAAAAGTAAAGGTATTTTGGTCATTTTCCTAAAACTTTAATGGTTTTAATAAATTTTTTGATGGAAGTTAACTTGGATGATAAATATGCATAATATCTAAATATTCAAATGATACAAAAATAAATAGACTATTTGAAGTGATATTAAAATAAATTACATTTTTTTGAATGATATACCTGTAAAAAAAAAAAAAAAACCTTCATCCAAATATGAAACACCCAAAATCATGAGACTCGTGACATTGACATGGGCAAGCTGCAGCAGGAGCTGAAAACAAAAAAACAAAAAAACAAAACCTCTCCGTGTGAACATTTACATATCACTCGCTCAATTTGTCATGAATTATCAAAACCAGAAATGTCTATTTGTGTTACGTTGAACATTTTTGAACTCCTCTCAAGGGCCACAAAAAATGTCAGGTAAGGTTTTTGTTTGAATTGAATTGTTGTGTTGTTGTTGCGTGAAATTTTTTTTTTGATGGGGACCAGATCTATGAAGTCGATGGATCATCCCACAAGAAACACGAGCAAACATAGAAAACAGCTTCGGTATGCACTGTGCGGGTGTAAGCAAGGGTTTCTTTCTATGAGAGATCAGTATTGGGCCTTAATAGTGGTTACTCCTTTTTTTTTTCTTTCTTTTCTTCGACTTTGTATGCTTTGAGTATTTTCTTTCTTTTATAAATCAAATTAAGACCGAATGCCTATGACTTTTTTTTATATAGAAATGATAATATACAGTCCGTGTGAATCAAATATATACATCATTTATCAAGGTATATGAGTCGATAAAGAAAACATATAGCCCAGTGATATATATGATTTGATAAGCTGATATGTTTTCTTTATCGGTACATATACCTCGATAAGGATGTATAAACGTGGATCACATGGACTGTATTATATCACTACTAAATATATATATACACGCAAAAATCTATTCAACAAAAAAAATTATTTTAGTTTAATAAATAAACTATGAATGAATGAAATATAGAAAAAAATATAAGTATAGATTACAAGGGAAAACTTATGTGCACGTTCCTTAGATTGTTTTTGTTGGCGTGGAGAGTAAATGACATATTCCATCACTTTCCCTCCTTTCGGGTGTGACAAATTTTTCTCCTCAATCCTAATAAGATAACAAAACAAAGAGAAAGTGAGAGAATTTTTTTTTTGCTTTTTGTTTGGCACAAATAGTAGGTTTTTAGGTGGTATGGTCAAAATAAAATTTTTTATTTTCTCTCATTTTCCGTCACTTTTTATTTGACACAAATACTCTAAGTTCCATTACTTCACTTTGCATGTATACTTAATCGATTGATACTGGTTTACATTTTGCGTAAAGATAAAAGAGGATAATTAATTAGCAAAAAAGTATCATCTTATTAATAATTGTTATATATGACTGATTCATTCAAGGGTTTTTTTGGATTTATATCATAAAAATTATGTTATCTATTGTTATACTACCACAAATAACATATTTATTTTTATACCATTATAATTTTTCTTAATGAAAAAATATTCCTTTCTATTTTTTTTTAACGAAAATCATACTTAACTATATATAGTTTGTTTTTAACCAAGAAGTAAAAATTACAAAAATAGCATTAACATAATATTTATCATAATATTATATTTAAATATAATAATCTAATTAATCTTTTTTTTTTCAAATCAATCGTTGAGCCATTCTTCCTCACACCCCTTCTCAATCTTACTCATTTTTTTTCCGATCAAGATCTATATTTTTTATAATAATTTGTCATTCAGAAACATATATATGATTAGTTGTTCTCAAAATAATTTTATTTTATTTATAGTAATGTTAGTATTAATAATTACTATGTATTTGCTAATAAATAATATTTATTATTAACTTTTATGTTTTTTTATTTTAGATGAAATTTATCATTTTTATATTAAAATTAATATTTTTTAGTTTCATAAATATTGTATTTTGTAAGACAAAATATACAAAATAAAGAGTAAGGGTATTTTGGCCATTTTTCTAAAACTTTAATGGTTTTAATAAAAATTCTGATGGAAGTTAACTAGGATGGTAAATATGCATAATTTCTAATTATTCAAATGATATAAAAATAAATAGCATATTTTTGAATGGTATACATGTAAAAAAAAAAAAAAAACCTTCATCCAAATATGAAGTACCCAAAATCATGGGACTCGTGACATTGACATGGGCAAGTTGCAGTAGGAGTTGAAAAAAAAAAATTCTACTCTCCGTGTGAAAATTTACATATCACTCGCTGAATTTGTCATGAATGATCAAAACCAGAATATCTATTTCTTTTCGACGAAGTTGACTGAGGGTTTTGAACTCCTCTCAAGAGCCACAAAAAATGTCTGTAGGGTTTTTGTTTGAATTGAATTGTTGTGTTGTTGCGTGAAATTTTTTTTTTGATGGGGACCAGATCTATGAAGTCGATGGATCATCCCACAAGAAACACGAGCAAACATAGAAAACAGCTTCGGTATGCACTGTGCGGGTGTAAGCAAGGGTTTCTTTCTATGAGAGATCAGTATTGGGCCTTAATAGTGGTTACTCCTTTTTTTTTTCTTTATCTTTTCTTCGACTTTGTATGCTTTGAGCATTTTCTTTCTTTTATAAATCAAATTAAGACCGAATGCCTATGACTTTTTTTTATATAGAAAAAGATAAAAAATTTATATGATTATTCCATAGATTTTCAAACCACCAATAATAACCTATTTGGATAAATAGTTTGAAAAGGGATCAAGATAATAAAACAATATTTTTTCAAGGCTTAAGAACAAGATTTTTAAAAATCACAACAATTCAACACACTCAAGTTCGATCAGCCTACATTGTTGAATTAAAATCAAGATTTTAAGGTTTTTCGTCTGCTTCAGTGAGCGATCAAACAAAGATAATACATTCATTTTTGGGCTATTTGACAACATGTCTTGGGCTGTTTCTGCTTTTTAATTAAACAGAAAGCTCAAACGTGTTGCTAAACGGGTTCGAGAAAGTAGACTTTTAATTAAAAAGTTACTTACAGTTTTTAATGCAAAAAAATTATTTTTTAAAAAACACAAAAAATGCGTTTTTTAAAAATCTAAGTCTTTTTAAGTTACTTTATTCAAAATGTTTATTTTTCAAACGTGTTTTTAAATGGACCCAAAGAGAATATTGTTGCTCTAAAAATCTGAGATATTTGTAGCATCAAAGAGAAAAATAAGTGTGTGGGGAGAGTAGAGGGTTTTGTACTATACAATCTTAGTGAATTTTTGGTGGTTTGAAATCCATGGATGTACCTCACATTGGTATAATCATATAAATTGTCTTTTTTTATTTTTATTTTTATTTTAAAAAGTCATGAGCATTTCGTCTTAATTTGAATTCTAAAAGAAAGAAAGTGCTCAGAGCATACAAAGTCGAAAAGAAAAGAAAAAAGGGGAAACCTATTAAGATCCAATACTGATCCCTCATAGAAAGACACCCTTGCTTACACCCGCACAGCGCATACCGAAGTTGTTTTCTATGTTTGCTCGTGTTTGATTCATTCTTGTGGGATCCATTGGCTTCATAGATCTGGTCCCCATAAAAAAAAATTCACACAACAACAACACAACAATTCAAACAAAAACCCTACCAGACATTTTCTGAGGCCCTTGGGAGGAGTTCAAAAATGTTCAAGCTAACACCCTCAGTTAACTGTGTCCCTATCAAGGGTTTCCCTTAACCTACCATCAAAAGAATGTTCAAGGGCGTGTCTATAAGTCAGAGATAATGAAGGTTCACTTGCCTAGTTGCCTTCCCTGCCAAGAAACCAAACCGTCCTTTCATCATCCTCTTTTGTTGTTATATTATTCTCACATATAGAGAGACATATGAACAACAACAAGAGTATTATTTTTGTTTCAACAACAACCAACCAACTCAAAGAAGGAAGTGCGAGATGTACATATCCGCAAGAGCACCTCGCAGTCACAACTCCTCCGTAGGCGCAAAGAGTATCTCTTTTACACAAAGCTCGGATCACTAGTATCCCCACCCCACTTCTATAAGGTAGCTTTTCTTCACATCATATAGTTGTACTTACTTATATATATCAAGCATGACTTATATATATTATATACCTCTCTCTCTATCTA
This sequence comes from Acorus calamus, assembly GCA_030737845.1. Taxonomy (NCBI): domain Eukaryota; kingdom Viridiplantae; phylum Streptophyta; class Magnoliopsida; order Acorales; family Acoraceae; genus Acorus; species Acorus calamus. The sequence goes on along the minus strand of CM060878.1, from coordinate 3,136,248 downwards.
TGCATGCATGAAGATGGACCATGGGAGCTCCTCGACATCATGCACCGTTAACGATGCGATATCGATGGAGTGCGAGCTGGGGCCTAGCGAGGTGCCTCGGAGGGATTCCGATAAGGAGATCACCTCCTCAAGCTTGGGAGTTGGCGGCGATCATGAAGAGGAAGTTCACAAGATCAGTGACTATGGTGATGTTGATGATGACAAAGATGATATTGATGATGAGTGGGAGTTTGTACCTTCTATTAAGTTGAAGAGAATGGACAATTCACTGACCATTAATACTGTAGTTCTCAAAGAGGTCTCGCTGACATCCAAACTGTTCAAATTATTGGAAGAGGAGGAGCTCGATATCGTGTTTGCTAATGAGTATAGAACGGAGTCTAAAGTTGTTCACACTATCCAGGTGAGATCTCATTTTATAAACTTGAACTTATATATGTTTGTGCTTTTTATTGTTTGGTCCATTCGTTGATCACAATGGGGGACTATTATTGTAGGTGAATTTGCACTCTGAAGTGGACGTGGATGCATTTGAGGAGAAGCTATGCTTATGGGCTGGAAAAAAATATAACAGACTTGATTCACATACATGAGTTGATTTTCTGATGGTTCTGAGTGTGTTTTATATATGTTTTTAATATATGGTGTATAATTTTGAACTTTATAATTAGAATGGATGAGATGAGTAATTTCGTGCCATGGGTGTCGTCCAATTAGTACAGTTTATGTAAATGTCTCTATCTAATCCATCCAAAATAGATTCAAAATAATTACCTTACAAAACTTAATTATTACCTCAACTCAAAAACAAAGGGTGTGTTTGTGCACGAACACGAAATAAACTTAAGAAAAATGAATGAATTTAAATGAACGAGAAATTGATAAAAAATTATTTTTTTTACCGGTTTATATATGTAAAATATTGTATAAACTATTGGTTGTAATTGAAAATGTTAAAAAATAAAAACATTTATTTTTGTCTGTAATAAAAAACATTAAAAATTTAAAACTATTGGTTGTGCATACCGGAGCCTTGCCCCTCCAGGGAATTCCGAAAAAATTGAACATAGGTATTACATACATGTGTCAAAATTGGTATTACTTACATGGGTCAAAATTATTTAATCAACATTGGGCCCACCAAAATATATTAAAAAAATCTAGCACTAGCGTACAACTGCCAAAAAAAATAAAATAATTAATTGTGTGAAACGTGGGCCCCATCGGAAAGCGCTCCCCGGTCTCCATTCAACCTAGTACGTGTTGAATACTTTTTTTTATTTTTTATTAATGTATATTTTAAATACTTGATGAATTTTTTTTTGTACTTGATCTTTATTTGTTTTTTATTTGTAGATTTGATTTATTTTTATTGATTGGTCTAATAGATTTGAAAATATTGAGTTCATTTTTAATTCTTAAAATTTTTTATGAGTATTTTTATATAATACGTTTCTTTGGGATTTGATTGATTATTGTGCGTTTTTTCATTTCTTGTTTGAATGAATTTTGTTAGATTTGATGGGATCAACGTAGAATTATTAGAGGTGAATATTGAATTCCATTGAGTTGCAGTGATTTTTTTTTTGGGTTAAATTTGGTTAAAACAAAACATTAAAATCATGAATAATCTTAGACAAAGCTCCAGGCGTCCCACAGATATGTTTAATTTTTTGAGTGAGAAAACTAAAATCTTGAATTATTAAACACTATCTATAATGTTTATGGATGCTAGTTGTGTTTTTTTATTATTGCAGATGAATTTTATACTGTGAAAAATCATTGGGCATAACTGAAATAAAAAGATATGTAATTTCTTGTTTATTTTTGTGGCTAATAACAAAAATATCTACAAGATGATAATTGGTGGATTGATTTATTAATAAGCGACTTGGATTTTGAATTTATATATATACTTTGAAATGATAATATACAGTCCGTGCGAATCACATATATACATCATTTATCAAGGTATATGAGTCGATAAAGAAAACATATAGCCCAGTGATATATATGATTTGATAAGCTGATATGTTTTCTTTATCGGTACATATACCTCGATAAGGATGTATAAACGTGGATCACATGGACTGTATTATATCACTACTAAAATATATATATACGCAAAAATCTATTCAACAAAAAAAATTATTTTAGTTTAATAAATAAACTATGAATGAATGAAATATAGAAAAAAATATAAGTATAGATTCAAGGGAAAACTTATGTGCACGTTCCTTAGATTGTTTTTGTTGGCGTGGAGAGTAAATGACATATTCCATCACTTTCCCTCCTTTCGGGTGTGACAAATTTTTCTCCTCAATCCTAATAAGATAACAAAACAAAGAGAAAGTGAGAGAATTTTTTTTTCGCTTTTTGTTTGGCACAAATAGTAGGTTTTTAGGTGGTATGGTCAAAATAAAATTTTTTATTTTCTCTCATTTTCCGTCACTTTTTATTTGACACAAATACTCTAAGTTCCATTACTTCACTTTGCATGTATACTTAATCGATTGATACTGGTTTACATTTTGCATAAAGATAAAAGAGGATAATTAATTAGCAAAAAAGTATCATCTTATTAATAATTGTTATATATGACTGATTCATTCAAGGGTTTTTTTGGATTTATATCATAAAAAATTATGTTATCTATTGTTATACTACCACAAATAACATATTTATTTTTATACCATTATAATTTTTCTTAATGAAAAAATATTCCTTTCTATTTTTTTTTTAACGAAAATCATACTTAACTATATATAGTTTGTTTTTAACCAAGAAGTAAAAATTACAAAAATAGCATTAACATAATATTTATCATAATATTATATTTAAATATAATAATCTAATTAATCTCTTTTTTTTTCAAATCAATCGTTGAGCCATTCTTCCTCACACCCCTTCTCAATCTTACTCATTTTTTTTCCGATCAAGATCTATATTTTTTATAATAATTTGTCATTCAGAAACATATATATGATTAGTTGTTCTCAAAATAATTTTATTTTATTTATAGTAATGTTAGTATTAATAATTACTATGTATTTGCTAATAAATAGTATTTATTATTAACTTTTATGTTTTTTTATTTTAGATGAAATTTATCATTTTTATATTAAAATTAATATTTTTTAGTTTCATAAATATTGTATTTTGTAAGGCAAAATATACAAAATAAAGTAAGGGTATTTTGGCCATTTTTCTAAAACTTTAATGGTTTTAATAAAAATTCTGATGGAAGTTAACTAGGATGGTAAATATGCATAATTTCTAATTATTCAAATGATATAAAAATAAATAGCATATTTTTGAATGGTATACATGTAAAAAAAAAAAAAAAAACCTTCATCCAAATATGAAGTACCCAAAATCATGGGACTCGTGACATTGACATGGGCAAGTTGCAGTAGGAGTTGAAAAAAAAAAAAAATTCTACTCTCCGTGTGAAAATTTACATATCACTCGCTGAATTTGTCATGAATGATCAAAACCAGAATATCTATTTCTTTTCGACGAAGTTGACTGAGGGTGTTACGTTGAACATTTTTGAACTCCTCTCAAGGGCCACAAAAAATGTCTGTAGGGTTTTTGTTTGAATTGAATTGTTGTGTTGTTGCGTGAAATTTTTTAGTCTAAAAAAAATAAGATGACGGTTTAAAAGACCAAGCGTTGAAAAAGTATTTGGATCTGCATTTCAGAATCTTTTACTTTTCAAACACAAAATTTATCCAAACACAGATTCAAACAGAAACTTAAAAGAAAATAGAAAGATTGTAAAGTACAAAACCCTCTACTCTCACACACAAAATTTTCTCTTTGATGCCAGAAATATCTCGGATTTCTGGATTTCTAGAGCAACAATATTCTCTTTGGGCTAGTTTGGCAAGGGGATAAAGAATAATTATGGAGATAAGTGAGTGAGATGATTGTTCATCCTCATATGGTATAAAAAAATAATTGAGACAAACTGCGGACAATTGTCTCAATTTTGAATTGAAAATAAAGATATTTTGTTCCATTTAAAAGCTAAGATAACATTTATCTCAATTTTGACAAATGTAAATGTGAACAAAATTGATGAATTTTTTATCCCCTAAAATTAGAACAACTTATCCTCAAAACTTTAACCCCTTGTCAAACTAGCCGTTTGGGTCCATTTAGAAACACGTTTGAAAAATAAAGATATTGAATAAAGTGGCTTAAATAGACTTGATTTCTAAAAAACGTATTTTTTGCGTTTCTTAAAAAATAATTATTTTGCACGAAAGCTGTAAGTAATTTTTTTAATTAAGTGTACTTCCTGAAACCCGTTTGACAACAACACGTTTTAGCTTTCTGCTTAATTAAAAAGTAGAAACAGTCCAAAACGTGTTGCCAAACGGCCCTTTGACCGGACGAGGTTTTACAAACCTTGTTCATAAGCTTTCCAAAAATACAGTATACATGTAAAGGGAAAAAATTCAGTCCAAAGTTTGATTTAAACCAATAAAAAAAGTGATAAATACTCAATCCAAAAATAGTAGGATGATGTATAATCTTATCATTGATTTTGATTAAAAGCATATAAAAAATTGTGTCACTCTGATCAGAACTCATTGCAAGGGGGGGGGGGGGGGGGGTGGTCAAATACAAATGGTTACTACCTTATCAAATAGAAAGAAAAAAAAGTGGCATCCCCACTTCTTTTTCTGTTTTGATAGTGAACGGCCTCCGGTACAATCCAACGCCCTTTAAGGGCCTGGGATCTTGGACTATAATTTTATTTTATTTATTTTTTAAATAATAGATTCAGTTTTAGCATTTTGCATTTTATATATAGTCTCATCCACAGTTCATACCGGAATTATACACCAAAAATAACCTTTTTTATAAAAAAAAAAGTAAAGTATTTATTGAAAAAATATAATAGTTTAAATTTTTTTACTTTATTTAATAAAATTAATTTTTTTAATTTTCATAGTATATATGTAACTGGGGAGTGGGGACCAATCCTCAACTGTAGACATGGTAGCAAAACAATCAATATATCTAACATTTTTTTTCCTTAACAAGGTAGTCAAATTTGAACGTGATGTGAAAATTCAAATGGCTAATGGATCGGGGAGCAATATTTCCACCCCTTAAGTTTTCTAACCCACCCCAAAAAAAAATTAGGGGTGGGTAAGAAAAAAGTGGTAAAGAGAGAGGGAGAGAAAAAAAACCGGCCATGACGGAGACGGGGCTGGGTGGTGGAGAGGGCCGGACTAGAGGGCGGCGGCGAGCCGCTCCTCCCCAACAAACCCATCATGACTGCACGCCATTAAAACTCCCACAAACATGACACCATTAGGCACAACCGCGCGGCTTCTCTTCAGTTCATCAAAGAGGGACAAAGTTTCCTCTACCTGCCGTGCAAGGCATGCCCAACGATCATCAATGACCACCCACGTCGTGACGTCCCTCCTTCTCGCCCCATTGAAAAATCTCCGAAAGGTTCCCACATCCCTGCACACTTCGCCGTACATGTGCAAGAGAGCGTTGTAGAAGAACGATCATCCTCAAACCCTCCAGCGTGATGCACGTACGCATGGATCCACTCCTCGGTCCTGCACGCGCCTGTGTCCGCGCATAAGGAGAGTGCAATCTTCAAGGCGACCCAGTCCGGCTCCATGTGCTCTTCTTGCATGTGTCGAAAGACACGGAGGGCCTCCTCGGACCTGTGATGGTTGATGTAGGCAGAGATCAGGGCGATCCAAGAGATGACGTTTCTTTGGGTGAGTTCAGCAAACATGCGGCGAGCGTCGGCGAGGTTCCCGCATTGAGAATACATGCTGATGAGGGCGGTTTGAAGGGCAGAGAGCACGGAGAAGCTGAGCCTGAACATGAGTGTGTGGAGCTGGCGAGCTTGCGTTGGTAGGGGAGTCTTGACGCATTGGTTGAGCGCGTGAAGGACTGTGTGGCCGGTCTTCCTCCAATCTTTCTTTAGGACGTGGTCCAGTGGCGGAGCCAGAAATTTCTCTAAGGGGGGGCTTTACACGAAGCACAAAAAATCTATTATATATATAACATATCTCTGATATAAAATTAATTTTAAACAGAGACTTTTATAAAAATCTATCATACTACTTAGTAAAATTGTATTTGAAATTATTCATTCATGTATTTGAAATTATGTCATATATTTAGAAAAAATATAATCATCACTTAAGGCTGTTTTGATATATTTAAAAGTTTGAGAGACATAAACAAAATAAAAATATTTTTAAAAAAATATTTGAGTTTATTTTGCCAAGAATTTTTATTATAATTCAATAAATATATCCATATTAAACTCAAATTCTCAACTATTCTTGTTTGTTTACTATAAAAAAAAAAGTTTTGATACATAATGTTTTTATTTTAGCCTCACTTACAGTCATATATGCGTCAATAAAAAATTATCAAAACATATGCTCACTTTAGCGAGGTAGATGCTTCGACAACTTTTTTTTTATTTACATTTTCTATAAATGCATTCATGCAATTCATTAGAGTACATACTTCATTTTTTATAAAAACATGCACCTCATTAAATTAACTATATTAATTTTTAAAAATTCAAAACACTTGTAAACTAGATTTAGGACTGAAAAAAAAAACTGGATATAACATTAAAAAAAAAATTACAAGGAGGGGCTTGAGCCCCCCCTTGTCCCTACATGGCTCCGCCCCTGACGTGGTCCTTGTGGATGACTTTGATGGAGACACTCTCGCTTGTCAGTACGCCACCGCCGCCGTCCTCTAGTCTTTATTTGTCCCCCGTTCCGCCTACCCCCCTCCGCCCCGTCCATCTAATCTCTCTTTCAATCTCTCTTCACTACTCTTTTCACTTGTTCTCTAACCCACCCCGAAATTTTTTATTTTTGGGGTGGGTTAGTGAACAAGAGGGGTGACAATATAGGTCCCCGGTTGGATTTTATACACACCCTTCAAAAGTGATAATAATATTATAAATTTATAATTGAAACGTTTTAATTTTTCTTTGTTAGAAGACTGACGGAGCTAGACCAATGATGAAAATAAATCTAAGTTAAAAAAACATTATGCAAATTTATGTGGTTCAGACAATTTATTGATGTTCATGGAGGATTGGTTCACTATGTCCAATAATTGAAATATATAAAAATTCCTCAGCCTCTCTCATCATCATGCCTATATCAGGCACAGTACATCTAAATCTCGTGATGCCCGGAATGTATTTTGTTCTCTGTTAGCGCGTACATTATTCTCTGATTAATACATAATGGCCAAAACATGCCTCCACATTTGATGACTGAAAGTTGCAGCTATCATTCAAATAGAAAACCAGAACTTGAAGCAAAAAATATAATTGATGGTGAAATTGCATTAACAAAAACAAAGAAACATGAATTGAAATTAAGCGCATTATATATACTGAAACCATATTCAGTTACCACTGATAAACAATGTAAAACGGATGCTGACATTAGAGACTTGACCTTTCACCCTTGCCGAGTAAAAACTGGAGGAGCCATTTCAAAAGAGGGCAATCACTGCGCACCATCTTCTCCCACGACCAAGTCCAGCGAAAACTTATCCTGCTAAAGATTAAAATGATGTGCTTAGATGATTTAAGATAATTGAATTTGAATTGTATTAATACAAACATGTATAATTTTACAATATACGTCGGATTCAAATATCGTTCATATCCATATCCACACTCCACATGTATAATATCGTTGATAAGCATGTATAATTTCTAATTTTTTGGATTAGGATTCAAAGCAGATGCAAATATTTTTCGGATAATTCATATGCTTGCTTACTAAAGAAGCCACTGATATTAATGCTTTCCAAACAAACATACCTTGTACATGGAAGAGACATTTCACATATCTCCTGAAAAGCCCAATTGAAGAAAACTTCAAATGATGGAGACCTAGTTTGCATACACATTAATCCTCACTCGTGCAGCGACCTCCGGGTGAAGCTTAAGCTCTGCAATGTATTCCCCAGTCTCGCGGATCTCAGGGAGAGAGACGATCCTTTTGTCGATATCCCTGCACAAGAAATATGCAGAGATAAATAGAAATGATTCAATTAAAACTTTAAACAGCATAGACTCGTAGTTTGCATCCTGAAATTGTAAAAGCTACCTCTGTAATTGTGCCTTAATTATGTCCGCGATATCTTGTGCTGTAACACTGAGGAAAAAAAAAATCAAGGTGCATCTCAGAAACAATTGGTGTAAAAACAATTTTGAATAAGCTATAATCTTGTCAAATTCTTCACACTCACGTTCCAAAGATTAATTTTCCCTTCCCTCCTTTTCGCTTCACTTTGAAGGCCCCGACAGTTTCAAAGATTCGTGCAAGCTGCTCGGCCTCTTCTTTTACCTAGATATATGATGAAAGGAAAAAAATGTCAGATGAACCACATATATGAGGATGCAAATTTGGAAACTTAATCTATTATGATAAATGTGCTCATTATGTGTATGTTCCCACATGTGATGCCTCTACTGCATACATGAAAAACCATCTAGCCATTCGACACCCTAAATACATGATCGCTATTGCTCACAACAGCTTCGATGGATGACCTACCAAATATTTTCATCAAAGGCAAGTCGGTCAAAGTCTCACATATTAAGAATCTCACAGAAAATTGAATGTGCAGATCATAAAACTAAGCCATCAGGAAGATGCTGGCTTTTGCCTAAGATCAATTGCACAAATCAATCGTTGGTCTGGATCATGCACTTATTTTTGTCCAACGTATGCCCTTTAAAATCTCTAGCATTCAGGATGTGATGTTTGCATGGTTTCGTGGGGAGAAAAAAAAATCTTAACCTGTGAAAGAATCAACATCAAATGATGAATTATTTTTATATAAGCCTAGGCAGATGAATTAATTGTATACAAATTTACTCACCCAGAAGACAAGTACAAAAATCTGGGCAAAACTAAATAGTTGATTAATTGACACATTTCAGTCGGCATGTGTGAAATATATAGTATGAGGTATTATCATGCATCAATATATTAAAAAACATCTATGATCGAACATGTCCACACTAAGAAAGTAAAACCGGCCCATTTTTCAACTTACTCTTATACATCTGATTAAATAAGTGAGAAAAGGATGAATGCGTTGATTTCTCACATATCAAGCACTTACACGTTTTTTCTCAGCCTCAATTCTCTCTTCTTCTATCCGCATTTCCCTGAATGAGATACATGAGATTATCATCACTTGATGCTATAGTAGCCAAACAATATATTGTACACAAAAAAATGTGATCCATATGTAATTCAGATTCTTACATTTTCAACAACTTTACATAATTACATCTTTCCTAGTATCACATAAAAATTCATAGAAAAACACAACTTTTATGCAAAAAAATTGTTTTTGTTAGCATGCAGAGTCGTTTACTGCAGCGATTTTGAGCATATACCTGTAAATCCTGTTCTGGTTCATGCAAGAATAAGAAATCCTATAATCTATTATAGTCTAGATCATAGATGCATCTGTCTAATCATAAAACACCAGTAACTTTATGTGAACTGAAGCAAACAACCACTGTTTAACTAGATGTATTCCGAATAAATGCAATTACCTATTTTGTTCTTGGTTTTCTAACACTCCCATAGATTAAAAAAAAATTCTTTCCAGTGCCCACAAATCATTACCAGTTGTGACATGGCAAAAAAGCATCTAAGGCCGCTCATCACCCAGAGTAGTCCTGCTATAGCAGGTGCTAGGAGGCACACAGTGGCCGCTCTCAGTACTCGAACACAAGACATTGTTCTGTTAGCTTAAACACTTTACTATTGTTCCAAACAATGGCCCCTTAGTTAAATGACTCGTTACTACTAACATAGACTAGCTAACTGTCGTGGTCATGAATCAACTTCTGTTTGATTATTTAAGTGTACTTCAAATACAAAAAACTTGATATCAGGATTAAAATAACATGACCGCCCACATAACCCTTTGCTACTGGCTTGGCACAGGCTTTTTATTAATTAGATCCTGTCAAAATTGACATACCAAATAAAATGAAAAAGGCAGAGATATAAAATTACAGTATCAATCAATACTACAACTATGGTCCCAAGAGAACATTTCTTGCAACTTCTGCAAATCTCAAGGTATTTTCTTAAAAGTTGTGATGACTTGCCTGTCATCCTGTATCCCCAAACATTTCTTATTGATCAATCCTTTCCAAAAATGGACCGAGACCTCATGTTTACTAGCATAGGTCCTGTGTTCCCTTTTGCTCTTCTGAGTGATGAATTTTCTAGAGATTAATGCTGACCCTATATTATAGTATCCTCCTTCCCTCACTCAGGCCCCATTTGGAATCGATTTTCAAAAATAGCTTATGCTTGATTAAAATAATCAATTATGGAAAAGCAACTCAATCAAAATTTTCATAAAAACCATTTTCTTGACTTTTAAAACATAAAAACCAAAATCAGAAACCAAAAGCCAAAGTTCAAGAATATCCATATGGAACCAACTATCTACAAACTGATATTGCGAAAGCAAAATCTGTTTGACAATTGGTTGCAAAAGGGGCCTAAGAACCTACAAAGTAGGTTTAACCTAGACCTCATAGTTGCAAATTTTACCATCAACCGTTGAGCTATGGGTCTAACACTCCGCATCTATTTGCCGGACTTGATTATGAAAACCCATGTCAGAAATATGATTACAAAGAACATGTTTTCCTATTATTCAGTCCTTTATTCATTTTTTTATTATTATAAACTCTCTAGCCCTTAGTTTCCAGAATCCCCAAGAATGTATTCCACCAAACACAAATGCCAATAAGTACATAAAATTTGACATGAATCAGACTCTCTCTTGCCAGAAAGTATAGTATTAGAAAGATAAATCATTCAATAAAACCCAAAAGGATTTGAAACATCCACTCCAAATGCCTGCTGCACCAACTTCTCAGACATTGGAAAACAAACAAAAATCCTCTGACAGAGAAACCCAATTAAGATCAACTAAAAAAAAGCAACAAAACATGAAGAATTCAGAGACCCAGTTCATAAATTGCGAGAAATCAAACATTCAAACAAACAAAAAAGAAGGAAAATTTACTTGAGCAAGAGAGGGGTGACGATCTGAGCCTTCCCCAATGGGAACAGATAGTTACGGAAGAACCCGGCCTTCACGTCCAGGAGCTCCCCTTTCTTCCCCAGCTCCGTCACGTCCTCCTTCAGTATCACCTTTTATTGGGCATTCAATTGTGTCAAAACCCAGAAATCAAAATCACAAATCAGAACTAAAGAAAGTCTTTTTTTTGTTATACAATCTGAAAGACGAAACCTTTCTTGTCTTCCTGGCTTTCTTTTGAGCCACAATCGCCATTGCCGGTTGTCGCTCGGTGTTGCTGCGAAAGAACCCGTTCTGGGGGCGAGAGACATTGCTCAATGTCAGTGCTGCTGCTGTTGCTGCCATTGTTGCGCTCTCTTCTTTCCCTAAAGTCTTATCTGTTTGAAATGGAGCGTGTGATGCTTCGCAAATCCTCGTGTAAATATAAGCTCACATGTCGGGACTGCTATTTTTGTTTGTTCGGTTCATTCCTTCTTCTCGTTTGTCTCTAAATCTCAACATAAAATAAAGGGCACTGTTACATTCAGTCCATTTTATGATTGAAAATACATCCCAATATAATTTTTTTTCTTTTTATAAATAAAATAGTTCATTTATAACTTGCATCAAAATTACAATAGTCAAATTAACTTGATAGGAGAGGAAACTACTGCCACGAGAAAGGAAAAAACTCAAGAGATTTGTGTTAATCCCTCTTACTTCTCAGCAAGTAGACCTCCGACTACTAAAAGCTAAAAATTTGGGAACAACGACCTAGAAGCTAAAAATACAAAAACTAAAACAACTTACTATTACATCCTCATGCCATAACCCCAACCAGCGCCCCATATGCGAGCCCCCACCAACAGAGCATTTCAGTATAGTTATTAAAGACGAATAACCCTATGTCACACTCCAAATGAAGGATAAAAGGTGTCTAAAGAAAACCATGTATCAAGGTTGGGTGTGAATAGAATTGGGTGTACAGGGGAATAAAAGAGGTGCAAATAGAGTCACCCAAAATAATTAGTGGGAGAGATTAGGCCCATTTAGTCGCGAGTCCAACCTGGTAATTAGCTGGATCCCACTTAGATCCTAAGGAAAGGATCCGAATCCCTCAGAAGCTTTGAAGCTGATGAAGCAAATTGGGCCCTTGGACCCTACAAAATGTTTTGGGAACCGCGTGCGGCCTTCATATTTAATAAAAAAAATATTTATTTTAGTGAAATGAGAGTACACACGGTGTCCCGTGAAAAAATAAAGGCGTAAATAATATAATCCTATGTATCTCGTTAGCATATACATCATTAGATAATGTATATATATCTTGTTAATTTTTTTTATATTTAATAAAAAAATTAATTTATTCAATTTGAAATGAACTATATATATATATTTTTAATCAAAATATATACTTTATTAGATTATGTTTACTATTTAAAAAAAAAGTGTGATATGCGTTTTGGACTGCAAAAGGAACTGAATGCAACATTTTTCAAAAACAAAATGTTTATAAATGCCCTTACCCACAGTGGTATATATAGAGATGGCTGGGGCGGGTTGGGACGGGTTTAGTCAAACCTAATCTCAAACCCGCTAATAAAATTTTATCTTAAATCGTCCCAAATCCGTGATGGGTTTTATTATTCTGTCCCAAACCCGTGACGGAGTTTATTATGTCATCTCAAACCCGCTCTAACGGGTTTCTAAAAAACTCAAACATGCCTCATCACATCCTATTTAGAGGGCACGAATTTAAAAACTTCAAATTTTCAGATATTTTTTATTCGTTCTTATATAAAAAATTAAAATAATTATTTTCATTCATCATGTTATATAATATTAATTAATATATGCTTAAATATTTTATAAATAATAATAATATATGATATGCTAATTTAATTTATCTATCATATCATTTGGAATAATATAAATGTTAAATGGGGTGTAACAGGCAGGACGGGTTTTACGTTTAAATCTCAAACAGGTTGGGACGGATCGGGTTCTGGTTTAATATTTAAATGACCAAATCAGTCCCAATAGGATCAGGTTGAGTGGATTTCCCGGTCCACTGCCATCTCTATGTATATAGATTCATAGAAAACTGCATCTAGTCTTATCTTATTTGTTTAATGTGGTACACATAAATTGTCTAACAGTACTGTCCTCACGCATAACAGTCGATGTGGACAGAGTTGCATTCGGCCCTTTTAAAGCGTGTCCCGAGCATAAATTACAGAAAACCTATCTATGCAAATCGATCGGTTTCATCAAGACAACTAGACAAATTAAAGACACTAGAATTGGAAGCTGTTCATGCATTCATGGTACAACTTTTAGTTTCCTGATAAAGCAGTGCAAGATCCTTTCATATATTATGCAATTCCATTGTATTGTCAAAGATTCTACACATCCTATACATCAAGTAAGACACATGCTCCTTTGGCTAACACTGAGAGCTTAAACATGGAAGTCCTCCGCCGCCGCCTCTTCCATAGTTGCTCCCCTGACCAAAACCCAAGCCGGAGCTAGAACCGGATCCAGACTCACCTCCACCATTAGCTCCTCCATGCCCTCCTCCGCCAGTACCGACACCTCTGCCTCCACTTGCATGAGCCGCCATGGTCCTAGCCTCGGCCGAGAGCCCCAAAAGGGCCAAGACAAGCAAGGCCAAGCTCAATATAAATCTCAACTTCATTGGGTATAGTAGTTGGGTTGGTGTAGTATTATATAAATTTATTAGTGACAAGATTAGGCAGGACGACGTTGGTATATATAGGGATTGAAAGAAAGAAAAATCTTCATCTCATGTATATCCATTCACCAACAAATTAAAATCTTGGCATATATATCCATTACATGACTAGCTAACTTGCTGATAAAAGTTGGCTTGTTTATAATGAAAGTGAGATATGATACCGCGGGACCCTGCAGTGGGAAATCCAATACCATTGACTCTATGGGCGAATGTTTCATTAAATTTGTCATCAGCAGTGCAAGTTTTGAGGCACCAACCCGAAGCTGCATTTGCAATCATGCAATCATATAGTTTTACTCTAATAGCTTTCTGCATATAAATTTCAAGCAAATAGTGTTCAAAAATTCGATTTCCAAAAACTGGAGAGGTGAGCTTCCTGTAGAATCAGTTTTAAAATCTAGATTCCTGCAAAATTAGTTTTACAATCGCGATAACTTACACACCCTAAATAAGTTTGTGTTTCTTAATAAAGATTTTCGCATGGTTGTTTTGCACACCTCCTAAATTTCAATCCTAGCATGTGTAGGACTCACTTTTTTTTTTTTTTTGAAGATTCATACTCGCAGGATTTAATTTTAACATGAGTCTTTGACGTGAATGAGAAATAGACTAAGATTGCATTTTGTTGCATGACTGCAAAACTGATTTTACGTAAAAGTTGGGTTTAAAATTGATTTTGCAGAAAGATGCCTTTCACAGCTTCTGAAAACTCAGATTTTGGATTTTTTTTTTATAAAAATCTGTCTGCAGCTTTTGACACCAGTTTTTTTTTTCGAAACGAGTTTGGGCATATTTTGGGTTTGCAAACCTGTTTCAAAATAGAAAAACTAGGGCCAAAAGCTGCAGACAGATTTATGTGAAAAAAATGTTCAAAACCTAAGTTTTTTAGAAGTTGTGAAAGACATCTTCATGCAAAATCAATTTTAAACCCAAATTTTACATAAAATTAGTTTTACAATCACGTAACAAAACCAACCTAAATATATAAAGTTATATAATGTCAAACTAAAAAAAAGAAGAGGGAAAACAATTATAATGCTTTTGGAGAAAGGTCCGGTCTAGCCGTCTAGCTAGAATCATATATAAAATACAATACATCTTACAACTGACATGACGAAACATTTTAGCTTGAATTGAACTTTGGGATTTTCTGTGTTAGAATTGAAGACATCTTTGTGTTAGAATTGAAGACATCTTGGCCAAGATATGCAAAAGAGTACATTTGAGAAAAGTGAATTCTCATAGTAGAAATCCAATATACCAGGTGCATTAATTCTAGTCAGTCGACTGACTGAAGATATTGAACCAGGTTAAGGCCCTCAATGAAGGGGTGCATGTATGCGTACGTGTTCCTGACCAGATACGTTTTTTAAGTAGGATGCAGAGTCCCTCTCATGGGCTCCGTTAGTCCATCTTGGGTTGTCTACTCTTTTGTTCCCTCTCATACAACTTCTCTGCTAGAAGACAAGGGCTGCATTATTACAATAGTTTGTTTTTGTTTTCCAATTTGCACCACATTGAACATGAAAAATGCTTCATGTTGCCCTTTGTAAGGGCTATACCTCCTTTTCAAACTTAAATGGTAATTGAGGAAGAGGTCTAGTAGTTCATCATATGGATCCCCCCTCATCCAACTAGGAACATGATTTTTGTGTGAGTTTTCTAAATAACATTTTAATTATTTGTTAGGGTTTAATAAACTTTGAATATATGATTTTTGCAGCATTTGGTTGCTTGATTGAAAACTGATTTTCTATCAATACTGGGTTTAAATTAAAACTGATTCTGCATGAAGCTGCCCCCAAGCTTTTAAAAATGCAGTTTTTTAGCATTATTTGCTTGAAATCGTTTGTTAAAAACTGTTTCAATTTTTTGTTTGGTTGCATGATTTAACCTGTTTTGAAACAACGATAATCCCTCGCATATCATTTTTTGTTTAGAAAATGTATGCACAATGTCTTGTTTTCGGTTCTTCAATTTCAATTCACAAATATTTTTGATATTTTAAAAATAATATGATTTATCTAATTAGATATATAAAATGAAACAAATACTCTAATGAATTGCTTGAATCCATTTATAGAAAATATAAATTTTTTTATGAGATATATGTTTTACTCGTGTTCCTCCTATGCATGCTACACTATAGATATATTATATTAACTAAAATACAACAAGGATCATATAGCTGATTAACTAATCTTTTGATCTGATGTGTTCTCATCTGATTACTTAGCTAGGATCCTGGGCTTATAAAAATAATTTTATTTCTCTTGAGGAATGAGGTTATAAAATGTTCAAAAATCCTGTTACACTGGATGTGAAAAATCCTAAATGAGAAGTTGTAAAGTAAGTCTTCCCAAAAAAAAATTGCATTGGTTGAATGAGTGATGATGACACATGTACCACGTTAAGATGAACGAATCTATATTAGAAATCCTGTTAAATGGGGCTAATATACATAGCTGTTTTGGTGTACAGCTGCTTTGAATTTTTTAAAATAATATATCTAATTTTAATAATGTATATATTTTTATAAAAAATAAAATAATATATATATATAAAGTTGTAAGTAGATTTGTATTTAATCCAGTTGTCTGATCTGATGGGATAAAATATATCTATATTATCATGTCTTATAACATTGGATGTTTATTTTTCCTTTATTTTATCCTATTCATTTTTTCAGTTCTATGAATAATTTAATTTTTGAAACATTGTGTTTTAACTTTAAATGAAATTTTTTGTGAATAAATTTAATACACATTTTTTAAAATTTCATGTTTTTAATTATTAAATACAAATGAAAATTATGAATTTATAATTTTATAGGAGTCAAATACCATTTATAAAAAAATATTTTAAGCTAACAAAGATATTTTTTATTACAAAATATTGATGTGACATATAAAGACTTAAATAGTGGTCTTCAAATATAAAACTCAAATTTTGATTACTTGGAGTCTTTCATTTTCAAGCACCATTGGAACTTGAACAACCTTTTAACCCCCGATTGGATACAGAATATGATTTATTCTTGAGTATTTATTTATCCAAGTATAAGTGAGTATAAATAAGGATAAAGTGATTTTGTGTTTGGTTATACTTTGAATTATTCTCGTTGGGAATCGTAAGAATAAATGTTTTGTTGTTTGGATAAAATGTGAATAAAGTATGAATAAGAATTTATAAAAGGTAAAAAAGTAATTATAGTTGATTTGACATGTGATTTATAAAAGGTAATGACAGTTGATTTGATAGTGAACTCACTTATTCTTTGGGTAGAATAACCTAAGATAACTTTTATTTTAGGGGTTGATTGAAATCCATATACCACTTTATACCAGTTTATTCTGACACACTTTATTCGGAGTTATCCAAGGTTTTCAAACATTATTCAAATTTTATCTAGAGTTATTTAAGATTTATCCGGTATCCAAACAACTTATTAATTATCAACGAAACAATCAGAGACGGAGGCAAGGGGGCGGGCTGGGGCCCAGGCCCCCCCAAGCCTCACAAGGGTGTGTATACATATATGTTATACTTATATATGTCTTTTGGTAAGTTACTATATGAATTCCCTTGTAAACAGTAAGACACTTATCAAATCTTGGAAGTCCCCATCATTTATGAACTTTTAAGATAGGCTTTTTTAGGGAATTCGGTATGCTCAATGGGCCATATCTCATATCATATATTAAAAAAAGGGAATAATGTTACGTATAGTCATATTTTTAGTCACAATTCCAGTTTATAATATCATACATTAAAAAAAGAGAATATTGTTATGTAGAGTCATTTTTTCAGTCCCAATTCCAGTCTATAATATCATATATTAAAAAAAGGGAATAATATTACGTATAATCATTTTTCAGTCTCAATTCCAGTCTATAAATATTTTGAATTTTTAAAAATAATATATCTTATTTAATAAAATATATGACTTTACAAAAAAAAGAAGCATATGCTCCAATAAATTGCATTAATGCATTTATAAAAAATATGAAATTTTTTTGTCAAAACATATGCATAATTAATGTGAGTATATTTTTCAGTTATTTTCTATCGACGTATATAAGACTGGAATTGGGACAGAAAAAAACTGTGTGAAATAAGACATTAGATACACTACTTAGTCTGTATTGTAATGAAGTTAGTATTGAAATTTAAAAATGTTGTGTTTCATTTCTTTTACGGTTCGCACATATTTTGAATTTTTGTAAAGTATTTACCTAACTAATAAAGTATTCATTTATGAAAAATAAAATGCATACTTATATGAATAGAATGCATATATTTATATTTTTTTAATGATAGTGTATACATAGATAGAAAAGTATGTATATGTTAATCAATTTTATATAGTGTATTAGTCATGACGATTTCAAATGAAGCTAAAAAACAGACTTAGTGTATCAATATCCATTGAAATAACCAAGCGAAAAAAAAAATATCAATTGAAATTTTTAGGATTTGGAGTTGTGTATTTGTGTTTTACTTCTTTTTTTCAAAATTTGAGAAAAGCTTTGTTTTCTGAGAATTTTTTTTTCAATAGTTCCGAGGTATTGAAAATTTACAATTTTGAACTCAAAGATTTTTTCATTGTCCTATCATTTTTTATTTTTATTTTCCAATTACCATGTTTTTATATATATATATATTTTTTTTACAAATACTTTTTATTTTTTACTTTAAGTCTCTTTACCCCGGCACCCCTTGTTTTAAATCCTGGCTCCGCCCTTGGAAACAACAAAAATTTTATTATTACATTTTTAATAAAAATAATTAAAAACATAATAAAATAAAAAATAACTTATTCTTAATATATACTTGAATTGATATTTATCTTTAAATAGCTTATATCCCTACTCAAATAGAGACTAGATATATTATATTAACTAAAACACAACTAGGACTATATAGCTAATTAACTAATCTTTTGAACTGACATGTTCTCATCTGATTAATTAGGATCTGGGCTTACAAATTTTTGTTTTTTTTATTTTGAGGCTTATAAAATCTTCTAAAATCCTGTTAAACTGGATGTGAAAATCTTGAGAAGATGTAAAATAAAGACCGTACGTAGTATGCATACAAGTCTTCAAAAAAAAAATTGCACTGGTTGAATGGGTGATGGTGACACATGTACCGCATAAAGTGTGCATGTTTCCCCTTTCACGTTAAGATGTTCATGTCTAGTTACGATGAGAGAAAGGATTGATTTTATGCATTAACGACCACCGCACAAACACAGACGTGTACGATAATCCACGCACAGAATCCTGATTAGTTGGTCTTTGTTTTGGAGTTTCATTGTATCTTTACTTAATAAAAACTTTTGCATGTTTGAAAACACAGTTTAAAAATTAGCTTTTAGTTTTTTAGCTTTATGCACACCTTTTAAAGGTTAATGATGATGATTTGATGGTGTAATAATGATGACTGCTTTATAAAACACAGATTTTGAGGTATAGTTTAAAGATAAAATCTAGTAATGATGATATATTTAAGTTGACTTTTTTTATAACAGTTTTTAATTTTTAAATGATGATGTATTTGATTTGATGTGATTCATAAGTTAAAAATCTACATAAATTGATTGGACTTTTGTACTCTCTGCGTTAAGCTCAGTGATCGATGGTCCTTTCAGGCTTTCAAATCTCTTTCGTATTTGCAACAATATATAAATTTATTATATATATAATATGTGATATTTGATTTTGTAAAATAATTTTTTTAAGAAAACAAAATCGGTACATCTGTCACTTTGCATTGATAAATGGATTCTAAAATGTTAGAAACAATTACTTTTGTTGTTGTTCACAACTGTTTAATTCGTTTATTTAAATAAATATATTTTATTAAAGATGAAATATATATATGAACAAGTATCAAGATTTGTAAGAGTACTGTATCCCAAAATTTTAATGGAACTGCATGTAAAAGTACATTTTTTTTCTTCTGGTTACACAACCCCACCCCACAAGTTGGATTCTGAAACATATCAACAAATTAATATGATGCACTCGATTATCAATCAAAGCTTGTAACAATGTTTATTAAAAAAATGATTACCATCGTATCATGTAAAATAAACGCATGTGACCATGCACCATCTCGTATGCCCAATAAAGACGTACCCACAAAAGAAACCACACGCGCAAGTATATAAATGACAAACAAGTAACAACAGTAGATTATTAACTATCTCATATTCTAGTTGCATTACATGATCATATACAATAAATTTTATTTCACAAATAAACTGGACTTCATAGCTTTAATTACTTCCACCTCCTCTTTAGTTACTGCATGCATGGGGAATATAATGCTCGTATAATTCAAGGGTGTCCACCACCGCCACCGAATCCGCCGCCACCACCACTTCCACCACCGCCGCCGCCACCGAGGCCGATCCCGACACCTATCCCGACGCCACCTCCGTGACCACCACCACCGCCGGATCCGCCGCCTCCACCGGCCCCTCCACCGGAGCCACCTCCGCCGCCTCCACCACTCCCGAAACCCCCTCCATGTCCACCCCCAGCCCCTCCGCCGGAGCCGAAACCGCTCCCACCACCGGACCCTCCACCGGACCCACCTCCGCCGCCTCCACCACTCCCGAAACCCCCTCCATGTCCACCCCCAGCCCCTCCGCCGGAGCCGGAGCCGAAACCGCTCCCACCACCGGACCCTCCACCGGACCCACCACCGGATCCACCACCGCCGCCAAAACCACCTCCTCCGCCTCTCCCTCTACCGGAACCAAACCCACCACCGGAACCAGAGCCGAAGCCTCCGCCGCTCCCAGATCCGCCGCCCGACCCACCGCCACCGCCTCCGCCGCTTCCAAAACCGCCGCCGCCGCCGCCTTGCGCCCCGCCTGAACCACCACCGAAGCCGCCTCCGGAGCCATATCCGGATCCGGAGCCGTCCCCGTAGGTTGTTAAGGTCCTGGCGGCGGAGGAGAGCCCCACCAGGAGCAAAATAAGAAAGGCAACACTCACTAACTTAGGAGTTCTCATATTGATAGAACGATTTGGTGATGAGAAGTGGAATTGAAATGTGGGTGGGTATTTATAGTATGCATGGGACACTGTTATACTGCAAAAATATCTCGCATGCCGTGATGAAGGGATTGGTTAGGACGGTGGTTGAACAATTTGATAGTTCAAAACATTAGTGGATATCAAATCTTATAACATATTAAAAGTGATTATGTGCATTTGATTATCATTTAAAAAAATTTAATAACAAAACATCTCAATTATAATAACTATGATTACATTATGTTGAAATAATAAGATTTGACGGCCAACGAATGCGTAGGATAAAAAAATTGCTTAACTAGTTTTAGACCTAACACATTCCCCTATGGGAACCCCTGAATGTTGTTTTTTTTTTCGGGTATCATAAGATTTGTTAAATAGGATGAATTCATTCATCACATGTGATCTCATTCAATATTGAATTTAGGGACATTTGATCCATGAAAGAAAAAATAAACACAGGATCTATTTGTAGCTTTCACCACCGACGTTGAACCAAAAGACACGCATTTCTAACAGAATTCATCTGCAGAAAAATCAGATGAGGATGCAGAAGTAGACAAGTTAACAGTGATTGAAAGATGGAAGAAGAATGGACTGAAAGTGATTGGGGTCTTATAATACAAATTCTTTTTTTTCATGTTTTTGATTCATGAAATCTTATGTGATTGAATGGTTGATGAGAGCAATGTTTTAAAACAACTCGATGAATCAATAAAATAATGATATATTCGAGTTAATCATTCAGTTAATTGATACTACAAGCGACCCAGTACGAAAAATATTTTAAAAATATTACTAATATATAAATATAAGATAAAAAAATATAAAACAATATAAAGGAGATACATAATAAATAATAACTAAAAATTCATCATATCAGAAGTACAATATTTTAGGCCAGTGATAAATAATTTAACAAACATATTTTCTTATTAAACTGTGCAAATATCACCATAACAAAAGAAATTCAATACAAAATATATATGATTAACCTAAAATATAAAACACTACAAAAATATGTAACGCGCAATGAAGATATCTCATATTTTATTTATTTAAGTTTTAACTCAATACAAACTAAATAAAAAAAGTTTTAGTATTGAATATCACTAATAAGTTGAATCATACATAAAAAAATAAAAAAAGGGGAATTGTCCAGATGCCCCTTGACTAGGAGTTTAAATTTTTTTTTGTCCCTGAACTTTTTTTATTTTTTATTTACCCCTGAAATCTGGTCCAATTTTTTTTTTGCCCCTAACCAGTTACATAAATATTACATTTCTGTAATTCATTGTTAAATATATGTAATTGGTTATTATATTTCTGTAATTTATATGTGATACCTGAACTACCCCTTACAGACAGTTACATAAATACAGAAATATAATGTGATACATACATAAATTATACAAATAATTACAGATATTTAATAGTTGTCTACGAAAAATATTAAAATACGCAAATATGTTTAAACACAAAATGGTCATATATACATTTTCAATGTCATTACAATATCATTTGTAAGTGCATTCAATGTACGTAAAATTGTTATAGATATAATCCTAAAGTTTCATTAAAATAGATACATCAATTGTTTGAATTATGATGTTTTTTTTATATCTTAATGATCAGTTGTAGTCTCCCCCTTAATCCTCTTCATTTCCTTTTGGATGAAATGAAATCCACTGAAATATCATTGAACTAGAAATTCAATGTATTTCATAACGAAAAATGGGGTTTTCCAAGTAACATAAAAAATACAACAAACAGTCAAACACCTAAATAAATTTATGAACAATTGTAATATTTTAATAGAATTACTTCTTGATCCATATACTAAACAATTATAGAAACTAACATTTATATAACAAATACAACAAAAACTACAAATGTAATATCCAACGACATAATCTACCATTTACAGATAATTACAAATTACAGAAATATAATAATCAATTACATATATTTAACAATCAATTACAGAAATGTAATCTATACTCTACGGATGAGAATCGTGGCACTGGTCAGGGGAAAAAATATAGGATCAGATTTCAGGTGTAAATAAAAAATAAAAAAAGTCTAGGGTAAAAAAAATTAAACCCCTAATCAAGGGGCATCTGGACAATTCTCAAAAAAAAAAAAAATCATTGAGTTATCCGAATTCAATTAGCAATTCTGATAAAAGATTGATCTATCCAATCAATCTGACTTGGTGGATGGGTTCAATTAAGGTAATCATCAGTTGATTCAACTAGGAAATCCAAATGACCACCAAGTTGGATCACGGAGTTTTTAATTAAACAAATTAAGGATGAGAGTGAACCCCATGTTCACTATTTTTTTTCTATCATCATGGTTTTTTTTTTCCTCTTTTTTTCTCGGCTCCTCTATCTTCGTGGACAACTTTTTGACTTCTTGTAACTGCTTTGTCTAGATATAAAAAGATATATATTTCAAAAAAAAAAAAAAAAAAAAAAGACTGAAAGTGAACATCCACCGACATATCTTTCTAACCCTGTCCATCATGCATGCATGAATATGTTGCATGGGTTTCTCATGGGCAGAGTCAGGTGTGAGTCTTTCTCTTCAGTACTGTGTCTTTATGTTAAAACAAAAACTACCAGACTAAAGCCTTTATGCTACTGGTATTAGGTAGGATTGTTATTCAATGGGCTTGCCCATTCACGTGTTCAGTACAAAAAATCGTGGATAGACAACACGATTATTATGTGGAGGTTTATGTACACAAAACATAAGTTCTACACATGCTTTAGTTTGGGGCTCGGAACACATTTTATTGATCTTCTTATGGCCATGAAAAAATTTGTAATATTTTGAGGTTATGTGCGTTACAAACAAAATTTAATAAATTTGATAACCCAGACTAATTGCAAGAGGACTTATAATCCTATATTTTTTAATAGAGGTGATATCACTGTTATGATTGATCTACATCATTTTATAGGTCATTAAATTGATCAATTTTTGAGTTATTAAGATCATTTTCATAGTCTACTATTCGAAACGCATCAAAATTCATGAAACAATACATATCAATGTGAATGATTGAAACTTCAATGTTTCATTGCTGGTGTGTGTGTGTGTGTGTTTTTTTTTTTTTTCTTCCGTAGAAAGCTGCAACTCCCTTATAGTTGGCCATACCTTTTAGGGGACGAAACGAATCTACAATGGAACTAACATATGTCGCTTTGTACATGGCCATTGTCTGTCTCTTTTGTTTTCTTTTTCTTTTTTTCCCTCATTTCCTCAGTCTCTTCTACTGTTCAGACATGCTCTATTTTATACTCTCTCTTATGAAATAAAAACGCCTACATTTACTCAAAAAAACATACGTCGCTTTGTAAGAGTTTTATAATATTTTTTTTATCATATCGCAATACTATAATGTGGATTAATATTATGAGATTCGATGAGATCATGAGATATTCAAACATATATCTGCATATCAATATGTACATCTTAGAGCATACGTGTCCCTGACACATGTCATTACTACATTAAATAAATGAGCCACTACCAACACTTCAATTAATAAAAATAAAACTACAAGTCAGAAGTAGAGGTGAGAAGATACAGAGAGAAAACAATTAGAAAAAGAAAACATAGAACGTGAGAGTGGGGAACAAACTCCACAGTGGCCATAGAAAATATTCCACAAGTCAGGTAGACTCGGGATTTCTAATGGCTCCCCGAGGCCCCCACGTTGGCCATAGAAAAAAATATCTAACAAAGGCATCATCATTTCATGAGTAAAGCTAATATGGTAGAAAACCAGGGCTAAGTGAATGAAAGCGATGAAGAGTCATAATAAATTTAGAGGAAAAGATGGAATGAAAGAGATGGGTGGCCATCTAAAAACAACACAAATTCATTCAGTGGTATTGACTCAGCCCTTGCAAATTGCTTGATTCATAGATGTAGAGGCCAAAATCCTGGATTGACAAGGATGGTTGGATCCAAATCTCTAAATTTAAAGTTAAATTTAGAGAGTGGTTGGAACAAACCACCTTTCAAATTCAAAGATTTGAAGTGTAATTGAAGATGCTATGGAGGAACAACTTTTATGTTACATGAGATTTCTACCTCCCCCATTTCATATGTAACAGGACTATGAAGACCTGTACTTGTCGTGCAAGCTGGACGAGTTGTTCCTTGGGGACTTGATGGTGTCGGTACTCGATCCATGGAGTCATAGAGGTCCCTCTCATTGTCAGTGATTTCTGTCTCTCGAGTCCATGAATAAAACCAAAGGAAGTCTTCAGTCGCCATCTCTGATATATATATATATATATATATATATATATATATATATATATATATATATATATATATATATATATGGTCGCGATACGTGCGGTGTGCGGTCGGTGCGGTGCGCGACGTGGGCCGTCCGATCGCGGGTCCATCGCATCCAACGGTCGACGTGAATCGCACTCGACCGTCCGATGCGATGGACCCGTGATCGACGGCCCGTGTAATCGCGCACCGCACCGACCGCACACCGCACGTAATCGGATCCCTATATATATATATATATATATATATATATATATATATATATATATATATATAGTTGAGTGATTCAGTGCGGGAATGCGGCGGTGGGAAACGACGTGGGCGATCGTTCGATCGCGGGTCCATCGCATCCAACGGTCGAGATGAATCGCCCCCGACCGTCCGATGCAATGGACCCGTGATCGACGGCCCGTGATCGCTTCCCGCACGATCGCATTCCCGCACCGAATCACTTCCTATATATATATATATATATATATATATATATATATATATATATATATATATATATATATATATATATATATATATATATATATATATTGTATTTTTTTATGCAAAAAAACATTAATTGGCAGTATATCAGAAACCATGGGCTGGTCGTTACAATTTGTGTTGGAAATTCAATGTTGGATAGGGAAAAACATGATTATCTTATTTTTGTTTTGCCAGTGAAATAATTTCTTCTAAAACAAATAATTATTCATGTATAGATAATGAATAAATTATTTTTTATTATAAAAATTAATTAGTGATCCCTGTGATCACCTATCTATTAATTTTAGGAAGCTATTCTAATTCCAGAATGTCTACCAACATCAATTTTAATTCATAAATAAAAAATGCATGGAGCATTCATTTTGGGCTTCTTGGAGAGGTCACGTACTGGAGAAGGGCCAACACCAATAAACATCTCTACAAACTTGAACAATATCTTCCCTGTTCCAAGAGGTCCAATGCATGCATGCACCAACCATGGACACTTTCTAGGAAGCTATGATGTTTTTCAATTTTAGAGGGATTTTTTGTGATTTTAAGAAGTTTTTAAAGAGTAATATCGATTTTTTTCAATAAATTAACACCGATACAAACTGATTTGTGTAGTTGGACATAGTTGTACAAACTTATTCATTACAATTAAATATGTTTTTGTGTTTATCATTTTCCTCCGCATTCAATCCTTGTTCCGCTATTCAGCTAGGGACTTGTAATTGAGTTTTGTGTCTCACTTTTTTTTTTTTTGTCAACACCCATACATGCCAGCAATAGAGTCAGACAACATTATGCTTTCTGAAGAGTGATTTAAAATTTTATTTGTGCATCCACTGAAACCACACCATTTATGCTTATTATTCAGTTGGAATTTTACGGTTACAGCGGGACAGGAAACACACCAAAAAAAAAGAAAGAAAAAAAAAAGAGCTCAGATTTTCCTATAACAACTAATATGAGACTGTCACATAGACGATAAGACTATATTAAAATAGTGAACCTAATTCATGTCTTTGACACAGAAAATCTAAACTTCTAGTGAACTCTTTA
This sequence comes from Acorus calamus, assembly GCA_030737845.1. Lineage (NCBI taxonomy): Eukaryota > Viridiplantae > Streptophyta > Magnoliopsida > Acorales > Acoraceae > Acorus > Acorus calamus. The sequence goes on along the minus strand of CM060878.1, from coordinate 3,109,473 downwards.
GCCACAACTGCCAAAACCCCTTGAACCACCTGTTCCATAACCACTGCCAGATCCGGACCCATAACCAGACCCATTACCACTTCCACCTCCGCCACTGCCAGGACTTGCGCCTTGTCCATATCCTCCACCACCACCGCCTTGTCCTTAACCACCACCACCGCCTTGTCCGTAACCACCACCGCCACCACTGCCTTGTCCATATCCTTCACCACTTCCGCCTTGTCCATATCCTCCACCACTTCCGCCTTGTCCGTAACCACCACTGCCACTACCGCTACCATATCCGCTGCCACTACCGCTACCATATCCTCCCCCAACAGAACCACAGAGACTCTGACCACCGCGTCCTGCCAGGATCCGGGAGGTGGCACCGGAGAGACCCATTAAGAGCCAAAACAGAGAGCCCACCGTCAGAACTCTCTTTATCATGTTCTGCATCTTCATTGTATCTCGGGGTAGAATTAATGCAATGTGGATGGATCATGGATGGGTGGTATATATAATACTAATAAAGCTGAAGAGATTAGACCACTATAAAACCATTCACCCCACTTGCCGAATTCCTACCACCAAATAGATTTGAAAAGATAGATCACTAGAAAACCATACACCCCCACTTGCCCAACTCCTATATACCACCAATCCCACTCAGAATGGAAGCAGCCTGTTTTTGACTCCAACATGCCATCTTTGGGTTAGGTTCAATGCTCATCGGATAATTGGTTATGTGCTTGTAACCATCCTATTTTATCAATTTGAGATACACAATTTAATTAAATTTTAAAAAATATAAAAATTAAAATTTAATTGAATTCTAATTTTGAAATCTTATAGAATATCCAAGTCACAGTTAAGGCCGGATCTGACATTGAATATCAAGGATGAGGCCCTAAGCGAATCAATAAAATGGGCCCCAATTCATTTATATTAAAAAAATATTTGTTAATTCTATAACAAAAAAAATTGCTTCACTGAGTAGTTATAAAAAATTCAAAGCACTAACAAAAAAATCAACATTAAAAAACAAATAAATATTCAATTAATACAATATAAATAATAAACAAACTATAAAATTATTATAAACACATATTTAAAAAAAATTAATAAAACAAAAATCTCCTTAAATCATGTGATTTATTTATGTAAGATATAAATGACTATTATCTCTAAAATATTAAATTAAATATTAGATCACTATAAAACCATACCCTGCACTCCACTTGCAAATTCCCACCACCAAATGTATTTGAGATTTGGCACGAGGTTAAAGTTTTAAGGATAAATTATCATAATTTTAAGGGATAAAAATTCATCAATTTTTTATATTTGTCAAAATCGAAATAAAAAGTGTGGTTAAGTGTTATTACAACCTTAAACCAATTATTTTTTATATCAAACGATAAAAGTTCATTTCAAAATCGAACAATTGTCTGCACTTTAAACCGATTATTTTTTATACCAAACGATAAAATTTTGTCCTCCCTTTATTTGACCCTATAATTTTCTTTTATCCCATTACTTATCCTTTTATCAAATCAACTAACCCCGGAAGATTAGATCACTCTAAAACCATACACCCCACTTGCCAAACTCCTACCACCAACCCAACTCAGAAGCAAACCTGTTTTTGACTTCAAGTCTCCAACATGCCATATTGTTCAACCTTTTTGGCTTAAATGTCAGAAAATGTTTCCATGCCACTATGCTAGCCAGCCCCTCGTGCAGTCATAAAGTTATCTCTTCCTTCAAATATAATATTCAAATATGGAGATTTACATTCGGTACAATGAGTGTATAATATTGCTACATCGCATGTAAAAATACTTGTATAAGTACACCAATAAAAAAAAACTTGTATAATTAAACTGTTTTAGAATTTTCACATGAAGAACGTATGGGTGAAGGCATTAAAACAATTTATAAATTTTTAAAATCACACGCTGTGACATGCCATGACATAACTCAATCGAAGAACATATATGTGTTCGTCAATAAGTATATATCGGATGGGTATTAGCACGGACACAACATGCCCCCTTTGCTCTTCTAGTACTGAAACTTCGGTACATTTATTTTGTCATTGTAAATTTGTTGCGGTTTGTTGGCAGCTCATCCCAGCTAATTTGAGGCCATCACCTACTGTGTGATAAGCATCGAATTGGTTGGAGGCATTTATTGATAAAGGTACTGGAATCAGGATTCTGCTGGACATCTCAATTAAGCAGATGGATCCTTATAGTGCCTCTTCTCATGTGGTGTATTTGGAAGATAACAAATGCAGTGCTTTTTTAGAATCAAAGGAGTAATTTTAAAGTGATGGTTTCAAATGCTCTTACTCTATTTAAAGAACCTCAGAGGTTCTGACCTGCGAGGATCCTGGAGGTGGCACCGGAGAGACCCATTAAGAGAGAAAACAGAGAGGCCAACGTCACAACTCTCTCATCATGTTCTGCATGCTCATTGTATCTTGGGGTAGAATTAATGCAATGCGGAAATAATACAAATAAAGCTGAAGAGAGTAGATCACGTACTATAAAACCAATCACCCCACTTGCCGAAAATTCATACCACCAAAAGAATAGATCACTATAAAACCACACACCCCACTTACCCAACTCCTGCCACCAATCCCACCCAGAAGCACCCTGTTCCCCGCGGCCTCTGGGCGGTATGTCACACTAGGAATGAGGTCCTATTGGGACACAGTATTTCACTTGCTTCAGGACTGGGGTCGTCACCTAGTGGGCGTGAGTAGTGTTCAATTTTCGGGTGGGTCGATAAGGATTGTGGAACAAGTCCCAATAGTTGATGCTGGCAGCTTGGGTCCCCTGTTCCCTGGGGTTGGCCCCGCAAGTTGTTTTGTTTTTCTGGTGGCACTGCTTGTGTAGCCATAATCTAGTCTCCCACCCACCGTGGAGCCTTGGACACGATTGTATCTCTTACTTCCTCTCTCTTTTCAAATCATTTTGCAACACTTTGTTAGTTATGAATGGCCTAACTTTTCTTGAAAAAAAATGTCATCCTATTCAACCTTTTTGGCTTAAATATCGGAAAATGTTTACATGTTAGCTAGCCCCTCATCATAGTCATTATTGGGTCTAATTTGATAAATGGATAAATGAGTAGGATAAGTTAATCTAATTTAAGTTGATAAAAATACCACTATTTTTATTTATATTTATATTTGATAATTTTTTTTTATTATCCTCATTTTTTTATGTTCTTATCCTGAATCTTGTATTTGGATCATATCATATAAAATATAGGATGACTTAAAAAAAAAAAAAGTCTACCCTTACTATTAATTGAGAATTAATATTGTTGGTTTCAATGAGTTTTTTTTTTGTTTTTGTTTTTGTTTTTTTATGAGGAAGGGCGATAATAAAAGTTGTCTCTGTTTTACACAATCGGGTTAAAAATTGGGATAAAACTTGTTTCACTTTTTACTCGGAACCTCCCATTTTTTTTTAAATGTGGACTATTGTGCATATTTTATCCTTTTTTTTCTTATACCATATGGGATAACATATTATTTAACCAAATTATTTTTTTATCTCAACCCCTTATCCCCATGTCATAAAGTTCTTTTATTTCAAATATTAAATCGAAATTTCTATTAGTTCCTAAAACGGCATATAAAAATACTCATACAATTTAATTGTTTTTTTTATATATATTCATATAAAAAGCATATGTAAAATTTTTTACATTGAGAGTGAAAGATGTAAAACAATTTATAAAAAGATATGCATAATTGATTCATTTAATAATATATTTAATTGTTTGTAAATGTATGGAATTTTATATAGATATATAAAATTGTTGTGATATGTCTTGCATTTAAATATAAGTGAGCAAATTCACAAAGTTTTATTGGTCTGGTAAAAGACTTGACTGGTTCAGTGAGTCGTATTTTATATATTTTTGCAAATGCATGGATCTCTTATGTTAGAATTGTCGTAAATCAAAATGAAAAATCAAATTTGTGTAAGGGCGTTTAGCCTCATAAGTCTCCTAAGTTTTGAAATCAATTGTACTTTGATTTATGGGTGTAATGGGTGCCAGTAGATAGCCCGTATACAGGAGCCCGTTTGCACTTTCTTTTATAGGAGTTCATCTTACGAGCCTAAACGTTTGTTTTATTTGCATGTGCTTTCTTTCTACTTCCTCTTAACCCCATTTCGAAATTGTAACTAGTCCTTTACCCCTCCTTTGGGGAGGAGAATAAACGACGGATAGGGGAGAATACAGTACAATAGCCCCAAACAGTTATTTGTTTGACATGAATAAACCTTGATAGTTATGTCTGAATAAACTAAGATAATAGCTGATAACTATTCTCAGAAAAAGTTAAAATTGCTTATCAGGGCTTATCTATACCAATGAATAAAAATACATTTATCTGTCATTTTAAAAAATTTATCTTACCTAACACTCTCTGCACACATTCCAAAAACTATCACATCTATCATATCACACACACATCTCTCATACTTATTCTCAAACACAAATAATTTATACAGGGGTATAATTATCATTTAAAAGTCATAAACTCTTATCCATCTCTTATCTACTACTTATACTTACTTTATTCAAAGTGAATCAAACAACAAAAAGATTAATTTTACGTTTCCCAATGAGAATAACAGAAAAGACAACCAAACAAAAATTTACTTATTCAACATAGATTGTTATCTATCCCAGTATAGCTATTAAGGACGAATAATTTTATATCACACCCCAAACGGGCCATTAGAAATGAAAGAGTCGGTACTCGATGACAACTTTTTATCTTTTTCAAAAAAGGTCCACGAAAGTCATGTAAACTTGAGATCAATTTTTTTTTCTTCTTGTAATCCAGATATTGGAAACTGAGCCCAAGGCCCAAGCTGCACAGAGAGAGCCCAAACAGGACTATGCCAGAGATTGTTGGATCTCGTGTATGTCAAATGGGGCATATGGCTTGTCAAGCATGTTATGTGAAACATATACCTTAATCTGAAAAACATTAATACCATGTGAGGGTTGTAAACGGAGTTTTTTTTGGATTTTTTTTCCTTTTTATTTTTGGCCTGGCAAGCAGGGTATAAATTTCTATCAGCCAAAAGCGAAAACAAAAAAAAAAAAGAAAAAAAAAGAAAAGGCCAGGTCGTATATACATCTCTTATTTCAGTCTGGAAACAGAGTATTCAAATGAGAAGGCATGTTACAATTGTTTTAGACATGACACACAATTGATAAGCACGGGTGTGTGTATATATATATATATATATATATATATGGTCGTGATTACGTGCGGTGTGCGGTCGGTGCGGTTTACGACGTGGGCCGTTCGATCGCGGGTCCATCGCATCCAACGGTCGACGTGAATCGCACCCGACCGTCCGATGCGATGGACCCGTGATCGACGGCCCGTGATCGCGCACCGCACCGACCGCACACCGCACGTAATCGGATCCCTATATATATATATATATATATATATATATATATATATATATATATATATATATATATATATAGTCGTGATTACGTGCGGTGTGCGGTCGGTGCGGTTTACGACGTGGGCCGTTCGATCGCGGGTCCATCGCATCCAACGGTCGACGTGAATCGCACCCGACCGTCCGATGCGATGGACCCGTGATCGACGGCCCGTGATCGCGCACCGCACCGACCGCACACCGCACGTAATCGGATCCCTATATATATATATATATATAGTCGAATGATAAGGTGCGGCGTGCGGACGCGACGTGAGTTGTCCGATCACGGGTCCATCGCATTCAACAGTCGATGTGAATCGCACCTGACCGTCCGATGCGATGGACCCGTGATCGACGGCCGTGGTCGACGCCGCACCCGTCCGCACGCCGCACCTAATCACTCATATATATATATATATGTATGCCGACGATTAGGTGCGGTGTGCGACGTGGGCCGTCCGATCACGGGTCCATCGCATCCAACGGTCGACGTGAATCGCACCCGACCGTCCGATGCGATGAACCCGTGATCGACGGTCCGTGATCGCGCACCGCACCGACCGCACACCGCACATAATCGTAATATATATATATATATATATATATATATATATATATATATATATATATATATATCAAAACACAGTACGCAGAAAGTATAACCCAAGCTTTGGTAGGGCACGGCAAAATTCAAGGGTTCAAACCCCATACTTGAAAATTATTATTTTGGTCACATTTGAAAATGTCAAAATATATAAGGCATGAATGAGCTAGGGCTAATGGGCTGTATGGAGTAGTGTTGATACAAAATCGAAAACCTTTTTCATTTGTTCTTCAAATCTTAGGGATCAAAGGATCAAATATTGGGAGAGCATCATTGTTTGTGTCCAAATGGGACTTATTAGTGATACTTAATGCTTCAAAGTTATTATTATACAAAAAAAAACACATTCCATACAAGATATATTTATATATGAATTCAAAAAGTCCTACGATGATAACCAAATTACATCCGGCCTTTTATTTAATACATGATAATAATATAAAAAAAAGGCATTACATTGGACCAGCATCACAAATCATGCTTATTGATCTTCTCATATAATGATCACTCGGTTATAACTAATCATAGGTTGCACTTAAGGGTGCCCACCACCGCCACTGCCATACCCAGAGCCGGATCCGGAGCCGTATCCAGACCCGGACCCAGAACCGCCACCTCCTCCACCACCACCACCACCGCCACCACCGCCGCCTCCACTACCTCTCCCACCACCGCCTCCAGACCCATATCCGGATCCACTGCCGGACCCATACCCTGACCCGTTCCCGCCACCACCGCCGCGTCCTCCGCCGCCACCTCCACCACTTCCACCACCGCCTCCTAGTCCACCACCAGCGCCGTATCCGGATCCGGACCCAGCCCCGTATCCGCTCCCACTTCCAGCTCCGTGACCCGAACCACCGCCCTGTCCACCACCACCGCCACCTCCTCCTCCACGTCCATACCCACCACCCTGAGCTCCACCATATCCCTCACCGGAACCGCTCCCGGAACCGTATCCAGAGCCATTGCCGGTGCCACCGCCTCCACCACCACCTTCTCCTCCTCCTCCTCCGCCACCACTAGCATAGGCCGTTAAGGTCCTAGCAGCGGAGGAGAGCCCCACAAGGAGCAAAACAAGAAAAACAACACTCACTACTTTTGAAGTTCCCATACTGAGAGAAAGAAAGTTTGATTTGTTGATGGGAAGTAGCAATGCATGGCGGGGGTATTTATAGTATTCATCAGCCAATAAAAAAAATGAATATCATAACAATCCACAACTAGTCATGTAATATTGCTATTACAGCTGCGCAAGACTTCTTTGTGTGAAACAGTACAGTAGTAATCCTTTCTTAGTTTATTCCGCATTTATCCTGGTTTAGTTCAATCCCATTAGCTTGACTTTAGACACTTCGCACCAACCGCACCTCTTTTTTATTTTGTTCATGAGAACACTCTTCTTCTAAAAAGTATAGTCATTTTGACATGATCGGGTTAGGTTTAACATGCGTTGAACAATATGATAGTTTAAATTTATCATTTTAAGATATATATTGTGATTAAGATGTTTTGTTAATATTTTAAAATTAAAATTAGAATTCAATTAAGTTTCTAAATTCTTATTTTTTTTCGGATTCAATTAAATTGTTATGAACGTGTTGAATAATCAAAGTTGTTCAATACACGTTGGAGCTAACCTGATCCTAAATGAGTGACGATTCGTATAGAAAAATTATAGATTGTTTATGCGGTGATCGACATGCGATGAGTAAATAATTAAAGACATGGTTACATGTTTTCAACACTTCGGTTTCTAGATAACCTCCACATTAGAAAATTAAAATGTGGCTTTAATTTCAACTGCTCACCGACGTGCATGGAAAACATGAATACATGTTTAAATCCGTGATGAGATTCCTATTTTAGTTAGTATGGGCTAATAAAAAAATGTTATATAGGTTTTACAAAATTGTTTAAATTGTAATATTGGTGATTAATTTTTCACTTAAAAACAGTTCTAATGAAAGTGATTTTTTGCTATTTAGATGAACGACTGAGACATTAACTGAATTAGAATCTAAGTCTGAACACTACATTTATCTCCCATCAAATTTTGTTGGCCTGCTTTTTCTTGGCCTTGAACTAGATAATATATATGTAGATTGTACATAGGCCCCGTAGGACGATTACAGACTATAGGCCTGTAGGTCGAGTACAACAAAGGACGTGGATAGGGTTCACTAGAACACACACAACCTAAGCCCCCATTTGGATACCGGATAACTCTGGATAACCCCGGATAACCCCAGATAAAAAAATTTTTGTGTTTGAAAAGTTCGGATAAACCCAGATAAAGTGTGCCAGAATAAACTGGTATAAAATGGTATATGGATTCCAATCAACCCCTAGAATAAAAGTTATCATAGGTTATTCCACCTAAAGAATAAGTGGACTCACTGTCAAATCAACTGTTATCACCTCTAATAAATCATCTGTCAAATCAACTATCATTACTTTTTTATATTTTATAAATCTTTATTCATACTTTTGTCACATTTTACTCAAACAACAAAACATTTATTCTTACGATTCCCAACGAGAATAATTCAAAACACAACCAAACATAAAATCATTTTATCCTTATTTATACTCACTTATGCTCAGATAAATATATACCCAAAAATAAATTATATCCGGTATCCAAACGGGGGCTAAAAGATTAGATGTACATTTAATTTTTTCTTCCTGCAAGTAGTAGGAGTCGATCCCAGCCACCCATTGAATGGGTGGAACAGCTAGACTTGTATACTGGGGTACTAATAAATCACCTCCACAAGTCCAACCACAGCCAACCGAGTTAGACTTATATTTTGAATTAGACAGAGAAAAAAACAAGGGGAACAAACTCAATTGATTTTTCTTTTGAAATAATTATATAAAAACAAAATCATATCGACCAACTTTTCTCATAATATTTACTGGAATTTATGCATTAATAACTCTTTCCACGTGATAATATTAAATAATTACATTTGTCATAGAAGACGATATCAGGCGATCAAAATTTGAACATGATACATAATTAAACATGATGCCTAGCTTTGAAAAATTTCCGTACGTGTCTGGATGGATAATACGTGTTCATCAAAAAATTAAAAAATCTTTAATTAATTAAAAAATTATTAATAAAAATTCTATTGATGCATCTTGATGAACATTTGTCGTTCATTCAAACGTGTATTAAAGAAATCTCATCAATATATGCTGATATGAAAATTTTCTGGACAACGGATGGAACTATATGATTAATTCCACATTTAAAATACTAACCCCCCGTTTGGGGTGGAGAATAAAGGGTGGATAGGGGAGAATACAGTAGAATAAGCCCCAAACAGCTGTTTGGTTGACAAGAATAAACATGTCTTTCATTCAAAAAATTTCACAAAAGTGGGCAATGGTTGAAACTTATATTTGGATTAATTCCACATTTAAAATACTAAAGATTTCTCAAAATACATTTTCAATATTTTGTTTCTCAATCCTCACTCTTACTATGTTAAGTAAAAAAATCTAACGATTAAAAAGCTAACAAAATAAAGTATTTTAACACTTGTACATGTTTAAAACCCAAAATTTTAAGGATCCAAATGTTCAACCGTAAATCCAAACGCAGCCTTAATAGAAACACAGCCTTTAGTGTGAGTCAATTATAATAGGCGTAACATATGGACAATTTCCATAGATTTGGAAGGTTCTTCTCACTAGTGACAGCTACCCAATCCCATTTGCTTCTTTTTCAAAAGGTTGATGACTCCATTGGGCTTCTTTTTCAAAAGATTGACGACTCCATTGGTTTGACTTTCAAAATGTTAGTTACATTGTAGATGTGATCTATACCACAATCTCTGGCTGGCCCGCTACATATATAATGTGTGTTAATTTAATAAGTATGGTTGGCCGTGTCAAAAAAAAAAATTTGAGACTGTGCCACGGAACAAAATATAGAAAGCAAGAGAAAGTGGTACTTTTTCTTTTGACAATCTAGAAAAGCACGTCTCCCTGTTTAGACAGGGAAATTAATTAAAGTTTTTTTTTTTTTAATTCTCTACTGCTTTTTTAGTGCGTGCATGTGACATGTGTTACATTATATAACCATGAAAAATGATTTACCAAACCCACGAGAAGGAAAGTGACTTTAATTTGTATCCCCCACACAACAACTCTACCATGTCTGTCGATCATAAGAAGGTTTTTGGTGTTTTACGTGGCTGAAGTGAATTACACGAAATAATTCCACTTAAACATTATGTTGGTTGATTTTTCAGTGCACTTCTTGACAATTGAAGTGAATTGCAACGAAATAATTCCACTAAGTATTATGTTGGCTGATTTTTCACTGCATATCTTAACAATTGAAGGCTCTGTGTTTCTGTAAATTCTGCGTTTAAAAAAGTAAAAAATTTCAAAACGTGGATCTAAATACATTTTCAACGTTTTGATTTTCACACTGCCATTTTTTTATTAGAACAAATAATCTTATAATTGAAAAGCTAATAAAACAATTGTTTTTAAAAAATTGAGTTTAAAATGCAAGATTCTTTAACGTTTCAATCGCACATACAATGTTTCTATAAAGAACATTAGCGTTGATTTCTTTTTTGTCTGTTCAAGTTGCAAGTCTAATATATTCGATTGGATGTGATTAGTTATAAAGTATACATCAATTTTGACTAATAATTATACTGTTATGCACAATACATATTTCCAAAAAGAAGAAATGGTAGCTCCCAATATTTCATCCAAAGACAGATTGTTAAAGGCCATCTGGTAGTGTATATGACATACATTATGTCATACAAACATTTACCTTTCGTTCAAAAAATAAAAAGTGACACACATTATATATGTTTTAAGTCAATATAATGCAAAAGTGGAGAACCAGACAGAATATAACCTCTAGTTGTTACTTATGGCACAACAAGATTTACAACACCAAAAAAAAATTTCACATTAAATTTCTCATTATGTAGTGAAGGTTAGTGAGTTAGATAGCTTAATATATATTAGCAAAAAAATTAAGTTCATTGGTAATAGCATCAATAAATTTAATTTCGATGGTAGTTTAATTTTCGTCCACCAATGTGAGTCCAAGAGGTTGTTGGTGGTCATTGAAAAATTTAATCTGGAGCTTTGTAATCTGGATACATAGGTCGGCTTGTTTTTAATTCCATGCTTAGTAAGAATTTAATTAAATTTCAGAAAAAATGGTTTAAAGAGTCATGCATGCATGCATGGTTTGCTTACATTGATGAACAAGTCTCATGTTTTAATGTCCTCCCAAAATATGCAAAACTTCACAACACCCATGCAAGACTTGTAAAAATATATAATACATGGTGTTTGGAGACGTTAGACAAGCTACACGTACGGGCCTAGGCAGGGCGGAGGTTTGGAGACCGGGGGGGGGGGGGGGGGCTTCATAAATTTTTTTTTTGTTTTTTGGATAACGTTGCATCCTGTCTTCAGTTTTCAGTCTACAAGTATTTTAAATTTTTTTTAAATAGTATAACTCATCTAATGAGAACATGTTTTTATAAAAAATGAAGCATGCTCATGTCATGAATGCATCATCGGATATACTAAAGTATATATGCAATTTTCTATCAACACATTCATAGGACTGATGGGGCTGGAATAAAAACCGTGTGTGACAACACTTTTTTTATAAACAAACAATAACATGACACTGATATTAATGTTTTCTCTCCCTCCCAAAGTTCTTTCATCTCTTTTTTTATCGCTTGCAAATACTTACACACAACATCTATGTTGGTGTCTCATAGATTTTATTGATGTATTATATATATAAACTCTTATTATTCATATGTATCTATTAAGAGTCAGTTTGATAATTTTAATTGAGAATGCATGAGAATTTATTTTTTAATAATCCAGTTCAGATAGATTCTGTGGAATTAAAAAATTTAATTAACATATTTAGGAATGAACACATGATTGGATGATTTCAAATACAATTTTCCTAAGTGTTATGATAGATTTTTATAAATGTCTCTGTTTAATGATACCATATATAATGGATTTTTTAAAGCCCCTCCTTATAGAAATTCCTGGCTCTGCCACATACGGGCCTAGGTGAAATACTAAAATAGTCTCATATATAAATTCACATAAAACAAATTGATATACAACACAATTTTTCTATAAATTAAATCCAGATTTTATTTGGAATTTGAGGGTCCAAACTGAGTGGGGGCCTTGGCCGGCCTGCACCGCCAAATGAAGAGAGTGTAATTGAATGCGACGACTGATTCTTTTACACAGTTTTTGGACCACATCATAAGTACATGCCCATCAACCCCATCAACCCAAACCCAGTTCAAACTAGTGAAGTGATGGTGAGAGGCCAAGAGTGGGAAGAAACTTGCATGTCAACTTTCTCATGATAGCGACTGTCCCCTAAGTTATTCTTTGGCCATATCTAATAGGGGGAGGATTATTTCAGTATAGATGCCATGCATGCTTTATACTAAATTCCATTCCATAGCGACCTAAGTTATTCTTTGATAAATGACTATTTCAGTATACATAATGCATAGATATTCTCAATGAGAAATGTATAAAATTAAAGTTTTTATTATTTGGTTGATCATATATAAAGTTGTGGATAAAATGTGAATAAGATATAGATAATGATTTATAAATGATGAAAAAATAATTTGATACATAAGCCCCTTGATTTATAAGAATTGATGACACATGATTTCACATGTGGGTAGTGGCGGACCCATGATTTTTTTTTATAAAGGGGGTATAAAAAGTATTACTACATATGTAAAAAAAATTCTTCTAAAAATCATATGCATTGTATCAATGATAAAATAATTTTTTAACAATTTATTTAATTTTATATTATTGAAATATTTATATTTTTTGCATATTACATTATTACCACTCTAGATAGGCTTTTTAATTTTTTATTAAAGTATTTTCATTATTATGATTAAATCATGTAAGAAAGAACAAAAATGTTCATTGCATATTTATCTAATAAAATATAATATTATCCCTATAACATAAAATATATTTGTAGAAGTTTTTTTTACATTTTTTATACATAGATCCATATAATTCAGTAGAGTTCTTTTTTTTTAAAGTATACACTTTATTGGTAAGGTATACTATTTTGTGGGGTCTCTTATACTAGTAAAATAGATTGAATGAAATAATACAATTTTAAGGGGATATGAAATTCGAATATCAATTTTTCTCACATATTCTAACATATAGTCATACCTAGTTTTCTTTATAGACAAATAGATTTTTAGATTTATTCACCCCTATTAAATTCTATTATCTCCACCTATTTGGCTACCTAAACAGGGTTATAATGTGTCAAGGGTTTCAATGTTGGGCCAATGTTATTCCTATATATATAAGTCTTAGGCCGAGCAGAAGTCTGTACAACTTAATTTATGATCTTATCCTTCACCAAGCACAATGTAATAATGTGTTATACGTAGCTCTCTTCGTGTGAATCAAGAGTAGAATAAAGAGTGGAGAAGTCGCATAGGTATGGAAGTTTCTTCATCACTTGGTTACAGCTAATATATCCAATTTCCATTTGTAACTTTTTTTTATAAAAAAAAGGGTGTTGACTCCATTGGCCTGACTTGGCAAAAATAATTTAGCCAACCCATGAGAGGTAAGAGACGGAAGGTAAAATAAATGATATATAAGATATAATAACTGGATAGAATACTTAATAACATTATGTTTAATCAATAGAAACAATATATAGTAACTAACAAAAATAATAACGATAATGAAGGCAATTAATATTTGTAAAAGTTTCAAAAAATAATTAGAACAGGAAAATAAATATATTATAAATATTAACAATACCGATCGATAAATTAATAATAATTAATCAATCATCAATTCATCACAACATCCAATGGCCATAATATAAATAAATAGATATTATTATTATTATTATTATTATTATTATTATTATTATGAATCAATAGTAATACCACTACATCAAATTAAATAAGCTTTGACTAATTGTAGGGCAAAGAATCAAATTAACCTCTAAAGATATCATGCAAAGACAAGAATAATAAAGACATTCATTAATTTGGAACCCCCAAGTCCACCCACATGTCGGTGATGAGAAGTTGTACGCGTCGGAGTGAATTGCACAAAACAAATATTCCAGTAAAGAATATAAGTCCAGTTCACGTGGCTGTGATTGGATATACCTTTGACTAATTGTTGTAAACATTTCAAACCCAAGAAATAGCAGCCCCCAATATTCATGCAAAGACAGAATGTTAAAACCATCAGTAGGAACCCCCAAGTCTCCCATACCAAATTTCAATAAATATTCAAATAAATCAACTGATATCATGTGTTGAAAAAAATTAAAACAATCAAGTGAATTAAGATGCCTACCGCGTGTGACACATAAAATAATCTCAATTTTGCAAAGTATAGACCATGGGATCAGACTTAAAACCATGCATGATAAAGCAGAATAAAGTCTTAATACCTTTGGATTATTCAGAACTCGTATACAACTTGTCAACTTTATCGTTTCCCAGTTTGGTTTCACACGAATAATTCTATTGCCGCGTAACAGCATTACGTGACAAGTACTTCCATTGTGAAAGGGGCGCATTTGCAACTTGTTCTATGTGTGATATTTCTCATATTTTATAATCTTTCATTGGATGATGAGTACTAGCTATAAATACCCCAGCATTGCATGGCTACAAGTCATCAACAAATCAACTATCTTCTCTCAATATGGGAGGTTCGAAAGTAGTGAGTGTTGCTTTCTTTGTTTTGCTCCTTGTGGGGCTCTCCTCCGCCGCTAGGACCTTAACGGCCTATGCAAGCGGTGGCGGAGGAGGAGGAGGAGAAGGTGGTGGTGGAGGCGGTGGCATTGGAAATGGCTCCGGATACGGTTCCGGGAGCGGCTCCGGTGAGGGCTATGGTGGAGCTCAGGGTGGTGGGTATGGACGTGGAGGAGGTGGTGGCGGTGGGGGCGGACAGGGCGGTGGCTCCGGCCATGGAGCTGGAAGTGGGAGCGGTTACGGGTCTGGCTCTGGATCCGGATACGGTGCCGGTGGTGGACAAGGAGGAGGTGGTGGAAGTGGTGGCGGTGGCGGCGGGGGATCGGGCGGTGGTGGCGGGAATGGGTCAGGCTATGGGTCCGGCAGTGGATCTGGATATGGTTCTGGAAGCGGTGGTGGGAGTGGTGGCGGAGGTGGCGGAGGCGGTGGTGGTGGCGGCGGCGGAGGTGGTGGTTCTGGCTCGGGGTCTGGCTATGGCTCTGGTTCCGGCTCTGGATATGGCAGCGGCGGTGGACACTCTTAAAGATCCACGTTAATTAGTACTAATTAGTGGTTAAGATGAATAAGGATGTATTGGTCCATGTAAGATCGATATGCATGCTTTAATGTCTATGAAATAAAAGATGATATTAACATTTTGATTGTCTTCGTTTTTTTTTTTTTTATTGAGAGACAATCATTAAATAAGCCACCAAATAGTTGATCATGAATAATATCTTGAAAACTTGATTTAATGAAGAACTATTATTTATTCGATGACATTATTTTAAGTAAAGAAAATTTTACAAGGAGTGGCCCACCACATATAATGATTTTAAAGAGATGACTCATTTGTTTGAGTAGTTGTTTGGCTCTATTCACTGGTCAACGTTGACACGGATCATATTTAATACATGCAGACAAGGTTCACCATGTACGTACAAAAAAAGAAAAGTCAAAGCAAGTTAGAACAGAATATGTAAAAATATATAGACGACGACAACCCATAATCTCGAACAGGACTTTTTTGCCTATGTTATTTGTTTAGATATATAGTTATTTCATTCGAAAATTAGATTTTTTCATATAATTTGAGAGATTTTTTAAGCGAATAACAGATTTGTAGTCCAATCAAATAAATTTTATATTTCAAATAATTAATTTTTTGTATTTTTTGTGTGGTTGGGCCTACACCTCATTTCTCAACATAGGATTGACCTAACATTCTCGTAGCATGCAAGTTGTATTTCAAATAAAGAAATAATATGTAGCTTCAAGGTTGTCCGCTCATATATCCACTTAGGCCGCTATAAACTGGCCAGATTAACCTACCGGCTACCACCCCCTCCTCCTTGGAACCGAGTTAGGTCAAACACGTATTGAATCATTTGATTGTCTAACGTGATCATGACTGTCCGATTCTATCATATAAAATTTAATTAAATCTTAAAAAAAGTGACAGAATTTAATTGATCTTAATTTAAAAATCTAGCATAATATCTCAGTCATAATAACTCAATAAAATCAGATAATCATGATCGGGTTGGACAATCAAATTATTCAACGCGTGTTGGATCTAACACATGTTCCCCTCCTCCTCCACCACTGTCACCAGAAACACGACCAAGCGAGCAGGGACAAATATTGGGTTTGTGACCTATGATGAATCCAGGTCATGGTTTTGACAGCCAGTCTGATGGAATGTAAACCGGCCCTTGTTATCCATCTCATGTAGCTCATCTTTCCCTGTATCCTATAATTGTGAGTACTTGTTGAAGGTCCTGCTTTTTTTTTTGAAAAATTGTTGTAGGTCCTGCTTGGCTGGATAATCTAAATTCATCTATATTACTAATAAAAAATGTTTTCAACTTTCTTTCTACCTTCATCACACTAGTAATTTTTTTAATAATATATTGAATGAATTACAGTGATCATGTCTCATCATCATTTTTTAATTATTTTTATTAGATATAATTGAGATAATTGTAGAATATAGGTAATAAATAGTTAATTTTGGGTCAAATATAAATTTTAACATTTGTTCTCATTTTTCATCATGAAATAATTATTTTTGAAAAAAATCTATTTTACAGTTATAAGTATATATCGAAAAGCTATTTTCAACGAGCTAGTTATATTTAATTTGAAAAGTTTTGAATTTCAAATGAATTCTGGGAATATTTTAATTCTTTTTTGTATCTATATATAAATTAGATAATATCATTCATGTCCACCATTTCATAATTGCTTTTTTTTTATATATACCCCTAAAAATCATATTTTAGCAAAATATCATTGATAATTTGTTATTTTCAATAATATAATTCAAAACGGTTTAAATTGTACATGAAAGCCTCTTTTAATCCATTCGAATGATTATTTTTTTGTTAAGAGGTTCAAATGGAGTAGTTTTGCAATATAGAGTTGGTTGAGAGGTATATATGCAAAAACTCATTTTTAGTTATACCATATCCCTTTTATGTGTAATTTCATACTAAATTTTACAAACGATTTATTTAATCATTATTAAAAAAAATTATTATATTATTTGTGCTTATATAATATGATATATTATATCGTTCATAAATAGATTGAAAAAAATTGAAGGGATTGGTTGTGGATAACTTTTCAAAATATTTTTGTAATTTACACACACGGTGCATTGGAAAAGACTAATATAATATACGTGACAAATTAAATGTGATTATACAAAAAAAAAAATCACTCCTAATATTCCATTTTATTCTCCACCTATTTGGCTACATAAACAGGATAATAATGTGAAAGGTTTCAATGTTGGCCAATGTTATTCGTATATAAAAAAAAATTCTTGGGCTACCATGAGTCCATAAAAAACTACACGCAGAAATCTGTGCAACTTTATCTTATCCTTCACCAGGTAGAATGGAATAATGTGTTATACATAGCTCTCTTCGTGTGTGAAAAGGGACAAGAGCTAGTAGACGTAAAAGAGTGGCCAAATTCGCATAGATTTGGATTTTGGTAGTTTCTCCATCACTCATGGTTACAGCTATGTATGATGTATCCAATTCCATTTGCCTCCTTTTTTTTAAAAAAAAAAAAAGATTGGTGACCCCATTGGCTTGACTTTGCAAAATGGTTGTTGAAGATGTGACCCTTACAGAAATTCCGGGCCGGCCCGCTTCATGCTTTAAGCCTCCGTTGGGATGCAATAGATAAGATATTTGGATGCCCAGAATATCTATGGATAATATATGCTTGGATAAACTGGTATAAAATTATATATGAATTCCAGTCTATTCCTGGAATTAAAGTTATCGCAGATTATTTCATCCAAAGAATATATGGGTCCACTGTCAAATCAACTGTCATCACCTCTTATAAATCATATATCAAATCAACTATTATCATTTTTACATCTTTTATAAAAAATTTATTCACATTTTATTCACATTTCATTCAAACAACAAAAATTTTATTATTACGTTTCCAACGAGAATAATTCAAAACATAACCAAACACAGAATCATTTTATCCTTATTTATATTCACTTATGTCATAATAATTGTATACGTAGCCAAGAAAGCATCCAAACGGGTAAGTGTTAAATTTAGACTGGTTTGCCCGTAATTGTTTTTTGAAATAAGAATTCACGTGGGTGGGTGTTAAAAAATTTCAAATAATATGTGGTATATATGTTTGTGCTGCCACGAAATAATAAGTAGAAAGTAACTAAAGTAAGACAAAATTGTCTTTTTTTTTTTTTCTTATTGAAAACGCAGAGAAGAAGAACTTCATGTTTAGAGTGGAAATATGATTTTTCCTTTAGTTTTGTGGTGTGTTACGAGTTACGACCATCCTATAAAATGATTTATCCAAATCATGAGGGGAAAGAGACAGAAAGTAAGAAAATTGATATATAAGATACAATAACTTGATATTATAATTAATAACATTATGTTTAATTAATAGAAACAAGATATAGTAATTAACTAACAAGAATATATAATAATAATAATAATGAAGGCAATTAATATTTGTAAAACATTCAAAAAATAAGTAGAACAGTAAAATAATTAAATATGTGATAAATATTAATAATACTGATAACATTAATAACAACTAATTATTCATCACAACATCCAATGACAATAATATAAATAAATAATACATATTACTATTATTATTATTATTATTATTATTATTATTATTATTATTATTATTATTATTATTATTATTATTTATGAATCAATAGTAATATCACTACATCACATAAGCTTTGACTAATTGTTGGTAAAAAAATCAAACCTCTAAAAGATATCATGCAAAGACAAAAATAATAAAGACATTCATTAATTTGGAACCCCCAAGTCCCCCCACACGTCGGAGATGAGAATTGCACGAAATAGGGGGTAAAGAATCCAAGTCCAATTCAGGTGGCTGTGATTGGATGTAGTCATGTAGAGTTTATAACAAAACCTTTGACTAATTGTTGTAAACATTTCAAACCCATGAAATAGGAGCCCCCAATATTTCCATGCAAAGACAGAATGATAAAACCATCAGTAAGACCCCCAAGTCTCCCATACCACATTTAAATAACTAAAGAAAATGAAAACAATCGATCAAAGTGAATTACATGATAAAGCAGAATAAAGGACTAATGTCGTCATTGGATTCTTAACTCGAATATATACTTACTTTATTGACTCCAATTCAAGTTTGGTTTCACACGAATAAGTCATGCGCCGCGTAATAGCATTACATGACAATTATTACTTGATTGTGAGTTGCAACTTGTTCTACGTGTGATATTTATCATAATGTTAAAGTTTCATATACTATAATTTTTAATTGGCTGATGAGTCCTATAAATACCCCAGCATTGCATTGCTACTACTCATCAACAAATATAATATCTTCTCTCAATATGGGATGTTCGAAAGTAGTGAGTGTTGCTTTCTTTGTTTTGCTCCTTGTGGGGCTCTCCTCCGCCGCTAGGACCTTAACGGCCTATGCTAGCGGTGGCGGAGGAGGAGGAGGAGAAGGTGGTGGTGGAGGCGGTGGCATTGGCAATGGCTCCGGGTACGGTTCCGGGAGTGGCTCCGGTGAGGGCTATGGTGGAGCTCAGGGTGGTGGATATGGACGTGGAGGAGGTGGTGGCGGTGGGGGCGGACAGGGCGGTGGCTCCGGCCATGGAGCAGGAAGTGGGAGCGGTTACGGGTCTGGCTCTGGATCCGGATACGGTGCCGGTGGTGGACGAGGAGGAGGTGGTGGAAGTGGTGGAGGTGGCGGCGGAGGAGAGGGCGGTGGTGGCGGGAACGGGTCAGGCTATGGGTCCGGCAGTGGATCTGGATATGGTTCTGGAAGCGGTGGGGGGAGTGGCGGCGGAGGAGGCGGTGGTGGTGGCGGAGGCGGCGGCGGCGGCTCTGGGTCGGGGTCTGGCTATGGCTCTGGTTCCGGCTCTGGATATGGCAGCGGCGGTGGACACCCTTAAAGATCCACATTAAGTACTAATCAGTGGTTAATTAAAGACGAATAAGGATGTATTGATGGTCCATGCATATATAGTTCCCATGGTGTGTTGTAAGAGCGATATGCTCATATGCATGATGTAATGTCTATGAAATAAATGGTATTAGCATTTTGGTTATCTATCGTATTTTTTTATTTTATTGAGAAAATCATTATCATTTAATAAGTCACTAAATAATTGATCATGAATAATATCTTGAAAATCTTGATTTAGTGAAGAACTATTAGTTTATTGAATAATATTATTTAAAAATTACGAAAATTTTACTACGAGTGGCCCACCATATATAATATATGTGATTTTGAAGAGACGACTCATTTGTTTGAGTGATGGCTCCATTCAGTGGTCAACATTGACCCGGATCACATCTTATACATGCAGATCGACATGCAGGGTTCACCATGATCGTACAGAAAAACAAAAGTCAAAGCAAGCTAGAACAGTATGTATGGACGACGAGTCGACGACAATCCATAATCTCAACAAGACTTTTTTTGTTTATGTTATTTTATTAAATGTATATAGTATCAATTTATGACCGGAAACGTGGGATCTGTGTTCTATATTATATGTGTGGGAATATTTATGGTCTTGCATACTAAACTATTTATTCTTTTTGTAAATTTGATTTTTTCGTGTATAATCAAGAGGTCTTTGATAAAGAAAATCAGATGTGTACGTAGTCCTATCAGACAAATGTTGTATTGAAAAATTATTAAACAGGTAATTTTTTTATTTTTTATTTGTGGTTAAGCGTTTATTTTCATTTTTCAATACTTCAATTCAGTACTGCACCTCATTTTTTAATATAAGATGAGTCTAATATTCTCATATTATATAAATTTATTTCAAATATAGAAATAATGGATGGATATAACTTTGGAGGGTGTCTACTCGATCATATCCATCTTTAATTCGGACAGACCTACCGCTGCCTCCTCCTCCACCACCACCGTCACCACAAACACGGCCAAACGAACAAGGACAAAGTCTGGGTTAATTTGTGGACTATCCTATTGAGACCTTCCAACATGGTCACCAAAGACCATGGGCCAGATCGTGGTTTTGATAGCCAGTCTGATGTTCATCACATGTAGCTAGCTCATCTTTCCCTGTATCCTATAATTGTGATCGAGTACTTGTTGTAGGGCCTACTTGTTTGAATAATCTAAATATAATCTACATGACAATTATTGTGACCACACAAAAAAATCACTCCCAATAAAAATGTTCTCATTTTATCTGATATTCAAGTATGCATGCATGATTTATTAATATATTTGATATTTAAGTGGCATAACATGAGTGGATGACACATGAATATAATTCTCTGTGCAGTTCTTCTGGACACGTGATTAGTTTTGTCACATATTACTCAATCCGCAGGAGCCTATGGGATCCATCTCCTTTGATCGTTTGTGTGATCAATTGGACGAAACAACTACCAAATTAAATTCGGCCGAATCGGGTGCATGGTTTTGTATATTTTGTCATTATTGATCGGTCCAATTCCATTTGCCTCCTTTTGCTTTTTCAAAAGGTTGATAATCTCATTTGGCTTGAATTGCAAGTTGAAGTAAGTTCTAGATATTTAGCATGGTGGGCCTTATGTTTGATCAGAATATATTATAGGCTGGCTTATGTTTTTATATGGAGGCATATAACATATCAATGTGCGGTTGGAGAGTCATTGTTTGTTTATCCGAAATTTGTTAGGTCCAACCTCTCATGCAGAAGCGATGGTAATGCTATAACATACCTCTACTACTCGGGTGGTAGTTAGCTCTTGGCTTCATTATAATAATCGTCAGAATTTTTTTAAAAAATAATTTCAGATAATGAATTGGATAATTAAAGGCTTGAACAAATATTATACTAATTAATTTTTTTATGGAAACTGAGATATAGTCAATTAAATAAATTAAAACAGCTAGGTAAGATTGGAATAGATGGAATTTTAATTTCTACCAGTACAAGATGCATTATTCAGCTGGCAACTCAAACATATTAGACACGTCAGGTGATTCAGGTCCAACTCCACATGTTTTAAAAAATAAAATTCGTCTAATTCAGGTAAACCCAACCTTTATGAAGAATTATTTGCTGAAAAAGAAAATAAAAAATTACTTCAATGCAGTCTTCAAAAGACAATTCTTGAAAATTTACCTTTGATAGTCATATATATATGACTTATTAAGAAAGTCATACATATGTATGTTGTCGATTAACTCATAATTCAACAAAGTAGACAATGAAATATTCACCGAAAAAAGGAAAGCAAAATATAGAAGGAAAAAAAAGTTGCGTTGGTTGTTTTTGTTTGTCTATAATATTCACATTCGATTGGCCGTGCATGGACTTGCAATAGAGGTGGCTCCCAGAATACCAATACCTATTCGAGCTTCCACATTTGATGCTTAAAATAAGAATTTTCTATTTATGTATATATCACAGCTGTTACATCCGGATTTGTCTAATATTAACGCTCTCTCTTTTGCATTACATTACTGTAAAACGTAATTAATTTGCTTTCTCAATATAATAATTAGAAATATCATGCATGCACTTGTACCAGTGCCCAGTGGTATGCTAAGTATAGCACCATGTGTTTAAATAATGTTTTCAAAAGATTGACTGTCTTCTTCTTTTTTTGTCTATTTAAAATAAGCCTAACCCGTTTAGCATATAATCAACCAATATGTCTAATTCAAAGGCCAAGAAAAAAGCTGCCCAAAATTTAGTGGGTAGATAAACCTGTTAAGAGTTGAGACTTTAATTTAAGTAGAAAGAGTCCGGATCTCTTATGGTCCAATAAAAGCATATTTAAGTGAAAAAACAAGAATTTTCTATTCATGCATATATCAATGTTACATCCGATTTGTCTAACATTACTTCCCTCTCTTTCGAGTCCGGACAAAAACATGCATGTTTAAGTGAAAAGAAAAAAATTTTACTTTCAAGAAAATGTCTTCCCTCTAAATTTTAATATTTACGAAAAAATCATTTAAGGACATGCATAAACTTTTCTTAAAAAACTATGTAGAAATTGTTACCATCTTTTTTATTGCTGAAAAAGTAGTTACAACTCTGAATTGGATGTGAGAATGGACTGACGTGAAATACAACAAACCCAGACAGAGACATGAGCATGGCATGAAGACGGGATGTCAACCTTGACAGTCACGCCCTTCCAGAGTCGGGTTGTGGCAGACTTATGTCATAATGACAACCCTCCCCCCTCAGAATGCTATGGAACGTGCCTTCGCTATGCCCCTTTCCTATTGTGAAATGAATGCTGCCGTTGCTTTCCAAATATTTTTCATATAAACATGGGATGCATTGAAAATCCCATCATTTCGTGTTAGCCATATCTCCCAGGTATCCGCCGCCACCACCGTACAAATGACCCGTCTCTCTAGCTAGGGCATGCATAACTTTAAAAAAAATTACACCTTTTATGTGGAGTTTTCTGATTAGTACACACAAGAATAATATGTTTTTTTAACACATAATCCCATCTAGGAACGCGTACTCGCAGTCTCCCGTGCAATGCATGTCATGTGTGAAGTTGAAAAGGCACCATTTTAATTACTTCAATTAGGAGATTATCTAGAAAAGCCAAGTGTTTTGATAACATGCAACCATGTATTAGGTGAAGTAAAAATACTTAACGCGTGTCGTTCACCACATAAACCATCTTAATGAAATGTCCAACTCAAAAGATACTGTGGAAGAAATTAATTTGCTGGCCAGTTAAGTGGCTATAATTTTGATAAGATGAATGTCCCCATGAAAAAAGAAAAAGTAGGGTCGGTGTGGTGGTGAACTCAGTTTTTTCAAAGTCAAGCTACTGGGATAGGACTTAATCAGGATAAAAAGGAATAAAGAATGAATTAATGTCCTTCTCAGATTGTTCAAACCACCAAGACCACTGTAATGTTTTCACACGAATAAGTCGACACCGCGTAATAGCATTACATGAAAATTGACAAGTACTACCAAATTGTGATGGGGGATCATGCAACTTGCTTTATGAGTCATAAATCTTATTATTTTTCATTGGCTGATGGGTTCTATAAATACCCCCCGCCATGCATTACTACGCATCAACAAATCAAACTTTCTTTCAATATGGGAAGTTCAAAAGTAGTGAGTGTTGCTTTCCTTGTTTTGCTCCTTGTGGGGCTCTCCTCCGCCGCTAGGACCTTAACGGCCTATGCCAGCGGCGGCGGTGGAGGAGGAGGAGAAGGTGGTGGTGGAGGCGGCGGCACCGGCAATGGCGCCGGATATGGTTCCGGTAGCGGCTCTGGATACGGTGAGGGTTACGGTGGAGCCCAGGGTGGTGGGTATGGACGTGGAGGAGGTGGTGGCGGTGGAGGTGGACATGGTGGGGGTTCCGGATACGGATCCGGGAGCGGTTACGGCTCTGGGTCTGGATCCGGATATGGCGCTGGTGGTGGACGAGGAGGAGGTGGTGGAAGTGGTGGAGGTGGCGGCGGAGGATCGGGTGGCGGTAGAGGCGGAGGATCAGGATATGGATCCGGCAGTGGATCTGGATATGGTTCTGGAATAGGTGGTGGGAGCGGCAGCGGTGGCGGTGGAGGTGGAGGTGGCGGCGGCGGCGGTGGTGGTGGAGGGTCTGGGTCGGGGTCTGGCTACGGATCCGGGTCGGGGTCCGGATACGGAAGTGGGGGAGGGGGACACCTTTAAGCACTTGTTAGTCCAAATTAAGTTTATCTTTGTAAGATCAATAATGGTGTTATTGGCTATGGTCTCAAGAGAGTCGTTGTTAGGCTAATAATGAGGTTGTTGTGTACCACTTATGAAAATAAACGACGTTGGTTATTTAATAATGCATTACTTCATTAGACTCCAAATGATCACTCGGGAAAAAACAGTGATTATAATGTTCATTAATGATGATTTTCTTACGCACCGTTCTGTTAAACCGGCCAATGCTCCTAATTAACAATCTGTTTGTGTGAGCTAGCATTTGATATCGATCACCTTTTAGAATTTGGACATGCCATATTATAATATGGGTTACGTATTGATTGTTGTGGTCTTGTTAGATTTTAGATGATAAAATGTTTTACTTAAAGATAATAAAGTTGAAAACAATCAGTTGAGCTTCACAACACTCCTTTTAAAAACAAAAATAAACAAAAATAAATAAATAAATAAAAGTTGGTCCTTTCAGAACAAGTAGAAATCTTTTATACCGTGTTCTTACTTTCTAGTTTTCATTTTTTTTTTGTATTTTATAATTTATTCTATTTCTCTTACCTCCAATTCAAACATTTACTATATTTTCACTATGAAATAGAAATTATTAAAGTTCTTAAAAAAAATGATTTTATCATGTCATATTTATAAGAATTTTTTTTAGTAACAAGGCTATGTATCTAGAGCACAATCAAATCATATTGGATATCCATTTACAAGAACATAAAAAGGGGCTAGCATCAGTAGCGGAGCCACTTGAGGCCCACCCCCCCCCCCCCCCCCCCCACTGATTTTTATTTTTATTTTTCACTTTCATTAGGCTTGATTTTTTTTTTTAACTTTCATTAGGTATAACCATACTCAAATCAATAAAGAGCAACAGTCCACCCACCATGCAAAATCAGGGAATTAAAAAAAAATATCCATGAGGCCATGATTCATGTTGATTAATCCACTGATAGAATCCTAGATTTTTTTAATTTAATTTTAAACCCTTTAATTTTAGGTGGTAGATTGATTTTAATTAAGGTTTATAGGTCATGAGCTTCATCTATATATGAAATTTTTTAAACAATAATAACTCAACACTAAAATAAAAAAATAAAAAAAACCACCACCCATGAGCCATCTATACCATCCATGTTTTTGGTGTGCCTTTTAATTAACTCTCCCCACTTCAGATAAAACAAAATTTCATTTTTATTCTACTTTTTCATTTTAGCCTAGCATGCATGAGCCTACCAGAACAGTGAGACTAATCAAGTAGAAACTCAGCATCTGTGGTGAAATTATCTATGACTGGAGCCATCAAGACCCATGAACTGACTTGGGCTCAAAGCTCAATAGCACCAGCCCATTCGGGAGCTTTTACTATTTTTTTTTCCTGCTTCCACTGTACTGCACTCAGAGAGACTTGATAACACGCCTTCAAGAAGAGAGGGTGTCCTGCTACCATGCTGTCAGAGCCTGGCGGGAACCATATTTATAAGAATTAGATAAAGAAAAATATTAGAGACAGTCACGTAGTTAGATAGTCTCTAATATATTATTTCAATCTTAAATAAATGTTATTCTAATCTCTATGAGAAATAAAAAAAGTCTTATTTTCAAGCCAAAAATAAAAAAATGTCCATATTTTATTTTAGTTTTTTTATAAGAAATAAGATGAGTTATTCTTTAATTACTATACCATCACCTGTCCCTGTCACTTATCCCATAAAGGTGAATAAATCAATGGCTGATGGCTCTGCTTTTTTTCGGTGAATAAATTGTATTGCTTACTCTTTCGAAAAAATTACATTTATAAGTAATTAAGTATTATCCCAACTAATAGATTAAAAGGATTGTAGGAGGGAAATCAGCAATCATGGACTGCATCCCCTAAAGCTCTTCTTCTTCTTCCATTAAACCAGTAAGTTAGAACTGCTGATACAGATGCTGCTCAGTCTCTACATGCCCTGTATTATTATATCATTCCCGAAATTTTTCTTGAAATGAATAGTTTCTTAAAATAACACATTTCAGTTATTAATTTATTATGCGCAACCTTCAGACACTGTTTCTCTCTCTGCACATCCGTACAAACGACTGAGAATATTTTAAAGAGAATATTCTTTTTAATGTTCCATAACATATGAAAATAGAAAAATGGCATCCTTTACTGTTTGTTTGCCGGTTATATTATACAGGGAAAATCCATACAGCCTCCTAAAATCCGATTGAAATCTATATAACCCCTTACATTTTCTTAAAATCCATATAACTCTTTGAAAATACTTATTAAATTCAAACAACCCTCTGAATAAAATTACCGTTAAGAGATGATGGATATTTTGTGAATATCTTGTTTGGTTAATTTTAACTGAAAACACAATATACTAAAAAACTTACAAGGTGTTAAAAATGTTAAAAATCCTATGAAAATGATGATTTTAACATCTCTTAATATATTATAAAACCATATCCGGAGAGGTAAAATCGTTATTTGCAGATGATTTTTCACATTTTTAACAAATTATATGATTTTTTTGGTATATTGTATTCTCTATCATGGTTAACTAAACATAATATTCAGAAAATATTTATCATATGTAATCATAAATTTTATTCAGATGGTTATTTGGATTTACTAGGTATTTTCCGGAGGTTATATAGATTTTAAAAAATGTCGGGGGGGGGGGTATCTGGATTTCAGTCAGTTTACAAGGGGTTATATGAATTTTTCCCTATTATATATTATATATTTATTATATTCTGAAGGGAAAAATCCAAATAACTTTCTATAAATTGTCCAAAATTTATCTAATCCGCTGACTTTTCCTGAATACATGTAAAACTCTGAAAACACTTATGTATATTTAAATACTCCTAATTGACTGATGAATAATATTCTGCGAGTATTCCATTTGATTAACCGTGAATGAAAACACAATATACCACAAACCCTTTATAATGTATTAAAAATGTGAAAAAAAGCATTTATAAATGACGATTTTATCATTTAGATAGGGTTTTATAATCTATTCAAAATTATAGAATTGTCATTTTCAGAGGGTTTTCAACATTTTTAACCCATTGTAGTATGTTTTTTATATACTATGTTTACAGGCAGGGCCAAAAAGTATTCATAGAATATTCTTAATCTTTCAAATTAAGTAGTAGGTTTAATTCATATAGTTATTTGAATTTATACAGGTGTTTTGAGTGAGTTATATGGACTTTAAGAAACGCGAGAGGGTTATATGGATTTCGAGTTATTCACAGCGGGGTTATTGGATTTTTCCCCATTCATAAAGGCCAAGTACAAGACTAACACGCCTTGGTTCACATCGCCCAGCCTCTTCCGCAGTGTCCGCTGCGTACAATTCACCAAACAAACTGACATCCAATTAACGGACAAAACAATGCCGATCACTCGCCATATATAAAAATCATTATGTCAAAGCAAATAGTGTTAACTCAACAGCCATAACAAAGACAGAGAATTAGCTATTTCACACACACCCACAAAAAAAAACTCCTAATATGGAACAAGAGACTACCCAACCAGACCACAGAAGCGGATACTGCGCCTCCACCGGCACCTACCACCCCCACCTCCGCCTCGACAAAGCCCGCCAAATCCCGACGTGCGCGCACCTCGACACGGCCTCGTACGTGCTCTCCCACTTCCCCCACCCGGACAGCGCCGACTCCCACGTCGCGCTCATCGACTCCGCCACCGGCCACCGCCTCACCTACTCCCAGCTCCGCGTCTCCATCCGCTCCCTCGCCGCGGGCCTCGCGCGCGCTCTCGGCGTCCAGAAGGGCGACGTCGTCCTCCTCCTCTCCCCCAATTCCCTACTCTACCCAACCGTCTGCCTCGCCGTGCTCTCAGTCGGTGCGGTCTTGACGACCGCCAATCCGCTTTGCACCGCGTCTGAGGTCGCAAGACAGGCTCGCGATGCGCGTGCCAAGCTCGCCATCACCGTGGCCGAGGAGGTTGGTTGAAAATCTAAAATAAATATAAAGATAATGAATAGAAGCTGAGAGAAATGAAAGAAATATAAACACACGATGGACTATACGTGTGCTTAAGTTGATTCTGCATTGAAAAAGTTAAAAATTCACATAAAAGAGGTTCCAAATAAAAATTTCAACTAATTATAAAACAACATTTTTAAAATCGCACATTCTAAAGCAACTCTAAATATTATTTCTTCATTATAAAAAGAGATTACATAAGATAATCTACAAATCTCAACAACTTGAGATATGATTTTATCCAATTACATTCTGTCCTAACAAGGTCCACAAGCTGGCCGCGACGGGCGTGCCCACGCTGCTCATGGTGCGCGACGGCAGTGGGTCGCTCTCGGTGGAGGAGCTCATCGAGGAATGCGACCCGTGCGAGGCGCCGGAGGTGCGGATGACACGGGCAGACACGGCGGCGCTGCTATACTCGTCGGGGACGACCGGGGTGAGCAAGGGAGTCGTCCTGACGCACGCCAACCTCATCGCGATTGTCACTCTCCTCAGGTGGTCGTGCGACGTGACCGGGTCGCGCGGCGACGTCTACCTCGGCTTCCTCCCGATGTTTCATATTTACGGACTTGCGTTCTTCGCTCTTGGGCTCTTCTGCGCGGGCGCCACCACCGTGGTCATGCCTCGCTTCGACTTCCAGGCCGCACTGAGGGCCATAGAGAGGTAGGCCACAGTCACACGTGAATACGTGATTATAGCTAATAATAATAAATTCAAAAAACATGTTTGTTTGCAACAGGATACAAAGCGGTGTGAAACTGAAAAAAAATCCTTAAACACAATTCTTACCAATCTAGCTAATTTATAATATTATTGATGATAAAACTGTTACGTTATAAATTACAAGTTTTCTTTTAAACTAATTACAAAAAATTAAAAAAATAGCAAAATCAGGATAACAGTTATTACTGATCCGGGATCCTAGATGATCATCGATATTAATAGAGATTAATTCTGACTTACTAGCAAAGAGAAATCACAATTGTAAAAATTATTAAAAATAGCAAAATCTCTAATTTGAAGGTCGAAAGAAAGAATTTTAAAAATCAGCGGATTTATAGTGGCATAGTAACTATTCTTGAAGATCTGATTGATATGTATCTCCACATAAAATTTGGTGCGATTCTAATATCAAGGCCCTTCTACTGACTAATATTTTTCGTAATCATTTGGTGGAATTATCTGATGTTCTCATCGCTCCTAGAACACGTCGAACACCTATTCTGCATCAGAATAGATGGATATAGCTATGACAGAATAAGTTTGAATAAATTGTTAATGATATTAATTTTACCCAATCTATTATATAAATGGGTCACATGCCAAATTTATTGTCAATTCATATCTTATTTACATTTTATCTATAACTTTATAACAAGTAAACAACAAAAAACATCGTCATTACATTTTTAAATGAAATTAACTAAAATAAAATCAAACAAAAAATGACATCTTTATTTATATTAAAATAATTCGCTAACCATCCGTTCATAAAATTAATTCCTAAATGTCATTGCCACCTTCACAACATTGGCGTTTACATACCAATCAGTTTATATACCAATAAAAAAAAACATTGGCATTTACATGTATATCATGTACTAATTGATAGAATATCTAAAAAGTTGTTTAACTATATGTAAATTTATCATAGTGTATCCTTGCCGATTAATCAAAGCTCGGATTGCTTGAACATTTGTCCAATATCAACTTGAACATTTCCCTCCACCAGGTACCAAGTCACGGTCCTCCCCGCAGTGCCGCCGGTCATTCTGGGGCTTGTCAAGACCACTGGGTGCGACCTATCAATGCTGAGGCAGGTGGGTTCGGGCGCCGCCCCGTTGAATCGAGAACTCGCAATGGAATTCAGGAGGAAGTACCCATGGGTGGAGCTGCGACAGGCGTACGGACTAACGGAGAGCAGTGGAGCGGCCACGTTCTTCGTGTCGAGCAGAGACTCTAAGGAACGGCCGGGATCGGTCGGGCGGCTGATACTGGAGACGCGTGCGAGGATCGTGGACGTCGAGACGGGTGGGTGTCTCCCGCCGGGGAGGGAAGGGGAGCTGTGGTTGAAGGGACCCACTGTGATGAGTGGGTACTTGGGGAACGAAGAGGCCACGGCGGCGACGATAGTCTCCGATGGGTGGCTCAGGACCGGCGATCTCGCTTATATCGATCGGGACGGTTTTGTTTACATTGTGGATCGTATAAAGGAACTCATCAAACACAATGGATTCCAGGTAGTACAACTATATATTATTTGAGTGTTGAAAATGCACGCAAGACTGTCACTAACATTAGCTTGAATGCCTACTTAAAGGTAGCACCTGCGGAGTTGGAGGCAATACTTCTTGGCCATCCTCAGATACGAGACGCCGCAGTTATACCGTATATACGAAGCACTCTGTTTTCTCTCTTTAAGCCTCTATCTCGAGATGGTATATACATCTGAAATTTCAATTATGGAACTGAAATGGCAGGATTGAAGATGAGAAGGCAGGACAGATACCAATGGCTTACATAGTAAGAGCTGACAATGAAGAGATAACAGAGGATCAGATCATACAATATGTGGCTAAGCAGGTGAAACCAATGTTACATGACCGTCTTGTATGTATTAACATGAAGGGGATATTTTTTTAAGAATAATGATGATAGATTAATCTGTTTTGTAGGTGGCTCCTTACAAGAAGGTTAGGAAGGTGGAGTTCATTGATGTAATTCCGAGATCAGCCGCGGGCAAGATCTTGCGCAAGCAGCTAGTAATAAAAAACCAACAACCTACCTCCAAATTGTGATCCTCCAATGTTTTTGTTTCATGGATTATTGTGATTTTTATTTCTAGATCATGTTGAAAAAATAAGAACAATATTACGATTTCCATCACTTCTATCATGTTGAAAAACAAGAATAATATCATAGTTATAATTAATATACAAAACAACATCTATGTATCATGAACTGTTTTTTATTTATCAGACACCATTAGTTAAGGTGCCCTCTCTTTCGATATTACAGTTTATCTAACAGAGGTGTGTGGGCAATCCACTGCCAAACGCCAACTGAGTTTTGCTGCTGAGCACTGGCACAAGCGAGATCCATATCTTGTTCTGACATGGATATCTATTGCCGAAGCGCTTGGATCTCCTTCTCAATTGAATGCAAGGGCTCCAGCTTTTTCTGGATATCTGCAATTTGTACCTGAATAGCAGCTCATTTTCAAATCACTTGAACAACAATCACTAAGTTTAAGGAATCCCTTATAGTTATCAGGCGACGATGGCGAACCTCCAGTTTGAAGCATCTTGATATTTCGGCTGTGAGCTGAACATGGACCAATTGAAGTTCCTTGACAAAATAGAGCGTGATATAGAACAATCAGAAGCTTGAGCATCAATCCACCATTCAATGTT
Source organism: Acorus calamus (assembly GCA_030737845.1). NCBI lineage: Eukaryota > Viridiplantae > Streptophyta > Magnoliopsida > Acorales > Acoraceae > Acorus > Acorus calamus. The sequence continues at coordinate 3,076,906 of CM060878.1, read as the reverse complement.
TTACTACGCGTAGAAGATTAAAAAAAAATAAAACTTACTTTTAAGAAATCCAAATTGGAGCTGTTCATCTCATCAAGATCTCCCTTGAACCTTAAATTTTCTTCTCTTACTTCAGCAAGTCTTGACTCAAATGTCTTCTTCCCCACCACAAGCACATCTGCGCCTGCTATGGGGACTTTGGGTGAGCTTTCAGTTTGGGCTTCATTAGTATTTTCCTCCATCAAATTCATTAGTGACTTTTTTCACCTGTAGTTGTTAGGGCATAGGCAGAAGTAACAGAGGCTGCTGCAGCCGGAGATTGAACAATACTAAATGCTTTCTATTTTCCTAGCTGAATATTGGAGACTCAAAATTCTGAGTTGCATAGAAATAAAACCTCAATTGTTGTGAATTCGAAGTGATCCATCCATAGAAACACAAACTTATACGCATAGAACAATAAAAAATTCCCAAGTTGGAAGCACAGTTAAGAAGATATGATGACCAATGCTTACTTGTTGAGAATGGAACTTATAAAGTACGAAATATATTGAAAACGATCCACTTGCAAAGGTTAGATTCACCAACATCAAAAAAGAATTACAATCTGCAAATCTAGTATATGAAGGTCACTGAAACAGGTTGAATGAGAAAACAACCAAAAATCATTAGGTAGCGCTCTGCATGAACTGCGGCTGTGTGATCAGATCTGGGTGCTGGGCCATTTTGCCTAAGAAAATAAGAAAAAAGATCACATATTTTCAGAGCCCTCTTCCATCAGTGTTAAAAAAAATGACTAAGAAGTAACATACATATCCTTTTGTTAGAAGTTACATATGTATCATTTTGTTCGGTGGCTTTCTTTAATAAACTTGCTCCTAGATTTTCTTCAAAAAAAAGTTACATACATGGTTCCTATTGAATCCCACGACAGTCTCCAAGTCAAGAATGTGGAGGTCATTCAGTAGCCTCCTTCTAGTGTCCTCCCCACCAAACATCAACAACCGAGGTCCAACCAATGTGGCAGGCTGCCCTCCCCGAGCTATCTGGAAAGAAAAGGATCCCATCAAATAATAGAAGATCATATTCTACACTATGGGTTTCTCAATAATAAAAATGCAAAAAAAGAAAGATATGATGGAAAATAGATTGAACTCCAACATGCGGTGAGATGCAGTAATTAGAATCTACAATTTAAGAAATACAATTACCGGAACTTTCCATGTGTCTTCACAATATTACACTGGTTCAATTCACAGTCAATCGACCAAACTGCAAGAATCCAGATTTATGTCACTCTACTATGAATGCAAGTATGTGTCATACATCTAAATCTATATCATATATATGTATGTTGTATGTTTGTACGCACATACATGTAGCTAGGTTTCGAGAACAGAAAACTAATAAGAAACCTGTTGACATGAGTTTATACTAAAGATGACGGAAGATATGTAGCTGTTTTGTTTTACATATTACTATGATAGGGAGAGTGGCATGTGCTTTTTCTTACATGTGTGGAATAAGCAAAATAATATGACCCATAAATTCATTCCACTTGCCATAAATTAAATAATCATACGTCCAGCGTGCATGTAGACAACAACTCACAATCATGCATTAGCACATTAAAATCCATATTTAAAAAAAAAAATTGGAGGTAGGGGCTTAAACCTGTAACACTCTCAGAAGACCCCTTCACGTGTCCCGGGACAATCAAAAGTTTGTTCTCCTACTTCACCTCCATCTCAAACAATACACTCTAAAAACATAAGAGATACAAACACTCAAACTTTAGCAATCACACTCAACAAGAAACAGATTTTATACCATACTATGACGGTATGACCAGAACATGCTCGGAGAGCATCCTCCGAGCCACCATCCCCAACAAAATCGAATTTCTGCTTCAAAGTAGACCAAGCGAGATCAAAAACCTGCAAACGCAAAATTCAGAATCAGAGACAGAGCAACATGCACCAAAAAGAAAAAATTAAAGCCCCAAAACAGCTTACGAACCTGAAAATCAGACAGATGTCGACCATTGCGATTCCCTCCGGCGACATAGAGCTTCCCGTCGACTACCTCCGCCTCGTGCTGCTATGCAAAACAATCGGATCAAATACAATAATAACAAAACGTGGATCAAGATTCAATTATCAAGAAAATCAAACAGATATTGCGTCGAGCGGGTTGTAGGAAACCGGAGACGGGGAGCTGGATCCATTGATCGTGAGGAACCCCTGAAAGAACGGCGCCGATGTCCGAATCGCTCGATACGATCTCTGCGGAATCCATCTTCGTATTCTCAGTGCAACAGCTTCATTGGGGTTCAATTTCAATGGGAAGGAACAAAGAGAGAGAGAAACATCGAATCAAAATCAAATTTAGGGTTTAGGGTTTTTGTTCTGTGAAGTTCACTTGAAGGAAAGAATTGCAAGAAATCGGTTACGGTTGTTTCGTTTGGTGTGGACCGTTGGATTTGAGATGGTCTTTTTGTCATTTTCTTCTCTAACGGTCAAAAAGGCCAATCAGAATCGGCGAGATTGTGGCAGTTGTTTTTTTTTAATCAGATTGTTTGTATATAATCTTGGAAAACAAAAAATTGAAAGTTAATTTCAGGTAATTTTTTGACGATTTTTTAAGTTCTCAAACTTTTTAAGGTGTATTTGTATACAAGCTAGCAATTATAATTGTTTTTTTAGGTTCCATCTTCCTTTTTTTGGTTTCCGTATTTTGAATTCCAAAATTATTTTTCAGTATGCATTCTACATACGTTGTTAAAGAAACTGTCTTCAAGATACTTATATTTTGCAATTAATCTATGTATGTTGTTATAGTACGTGTAAACTTCTTCTAATAAGTTACCTGTTTCAATGAAAAAATATATATAGCTCTATAATGAATTTGAATGGACTTATTCTTAACATAAAAAATAATTAAATAGATATTTTGTTGGATGGCTGATAACACTAAAATGAATGAAACGTGAAACACTGACTTTTGAAATTTCCAATAATACAAGCTACTTTGTATGAGTGTATCGGTGGAGATCATGGACAGAGTGTGAGTTTAGGCATGAAGCACAATGTGCCAGGGTGTAAAGGATACCCATTAATTGGAGGTGTTCTTAACTCATTAGACCATTAATTATCAAAATCATCCAGCCATGAAAATCAATTTCGTTAGCCAGTGATAAAACCTTCACATATGACGAGGCCAGCTTAGTATCTTTCAAAAAAAACAAACAAAAAAAGAACTTCACTCAACTATTTTTTAACAAAAATCTATTCTTAACCGGTTTTTCATAAAAAAAATTCTTATTAATCTTTACTATGTAAAACTCAAAATTTGAAACCAAAAACGAAAACATAAAAACTTCTTTTTAATTATGCACATTTTTGGAATAAGGAAGCCAAATTTTAGTTAGTTAAGCATTAATGACACCGTTCATCTAAACCAGTATCATCTCACATAATCCCTAATTCCATGCCAATATAGTGATTCTAAAATCGAGCTTTAGGAAAGTCGGTCAGCCCCATCTTCGTAAAGGATGATTAATGATCAAATAAATAAGAAAAATTGACAACATCAATGATAATGGGGAGAGTTTGATTAACAAAGTCTGGACTAGCGATAAGCCGTTTGTTCCCTTTGTTACAAGAAACTGAAGCAACTGGTGTTCTAGATACGTATACGATTCCAAACTCAAGCATCCCCTGATAAAAACATCTGTACATATTCATTTTGTCCCATCTCATTATAGATCTAACCATTCAAGATCTCTGGTTGAAGCCCTCCATGGGATCCACAATGTTCATACCCCTTGTTCTGGTGCTCTTCATTAAAGGTAGGTACACCTCCATCTCTCCAACCTTGCAGAATACATGAAATATATCATGTTACAGTAATTCGCAGGCGCACAATCAGCCTCCTTTGAGTTCCAAAACCAATGCGCACAAACAATCTGGGTCGGCACGCTATCCGGCGCGGGCTCACCCCCTCTAAGCCTAACATAACAGGGTTCGAGCTCAAAAGAGGCGGCTCGACGTATCTGGACGCACCCGCGACATGGTCCGGCCGGTTCTGGGGCCGAACAGGCTGCACCACGGACCCCACAACGGGCGCATTCCGATGCGTGCAACAGGGGACTGCGGCTCGGGCAAAATAGAGTGCAACGGCGCGGGAGGCGCGCCACCCGCGACTCTGGTGGAGTTCACGCTGGGGAAAACGGACTTCTACGACACGAGCCTGGTCGACGGTTACAACGTGCCTGTTATGGTCTTGGACCGAGGCGGCATTGCCGGGCGACCGGATGCGCGAGGGACGTGAACGAGGTGTGCCCGAGGGAGCTGAGCGTGGTGGGTGGTGGGTGGTGGAGGGGAAGTCATGATTTCATGCATGAGCGCTTGTGTGGCGTTTGGGGATCCGAAGTACTGCTGCACGGGGGCTTACGGTGGCCCGGGGACTTGTAAGCCGACGAACTACTCGCGAGTGTTCAAGAACGCGTGCCCTCTCGCGTATAGTTACGCCTACGATGACTCGAGCAGCATCTTCACTTGCGCCGGTGGTGGTGATTACTTGGTTGTGTTTTGTCCGGTCCCTTGAATAATCTACCATGAAAGGACATTTCATTGGAATTAACTTATTAAATACACTATTATTGATCAATATTCCTGGTCAATACATGATGTTATTATCACCATTTTGTTTGTCATCTATGAATTCTCAGGTCCATTTATGCGGTGTGAATCTGGTACAAGCTCATTGTTTGCATGAATGCACTCTTGTGCACGCTTACGTTTATGATTATGACTATGACCATGGATGTTTTTCATGTCTTACATGATACGAGAAAGTACGATTCGATAGATCACCTCACTTTTTAAACAAACCATCATCTAGCCAGCCTAGCAGAACTTGTTCTTGTGTCTGATTGACTATGTTCTTGATTGACCTGTACGTGTTGGAGAAGATCAAGGCAGGTGGGATCATAAACAAATAAGAACATGCATGACGCATGCATGTCATTTGTCATGATTATATATTCTTTTTATCAACAAGAGAGAGCAAATGAGACTTAGATTTATAGCTCGGTGGTTGACAATAAAATTTACAACTATAAAATCATGATCACTTAACAAAAAAAAAATCGATAAGATTCTTTATTTATTTTCTATTCATGATTCAATTCAATGATCAAAATCATGAACAATTTAACGATTAAGTTGATTTTGGACAAATCACAAGAATACATGTAATTGTATCACTTCTGAATATAAGTGTTATCAATTCTGGGATTGGTTCACATACTCTTATGTCACAAAATTGGTTAGACATTTGGTTATCAATTACATCATTTTTCTGTTAAAATGTGATTAAAATATAAATTAAGAGTTCATAACTTTGATAAAATATGAATCATTATTTTAAGTATAATTTTTTAAAATAAAAACCCAACAACTCCACTCGTTCATCCATGAATCGACTCTTATGAAAAGCCAAGCGCATTAATGATGTGTATTTTGTGAAAGGGACCAGGAAGATGTTTATGCAATTATTTTGTTCTTTGAAGAATCAATTCATGTTACTTTAGATTTATGCATCAGACTGTCTATAGAAGGTGTCACCCCTAATGAGACCACCTTGTCAGAAGAAGACATAAACAAAAATGTTTGGGGGGAGATTATCATTATGGGTGATAATGAAAGTGATACAAAAACCCTCAAAAGTTCATAACAAATCTCTAAAGAATGATGTATAAAACAAATTTCTTTTTAATGAGAAAGATGACATTTTCATAAGTGATCGAGTAAGCCACCATAATGGTGGATGTAATACCTTAGAGCGAAAGGCTTTCAAATGGTCCCACTGAATAACAAATTCAGTTTTAAACTGAAAAACTGCTTAATAAACTTGTGTGATTACAAGAATTTATTCCATTTTCATTAATCACAAAGAAACCATGACAATTAACGATAAAAAAATATATATAGATTTGTTGTTGTAACTGAAATTATTTAATATCTTGCTTACAAAAAATTGTTATCAAATTTGTATACATGAATGTGCCGTTAAAATACTAGAATTTTTAAATTTTCACATTTTAAACTCGATTTTTAAAAAAGATTATTTGATTAATTTTTTTAATTGTTAGATTTTTAGAGAAAAAAAAGAAAGAGATTACAAAATTAAACTTGAAATTGTGCAATCAAATTAGGGATACAATCAGATTCAGATCGTCTGTTTGTTTTTATTATATTTGTATCTTATTTGACTCGTCACGTAATTATAAATGCATCAAGTGAACATTGTTTTTTTTCTTTTTTAAATTCATATGCATTTACACCTATCTAATTTTCAATATGATAATGTTTGAATTTTATCATGGGATTGTCATATTAACACATTAAAAATCAAACATAATATAAATATATAAAATAATAAAAATAACCAAGCACAACCAAAAAAATAACCGTTTTAGTCCACCATGTGAGCGCACGTGGACTAGACTGGTCAAATACTACGCAGCATTCAAGGCATGTAACCGTCTCTCACCGACAGAAATTAATGGAAACCCGGTCCTAACAAAATCAACATCAAAAGAAATGCACGAGACCAAACAAAACTCGCCAGTTCACAACTCACAAGAGCTGTACTGTGCGCTCTTAATTTTTTTGTAAATACAATAATAATAATACTATAAAAATAATCTCCACCTAATTAAAGGCATGTTTAAGATCCATCAATTCTCTACTGCTCCAAAATTAATTTTCAAAAGTTTTTCAACGGCTGAAAACATTTTTTTTCCTGTAAAACTCTAAAATCAAAATCTTGAATGCTCCTTGAACGAATTCATGGTATATGAATTCATACATTATTAAATGATGAAAATACGTATGTTTTAAAAAGAAAATAAAATAAAACTTGTACTGATTGGAAGAGATTTAAGAGATTTAAGGGTAACATACGTGCCAAATAAAAAACATCCATTTGTCCTCCTCTCACTTCTCTTTCATCTGAATCTTTCTTTTTCTTGGTGAACCGTCCGGATTTGTTTTTATTTTCATTTTCTGAGGGAGCGAAAGTGCAGATACAACTTCCTCTTTTTCTCTCTCTATAGCCCCAACTTCAGAGAGAGAGAGAGAGAGAGAGATTAATGATTGGATGGGTTCGTCATCGGGACGAGGAGGCGGCGGCGGCGGGAGTGGGAGCTACGATTACTCGTTCAAGGTGTTGTTGATCGGAGATTCTGGGGTCGGCAAAAGCAGCCTACTTGTCAGCTTCATCTCCTCCCCCACCGACGACATCACACCAACCATCGGTACGCTTTTGTTTTGTTCCGCCATTGATTGAGCAGATGCCGCTTCGTGAAGTGTCTACGCACACTGTGATTCAATTTGGGGTTTTTTTTGTTCTGGTGTCCTTATCGGCTAGGTTGGGGTGTTTTCATTTTTTGTAGATTTGATTGCATTTGATGCATTGGTTTTGCTTGGATCCATCATCAGATTAGTAGGGGTTTCTATATCTAGTCTAAAATCTTTAATTTTTAGTATGAGATTGCCCAATCTGATGGGTTTATTAGAATGATCGTTTTCAGTCTCTTAAACAGATTGATGATATGTTCTTAAATATTAGGAAAAATCATTTTCTTGAATGTTAGACCTCGATATAATGGTTAAATCACAATAAAGATGTTATCAGATCTCAAACCCATCAAACAGAAATCCCTAGATGCATAGAATTGTAAAACATTCTCCAATAGTGTGGTCTCCTATGCATCGAAAGATTTGATGCACATTTATTATGTACTGTGTGTTTTTCCTTTCTATCAATTTTTTTTGTTTGAGTAAGTGTGGCTTCTATGCTATTTTAGTGTTAGTCCATTATATGAGTAGCCCTTTTGTGACAATTTCAAAGGCTACAGATATACATTTTCATTGTTGAAAGGATTTTTCCTATTGTTATAAGATATTGTGATAGTACTGATATTCGGAGCAGCAAATGAACCATATTTTTGGTTGGATGTAATTGCCTGGAATCTAAGCAATTTCTTGTTGTATCATGGTAAAAGGTAAAGGTGCACTTATATCAATAGATAGTACAATAAATGGAGGACATGACCCTTAATAGAGTTGAATGAACATATATGTAGCCGATCCCATATTGTTGGTATAAAGACTTTGTAGTTGTTGTATCATTTTTACTTATCTAAATTATATATTTAAATTATACAATTATTTACTATATATTCTTTTTTCTTTTACATGCATAGGTGTTGATTTCAAAATCAAGCAACTAAATGTCGATGGGAAGAAATTGAAGCTTACAATTTGGGACACTGGTATGCTTGTGTTTGTGTGCAGGGGTGAAAGAAAGGCCTGATTACTGATTTTGGTGTCTGTTAATAGTTACTCTTGATTAGCTTCATTTGTAACTTATAATGCTGGATGTGTGGTCCATTAGTCATGGGAACACAGTCATCTATTTGTGACTTAATCATCATATTTATCTTGCAGCTGGACAGGAGAGGTTTAGAACATTAACAAGCTCTTACTATAGAGGTGCACAAGGAATTATTCTTGGTATGCCATTAATTAATGAGTTATCACTTGTTACAATATTTTTTTAACAAAAATTCAGTTAATTCATTCAGCTTGCCCTCTTGTTATGGCATCTTTTTCTAATGTTTAATTATTCGCTATGTTATTCCCATTGTTTATGTGCTAGTATAACTTTTCACATTGGCGATCTGAAAGTATGGGAAATCAATTGAATTTTATTTAGGGAAAAATCGATATAGCTCCCTAGAAAGTTAGCTAAATTGATTTTAGTCCCTATAAAATTAAAAAATCGCCACGGGTCCTTATGTTATTAGAAAATATTGTTTCAGTCTCTATCATCATCCCAACTAACCAAGTACATGATTAACCCCAACTACACATTAAAAATTATAAAAATGCCCCCACTCCTTATTTTTAAAAAATCTATACAACTCCCTAGAAACTTATAAAAATAAAAAAATGTCCCTATAAAATCGGTCAATCCTTTCAGGTCCCTATCTTGTTAAACAATATTTATTTTAGCCTCTACTGTATCGAAACTAACCAGATTGATGGTTGATTATAACCATACATAATAAATTACTTCCTTTTAATATTAACTTGATAAATTATTATGATGCACTAACCAAATTTGTAGTTGACTTTAAAGGGATATATTGATTTTATCTGCTAACGATTACCCTCCAATTGACGTAGATAGGTGAAGACCTGAACATAGTTGATGAACCAACCTTCCCTCACTCCGATCGCCTACTTCTGACGTTAATGATGGGCTGGCTTCTTCTGGTCCATCCAAGTATGATAAAGCTTACACACTGAATCGGATATCGAGTTAGGGTAGCGAGATTGCAGAGACCTTTTTCAATTTTCATAAGTTTTCAGGGAGATACATCATTTTTCCCTTTTTTTTTTACAATTTCTGAGTATAGGATATTATGGGAATTTTCAAGAAAAGGCGAGGGCATTTTTGTCATCAGAATGACTAAATCAGATTTATCATATTTTGTAGGGACTTATTTGAATGTTTTTATTGGTGCAATTTAACTCAGGAACTAAATCTATAAACCATACATACTTTCTGATGACCTGTGATGATTTTTTAATTTTATAGAGACTAAAACTAATTTAGCTAACATTCTAGAGAGTTCGATTTTTCCCTTTTATTTATTAGTTAGGCACACAAATTCAACATCGAAATCACAATAGGCTGTTTGCCAATGATTTGAGATCACATAAATGAATCCTAATACGCTTGATTTCTTCCACTCTTCATTCCTATAGTAAGATGTACCAGTTTATATCGGAAGTTACTCTATCTTCTATTGGACAAAGACATGGTCAGATGTGATATTGATTGCATGAAATATGGATTCATGTATAGCTGTTTAATGTAACCTATCTTGCTCCTTAATTTTGTGATATTTTGAATAGGATGTTTAAAAAATGAGATCTCGTCTCTGTCTCGGTTTTTTATTGGAAGAGTGAAACATGTTCTTATAAATCACCCAGATAGAGATGAGCTTCCCGTGTAGGTGTTTGTCCTGATGGCTTATTTGTGCCATCAGGACAAATAACTATAATTCGTAGAAATCCACATGATGCGTAGATTTATAATTTGAATGGGTTGTGCTTATCTGGCATTTATTATAAGTGTGAACTAAGCTGCTTCCATGGTCTAAAGATCACATAGTAACTAGTATGTTGTCTCTATAATATTTAAAGCTCTGGCCTTTGGTTCTTTAATTCCCAACACATATATCATGGGTTATGCTTACCTTAAATTTTACATTTGGCAATCTAATTATCTTCATCTTTGTCCTTTGTTTTCTTTGGTTCTGCTCCATTCATCATGTCAGCAATATGATGCCTTAACCACTGGTGGTTAACGCCTTCTTCCAACATACTTGAATTAATCTCCATGAAATGTTAATCCTCTTCAATTATCACCTTCAGTTGGTGGCAACAACATGGAATTGATATTGGGGTCAGTCTTGAAGCGTATAGATGTGTGAGGGTTGTTTGGTTTAATGGATAGTGTATCCTTTAGTTAATTTTACAGGTTTTCAGTGTGAATTATTTTTTCCCAAAGAAATATATGGTGCTTTTACTCATTTAGGGGGAAAACAAAAAAATGTGCTTTCGAGATTCGATGAACCAGTCAAAGAAAGTAAAAAAAATTGTGATTTTGAGATTTGATGAACCAGTCAAAGTATAAACTCTCTATCAGCTGCCCTCCTCTTATATATTGGAGTTTTTTTTCTTTTTACTTCTGTTGGAATAGTGAAGATCACTGATAACTTATTTCTTTTTTAGTTTATGATGTGACACGACAAGAAACATTTACCAATCTGTCAGATGTATGGGCTAAGGAGCTGGAGCTTCACTCAACCAATCCCGACTGTATTAAAATTCTTGTTGGCAACAAAGTTGACAAGGTAATATTCATTAAGCCTCCTCTTCACCTCCCTATTTCTGGTTCATGTTTTGTTAGTATCCAATATTCAATATTTGGATCCTTGTATGATGACCAAGGTTAGCCCTAATGCGGGTTTTGATGATATAAATACCTTTACACATATCATATAATAGCAACTTTTTTTAAGATAATTGTATGGTGTCTTGGCATGTCAGGCCTATGGCTAATGCTTTTGTCATCTTATAGTTACTTAGGGGCTTATGACTGAGGTTGTGTTGTATAAATTAACATGGGTAAATCTCTCTCTTTTTTTCATTCACTCATGGATGGTCAGGATGGAGGGCTTATGACCCTTTTTGTTTAATTCGTGTGTGACCCAACCCAGGGTTTTTTATGCTACGGTGTATACTAACAATTAATGAATGGAAGCCTGTGAATGATTCACAACTATTTGAACATGTGGACTTGGAAAATACAATGTACAATAGGTTGAATCAATCAACAATAGGTGTGGCTGGGGTGATCTTTCTTGATGAAACTATTGATATATTTCCAATTTTGTGCATGACCATATGTGTTCATTTATTCCTTTTACTTATTTTAGTGTTTGTGTTGTGTGGTGGCCACATTAATCCCCAGACTTCATGTATCTCAGGAAGATGAAAGGGTGGTGTCAAGAGAAGAGGGAATTGCTCTTGCGCAAGAATATGGTTGTACATTCCTTGAAAGTAGTGCAAGAACACGAGAAAATGTTGAGAAGTGTTTTGAAGAATTGGCCTTGAAGGTATGCTCTTGAAGAAAGTTTGGTTCCCTTGTACATTTGTAGATGAAATGTTGCTATGGTATTATGCATCTCGTGTGCTATTTTATTAATATCTTCCCAAGTTGACTCACCATCCTAATCCACAAATATCATCCCAGAAGTAATCTTCTCTGCATGTATGCTTATATATTCTCTGTCACTGCCCTCATAAGCAACTTAGATGCAGCAGTGTGATATGGACATTGGTGATGTCAATAACTAAGAAAGTGTATTCCTTATGTGATAATCACACAAGCAAGTAATACTCGGCCATCAGCACATCACCTTGTCTGCACCCAACTCAAACACTGTTGAGAAAAATATCCACCTTTGAAACAAGGTTCATGAGTAATTTGTGACATCTATGACAGCAGCTGATGACTCCTCCAATATTTCACTGTTACATGTCATCTGGTCTTCCCTGATTTGAATCATAGTAAACTGGTACATTTCCAAAAGGATAGTTGATGACATGGGTAGGCTTATAGGTTTTCTAGTATTCGCATCTACAACTTGTTTACTTGTAGTGGACACATCCTGATTAATAGCTGTATATTTGTTGTACTAATTAGTACTTGGTTTAGACTAATGGGCATTTTTGGATGATTCAAATTATTGGAAAGAAATTTTAACAATGCTTGTTGTACAGATGCTAGATGGAATAAGAATTGTGTATTTGGTTTTTCTGTACAGATACTGGAGGTCCCCAGTCTATTAGAAGAAGGATCCACAGTTGTGAAGAGGAATATTTTGAAACAGAAACAGGAAAACAATACAAGCCCCAAGGGTGGCTGTTGTTCTTAAGTGTGAAGAGTTCTTGAGAGTGAAACAATATGATCGACAAACGAACACTGCCACCTGTGAATTGTGGTGCAAATGGCAGCTTACAAGGCAATTTTAACAAAGAAGAAAGATGCTCTTGATGGAGCAACACCAATGAGAATGCATTTGTTAAATCTTTCATTGAGTTGATGTGAATAGTGATATGCAAATCAAATTCGAGTGATGTTTGCAACAGAGTCCATTTTAATTGAGTGATTTCTTTTTAAATTTGTTCAATATATACACACACAATTTGATGTTTGTATTATAATAGAATAGTAATTTGTGTGCAATTTCGCTCTGTTTCTTTTTTGTTCAGTTGAGATCGGAGAAGTTGAGACCTTGTGCCTTATCAATGTTTATGTTCATTTGATGCACCTTGTTAACTTCCATGCCACAGCAATGATGTCACACAATTTATTTTGTAATCTCATTTTTAACGACCCTAATATGATATGTTTCATTAACCAAATATATATTTCACCATTTTCGTATTAGTATAGAACATACACTGATTTGTTGTGATTAGAATCTCTAAGATCTAGAGTGAGCAACAGAACATGCAAAACGAAAAACAAAATAGTCAAATGTTAGTTAAAATGAGATTGTAAAACTTTAAAACTATTGTGTCCAACGCAGGGTGACATGTATAATATAACCCAATTGAGGTAGATCATCAAAATAAATTATTTTTGAGCTTCTTAAGCTTCATTACACAATAAAAGAAATGGTAACCTGTCCCTACATAAAAATATAGAAACCATTGGACATATGTGTCCCACACTTGCTAGCATTGCTAGGGTTTTACTTGAGCTGCATTTCACTCTTCGGCTGTGTTTTCTTCTGCCTCACCAGCTGGGATTTGAACACCGGGGTGGCGCCATGGTGCTGCTAAGGGTGGACTGATTTTTGTGTGCACTGGAGATGAATCCACACTCATATGAGATATGCAAGGATCTACTAATTTTCCTTAAGGCACTTGTTCATTTGAGGTGATTTTTTTTCTCTTGCTTGTTTCTATTTCATCCACTTGATGTTATCTGATAGGTTCCCAATGTTTCATGATTCAGATGTAAAATCCGAATCATGAAACATTGGAACATATCAGATAGCAGCAAGTGCATGAAATCATGATAGATATTTTAAGCCTGGAACAAACAAAAGAAAGAAAATCACATCTATGATTAAGAAGAAAACTAGCAGTCCCTTGCATGTCTCATATGAGTGTGGTTTCATTGCCAGTGTATAATAAATAGATTAAAAAAAAAAATCAGCCCTTATAGCTTCACCTCCCCAATGTCCTCACAGAGAAGCAGAGGAGAGAAACCTGGAAGAAAATCATAATCACTTTTTAAAATTACCACAAGAAAGGTATATATATTATAGACATAAAACAGAACCAACTAACAAATGCGCGACTAACCTATCTGCATCCAGGTCTCCAATAATGGGGCAACCCCCCCCCCCCCCCCCCTCCTCGGGGGTGATTATATGTAGAAGAACAATGAGACACCCCAAATGGTCTCTTTTATAGAGTTACATATGGATGAGATTAGGTTAGTTCTGATGAGATGAGGAAACTGACACATGTCATTTCACATTGTGATCATTTAAAATACATAAACTCACAGTGGTATTTAACACTGACTGTATCACATAACTTAAGAATAAGCAATTGAATATCAATTGCACCAAGTGACTGGATCAGAGGGTATAACAGGCTCATACCCTGTTATAAAATTAAATATCATTTCTTTTTCAGACTTTAATGTGTACAACTAAAATTTCAAAACTTTTAAAGGTGTCAATTACACCTGTTCTTCAAATGGCAATGCCTTTTAACATCACATTACCTTTTATACAATTTTTTTCCTTTGTCTTTTCTTTCATAAAAACAACTGTTGCATTAACTATCATATATCCAATTATATGATCCTGCCAATGTGTAGACTGCTATTTTGATAGAGAAAGAAAAAGACCCCATCACATGGGGTGTTGTCTGTGTATAGAAGGCACTCGAATGGATGATGAAGATGCCTAATAATATCCATTACAGACAATTAAATGAATAAAAAGATATATAGACTGTTAGGGTGGACTCTGTGTAACGCTTATAAGGTATATTGATCCAAGCTAACTGATGCAGCTTACGAATATGTTTTTCTGTTAATTCGATCGATGATGCGAATTCGCAGGCTCCAGCGACGCTGTTGATTCTTTAAATGAAGAATGCCTAGTCTGTTGATTTCTGACGAAATACCATATAAATTGAAAATTCCATGTAAATATTAATCCTCCTAGGATATCAAAATATAATAGACAAAATAAATAAACTTTAATAATCAATTTCTGAATAATTAATTGGTTTACGCGCCTATAGAAGAGAATTTTAATAGATTAGAATCTCAACTGATTATTTCAATCTAAACTAAATATAATTCTAACAGGTTATTTAAATCTGCAAAAATAATTAATACATTTTCATTTAATCCTAACTAATATTCAAATTCAAATTCAAACTAACATTTGAAATTCAAATCTAAATATAGTAAATCCTAACAAATGCATAAAATCCTAACAAACTCAAAACTACCAAAAAATAGTAAAAATAATTTTCAACTGACGATTTGATATCCAAGATGATCTCAAAACGCTCCGAAAATTGGCGTAAAAGCATAGTAACTACTCCTGTATGGCTTGTCGATACGAACGCGTAGACATATTATAATAACGATTCTGATCTACGGTTTAAAAGTTATGGTCGTTTCAAGTTACAGTACTCCCAAATGATCAAGATGTCTTCTCTTCTTCTGTTCCATTTAATCCTGGCCATCCATATGTGGCTATGATTTCTGCATCACTAACTCTCAAAAAGTTCATCATGGAACAACTCAAAAATATAATAAATATCATGCTACACCTTTCCAACATTTTTTTTTTTTTTTTGCTTGCTTGGTAAATGATTTTTATTGCTGATATGAACAAGGATACGTGTTGGACCAGCTGACAGAAGAATTCAAGGGAAAAGAGGAGGGGGGAGAAAAATAGAAAACTAGAATTCGAAGAAACAATCTTGATCACTCTATCTAAATAGGAGAATATCATACAGCCTAAGAACAGGAAACTCCCTGAGAAAAATTTTCAAGACCGCAAGCGAGAGAGGAGATATTTAAGAGTCTTAAGGTCCATTAGAGCAGTGCATGGGACAGTTTTCTTTCCCTATGTCCAAGCTATGGCCATTGTTGAGTTTATCACAGAGTTTCAAACGTGTAACTGTACCCTTTAATTATAGAATGCCGATTGAGCTTGCTCGAGTCCAAATAGAAAGTCCAAATAACTAATTTATAGATTGAGGAAAGATAACATGAAGAAACGAAAAACCAAACATTAGTCCAAATAAACACTTTCTTTGTTAGTACTAAAGCCTTTCTCTACACATTCTGATCAATTCAATTTTCTAGGACCCTGAAATTACCAATTGATAAACAAGTAATATATATAGTACTGATCTTACTACATTGAAGAATATGATATTGCTACCGAATTTCTGAAGCAAGAAGGGCCTTGAATCGACGAGGCAGATCAAGGAGGAAGTTGGCAGTCACTTGCACGTCTCCTATGGGTGTGTATTCAGTCTCCAGTGCATACCAAAATGGGTGAACCATTGACAGCCCCATTAGGCAGAGAACAAAAGGAAGCTCAAGTGAGTTTTGTAGTGCTTGCAAGTGTGAGGGGACACCTTCAATGGCCTTCCCTTTTATAGAGTTAGAGAAGGATCACCAAGTGAAGTGGTGTCAAATTAAATTGAGATGCTTGGCTTTATAAAATATAATTTTTTTTTTTCAACATTGAATGCGTGCAACCAAAATTTCAACGTCTTTAATTTGCAACCTTCCTATGAATGGAAATATAGAATTGTGTCAATTTGTCAAGCAATAACATATCTTTAACATCATAATATCACATTGATCACCTCTCCTATTATATATACATTACTTTGTTGATTGTTTTTTTTACTTTCTTTAGAGTTTTTTTGTTTCATAACCATCCAATTTTATTGAAGCTGGAAATCATTTAAAATTAATTTGTAGAGATTAATGAACATTATTCTTCATATTTTTTTATAACAAAATATTTTTATAAAAATACATAATTATAAGTAATGTGCTCTACAATTTAAATGTATGCCTATGAGTAAAATATATGATTTTTCATCTTTTCTGCATTTATTGCGCATTCACTATGGTATTTTAATTTATTATAATTTCAACGTACGTTGACATAACATTTCTGTGACCATGTGCATGACAACGAAAATTCACAAGAGTGGCAACTAATTTACAGTAGTATATATAATGTATTTTAATCGTATATTCAATCAGCATGTAATGTCGTTCAAGTTTTAGTAAGGCCTCTCTCTTTACGAGTTGTTACATTTGTTGCCCATTCAATTTCCCCAAGTTCTTCGTTACACTCGGTTTGTTTGTTACATAGAATACTGTGCGCTTAAAGGTATCAAAACATTTCAATTCCAAAAAAATGTAAAGAATAAATACCCATTAATCTCGCACTACATGGGGCGCTATAAATTCACACCCTAGCTAACTCGTATTCCTCTCCCTCCTCACTCATGACCGCTTAATAACACTTTGTCCAAGAGTAATAACCAATGGCTCATGCACTAATGACCGCTTCAATCACATTCATGTTCCTCCTCCTCCTGCTCACTCCCATCACCTTCACCATTGCTCAAGTAGCTCCCTCACCATCTCCATCTCCATCTCCATCCCCATCTTCACCACCAATTCACCAGCATCTCCATCTCCATCACCAAATTCACCAACATCTCCATCTCCTTCTCCATCTCCAACTTCACCAACATCTCCATCTCCATCATCACCATCTTCACCAACATTGTCTCCATCTCCATCACCATCTTCACCAACATTGTCTCCATCTCCATCACCATCTTCACCAACATCTCCATCTCCATCACCATCACCATCTTCACCATCTGCATCTCCATCTCCGACCACTCATCCAACGCAACCCTGCTTGCCCTCCGGTTCCGTCACATGCAGTTTCACATCCTACCCCCTCTTCAACTGCTCTCCACCCACCACCCAAGCCACCCTCGTCTTCAACCTTCTCTCCGGGCCGGCCGGCCTAGTCGCACCACCTTCATGCGACAACATCACCCACAAACAGTTCGAACCCGTCGTCTCGGTTTCAACCGGATGGTTCGTCGGCGGCGACCTCTGCGGGAGGGATATACGAATCACGGCCAGCTCTGGGAGGAGTGTTGTTGCTAGGGTGGTCGGGCAATGTGATTCCTCGATCGGGTGCAGGTTCCTTTTGAAGCCACCTTGCGATGATGATGTTATAGAAGCGACCAAATATGTTTTCCTTGCTTTGGGGATCCCTGTTTTGGCCTCTCAATCCGTCCAGTGGTCTCTTGTCTAAGCTTCTGCATGCATGCATGCATGCGCGTCAGCCTTCAAGCAGGGTTTCATTACCTACGTTAATCAGCATTGACTACTATTATGTAATTTGATATTTATGTGGACACAATTAATAAAAGAACAGATCGATCGATGTTCGCTGGTTAATTATGATCGAGTAATTTGTTGATGGGACATCAACATTGTGTCTTTGTTTTAATGAAAAACTTAAAAACATATTTATTCAATTTGTATGTTCTACATTTTTTATATATAAAAAATACTTTGTTAGCAGAATATATAGTCTAGAAAAAATTTAAAACATGCGCACTAAGAAGAGGGCTGACCGTATCACTAAAAAATGTAGTCTTATATATCTCGTTAAAAAAAATTCATTTTGTATGAATGGCATAATTTTAATTCATTCGAATATATACAAGTAAATACTTTATTAAATAAAATACATGATTTTAAAAAGAATTAAAACACGTGTGACTCAATTTTTCATAAGATATAAACTTCGGCCCAAGTCGGAATTTAGATGGATTTTCAATGAAAGTTAGGCCAAGTTCCAAACATTTGATGGGCCTGAAAAGGGTTCATACCCGACTCCATGTTTGGGAAGTGAAACGTGTTGATCCAGATCCATTTGCATGGCGGGCCTCATTTTATCATTTTAAAAGAAAATTGTTAAACTCACCATGTTCCAACAGCAAATACACTTCACATTTTTTATATATTTTTTAAAATAGTATAACTCATTTATTGGTTTTGTATTTTTATAAAAGTAATATAAAATGTATAAACTCATATATATATATAGAATGTGTAAAAAAAATTTAACGATAAATATATATCAATCTTGGAGGCATATAATATTGTAAATGAACCATAAAATGGATTGAGTCACACTCTTTTTAATCTTGATGTTTACTGGTTGCTGAGGCGTCGGGAGTTTTGAATTTTTTGTAATACAGTAATATATTATCACACAGTTGCACCCAAAAAAATATATGTAATACTTCATATTAGAACAGGGTCAGCTTCTCCATAGGCGGGTAGAGATAGTTCGTCATCTCCACATTCACTTTTAAAACTGTCTTACATGTTTGATTTTTTTTTTCAAAAGCATATAATACTAATTACATTTTTCTGTACTCTAGAAACCGGTGACTATATAAATGACGGTATATCTGAAAAATAATACTAAAGATAGTCTCACGTACAATTCTATTTAAAAACGTGCATGCGAACTGTCTCAAACATCATTCGAAAAAAGAAACAAAAAACCCTCATTTGGTGGCATATGTGATGCACGATTTCAATAATATCAAACCTAGGTTACCATTGCCATTTCTATATTATCCTTCAAGCTCAATAAATAATTCACACCTCATATATCACATGATTCACATACAAACATATGCCTCTCCAAGCAAGCAATCGCAGCCACAATTTTGCTCTATGTAAGAAGCACATGCTTTTGATCTTCATGAGGCTCATGCCAATCCAACTTTCCCTGACAATCCGTCCCCCTCACTTGCCGACCATCACTATTGGCCACTTATGGTGTGCTTTTTTAAATGTGGATCCAAAGCAAGTAATAGACAGGATTGATAGGGCACTTCAGGATTCTAATTTCTAAGGTGCCAATTCTTGGATTTAATACACATTATGATTTGTATTATGGAGATAGAGTTAACATTTCATTCCTTGGTTGTCCTAATATATATGGCACAAACACAAAGGAATTTATGTGAAAAGATGCCTTCACCATCAACAGCTGTAGTTCACTAAACCAAACACACAAACGTATGTCCTGGAATTTTGTTATTTTGTGGTCACGGACAAACCAATTTGAATGAGATTTTTTTTTAAATAAAAAAAACATGTGAAAGGCCCCTAGCCTTCAATCCTAGTTTCATCACATCAACCTAAAGAGATGTAAATTAATTATAAAAAAAGAAACTCACATGAAATGATCATCCAGGTCACAATGTTTTATTTACTTTTGTTACCCCCTCACTTTATATTTTTATTTTTTGAATGCCAGCATATCCGTAGCATATGCTGATATAGCTAGGGTCCACAATTGATAGGATGGAATTTGCATCCAATAATTCAACCCAACTACTGTTTTTTTTCTCAAATATTTTTAATACTGTTGGCTAGGTCTCATGGAAGAATAAGTTAGAATATTTTATATGATTAATTTGTCCAACAACAAAGATAAATAAAACTTAGGGATTCACAATATAAGGAAAATGTTTTAGCTCGATATGATAGTTCTTGTTGTAAGAGAAAATATTTTCATATATACAAGTTTCTTTTTATGATAATTAAGATATAGCCTCTAACCTCTAGTCAGAGGCAAGTATTCATATACAGATACAGTAACACATATCTGCTTTAGTATTTTAACACATATCTGCTTTAGTATTTTCAGACTGAAGTATTACATATATGCTACTTTTGATAAATCGACCCCAAATAGGTTTAATGCCAAAATGAATGCACTGCATCGATTATTCGTCAATGTAGACACCCAATTTCCTATGTTAGTATCACATATATTTAGTGGGAACATCAGTTATCATCGCCTGATATCGAGAGATCTTCTTAAACTTTACTGACATGCATGTATTTAAAGAACTTTGTCCAATGAACTCACTCAAAACCAACTCCACTAATGCCTTTGTATATAATAATTCACAAATATTTTTAAAGACGTGCCTCCGCATGCCTCACGGTCGAATAAATTCGATTGTTGAGTGTATTATGGGTTAATTTGGATCCTTTATTTTATATTTTTAATGCTTATCTCGTGTTCTAACTCAATGGAACGATCAAAAATTATCAAATGAGATGAATCCATTGATCGTACATAAATGATCTCAATTCTTTTACCAAAAAAGAATGATCTCATTCATTTGATAAAATGTTAATTGTCTAATTTAGTCAAATAAAATCAAAAACTTCTAATATTGTATTAAACACACTACATTAAATTACGAAGATGAGGAGTTTAGATCCGTAGCCCAACAGTTAGCAAGAATTTTCATGTTTTATAGTCCCCACATTTACCCTAAAAAAATAAAATTGGTGAGATAAGATTATGGTGATTTAAAAAAAATTACTGAAATAAAACGAGGCAAAGAAAATATATATATTAACCAATCACGTGATTGCCCTCCCTTGAGTAGTGGGGCTTCTTGTGGGCAAAGCTGTCAGATGGATGATTGTGCCCAACCCGTTTTACATAAAAAGACAGCCTGGAAAGGAAAGGGACCCACTTCCAACTCCAATTCATCAATTCAATTATGTCTATCCACCCTCTGAAAGGGCTTCCAAACTGGATAATGCAGATTAATTGAGGACACCTCATTGTGGCCCCGGTCTCTCTTGCTCTAAAACATTATTTAATTGGTTTTATTATCAAAACAAGTAGGAGAATATCACACTTGATGCACATGGTATAGATTACCCTATAAGGAGAGAACAACTTGAATAGAAGTCTTAAATACTACACGTCGGAGACACGATGTCTTATTCCAAGATATCAACACCCTTATTCCACATCCAAATGAGGGATAATTGTTATGAAATGGTCTATTCTCCATAGATTGATAACTATTTAACTAGGTCTGATTGTTTCCGGCACATAAGAATTCGGATAAAGAAAGAATAAACAATTTATGAAAACAATAGATTGATCTAACATGCATGGATATATAATTATGTTATGTTAAGTTGGAATAAAACCTTATAACCATATTTGGAAAAGACATGTATAATTTATTTTTACTTATCCATCCAAAATTATAATTATATTATAATATGACCAGTGCTTTTAAGGACCGGATCGACCTGGCTAATTGTATCAGTTCAACATTCGATCAACCTAAATTTAACTTCAATCTGATCAACCCTCTAACACTCCATAGTATAAAAACTGGATTAAAATGTAAATATTAATCAATCTACTGCCAATGGTTTAAGAACTTAACTGACTATGGATTGTTGAACCGGATGGTTCTTAATTGGATTATATAAACTCAGTATCAACAATCAAAATTCGAAAGGGAGGTGGGGCTTCCAGTTTAATTTCACACTTTCATTTCATCTAATAGAATCCATAAAAAAAAAGAAAAGGAAACTCGATTAGATATATGCTCTGTTATGATATATATTTGCATTCGTTTATTATTTTATTCTTTACTATGAATGTAATATAAAAAAAATTTAGATTATGATTAAGAGGATTTTTAGAAGAAATTGTCACTAATAATTTCCTAAGATATAAAATTACTGATATTTTAACATTTTATATAATAAAAGTATGCTATCATATACTATTATGAATCACACCCCACGTTCGTCTTTACTTTATATCATTATTAGTTTGTGTTTTTATGTGAATATAAATAGCTTGGAAACTAATACCAAAAAAAAAATAGCTCGGAAACAGGACTTTGACAAAAATGGTTTTATGGAAAAGAGTTTGGGTAACTTTTGGGTTTGAAGAAAATTATTTTTCACAACGCGTTTTTAAACAAAAAAATTGAGACCAAAAGCTGTAGAAAAATTTTTGTGGAAAATGTTTAAAACCTGAATTTTTTAAAAACTGTGGAGATAAATTTTTTGAAAATTTTAAACTCAACTTTTGTTTAAAATTAATTTTACAAAAACCTTAAGTTGGTTGTGTGACGGTGATGTATTGATTTGTTTGGCATTAATCAGTGTATTTGACAAGGCATGAGCGATAGTTACTTATACAAAACACTATATTTCAAAATCAAAGTACAGCAATTCCTCGTGGGATTTCAACTTCATAATATTTCAATCAGTGGCTGTGATATAAAGATTATATATATGACATCTTGTCATGAAAACGATTGTAGTGTCTTTTCTTTTTTATTTTGGTGGAACGTTCCAGTGTCTTTAATGGATAAAATTGAATCAATTGATCCCCCTAAGGAAAATAATCTCCTATTTAAGTGGATGGGGTGGGTGTATCCGAGGATAAATGTGGTGGGCTCCTTGTGGAAGTCTCTACAGGCAGATTTGTAATCTCCTCTATTTATCTCTAGAGTTCTCTATAAATCATGACACAATTTGCATCTCTTAATCAATTAAATATAGAAAAATATTTGACACATATATCCTGTTGCAATACCAAATTTAAGTTTTTAAAATATACATTTATCTAATAAAATATTATATTTATAATATATATACATAAATGGATTGAATACACGTATTTTTATAAAAAGTCATATAATATAATAATATATAAAATATTGTTGTAAAAAAGATTGTGTGGACCAGTGCATTTTAAATATATACAAAGTAAATAAAACAAAAAATTGTAGTGGTTTGAACATTATTTCTCAAATTCAAGTGGGTGGAAAATTGGGAGTACTGGCTATACATATATATATATATAGCTAGCTTTAATCTGCTACCACGGAAAATATTTCAAATACCTCTATACGTACATCCAAATCTTTTGAATTGCGGGTGAATCAAAAGGACATTGTCACTATATAGCCATTCTTCACAAATGGGACCCTCAATTACTTAAAACATTACATGTGCATCTGCACATGTTTTGATTGTGTTCGATGGACCACCTCTTACATCATGGTTTACGTCCAACATTCAAACTGATAAAGATAAGGTTTTTTTAACCACACCAGTTGTGGGTGTGGTGAAATCATTTTGAGGTCTTATTGGATCTATAAATTATGTAGGGATTTGTTCCATACATACTTCCCAACTCAATATGTACACCTACTAATATATACCCTATTAAAATTTTCCTAGAACCATGTTACCTTGAATTATTAAGTAGTGATCAATTAGATTAAACAAAAGCAGTATACGTTTCTAAACCATGTGAACTGGTTTTCTTAATAGCCAGCAATATATATGATCAGTTGTTTTTCATAGCTAGTGGAAACCCAACTTGATTATTTGCCACTAATTTCTCATCTACATTAATTTAATTCACTTTACATCTCTAACTAACCAAACAATCACCTCTCAAATTAAATCCTGAGTACTCTCCATTTTTCATTCCCTAAAACGGTCTCAACCATAGATCATAAAACTCTTGTATAATAAATATTTGATAAGAATTTCATTTTATAAATTACCAAATCATACAAGATAAATACAATAAAATTCAATTTATATTTTGTATTACTATCAAACTACATACAAAGAAAATGTTTATTGAGTATGAGTGCAATATGGACACGGTTAGAATGCATTTTTATAAAATATTAAAATTATAAATAGGAGAAATTACTTAAGTGTCCACATAATTGCATGTCTATTATATTTTGATCCTTGGTATTTTTAAAAAAAACTTTAGGTATTTAAGACGGTAAAAAATTATTATTAAATCCTTGTCTATTATATACCAATAAAAATGTTGTATATCCGCTAAGCATAAATAATAGACCGGTGACCGCAAGTATCCTTAATTAATTTTCTCTTTTAAATATATTAAACACACAGTACAATAGATAGAAAATTCAAACATTCAAAAAAAAAAATCACATTTCTTTACTAAACACTTTCAACTCGATCACAAATCTACTAGAAAACTACAAGATTCCCTCAACACAAAAAACAGACAAACCATAAATCAATCGCACGTCTGAAAGTCACATATTCTCTTCATCCTGACATTATCTCACACAACATAGAAAACGAGCTGTACATCTGCTAAGCATAAATAATAAACAATAAACATTATTGTTAACCACCTAAAAATCGTCGACGCTTCCAGAACCGCATCATCTCATACACAGTAGAGGCCAAGAAGAGCCACGACTGCGACACGTCACGTCACGTCTCGCCCCAAAGCATGCGATCGTCACGACCGACACGTGTACGTACGCGAGACTTCACACGTGGCGATCCGGTTTCGTTTCGCTGAGCTGTCCCAGACAAAGACCCAAAACAGTAGAATTTATTAACCCCCAAAAAAAGAGTGGGGCCACGTGTCAACCGGACACCGGCTACTACCGGTTACCAGTGAGTGAGCTCTCCGTGTATATAATCCATGCTCAAAAGCCCTTTTAAGAGGAGTCAAAAGAGAGAATTCAAAAGCCCTTTTGAGAGAGAAATGCCGATTTCGAGGATCGCCGTCGGGAGTTATGAGGAGGCGTACCACCCGGACGCCCTCCGCGCCGGCCTGGCCGAGTTCATCTCCACCCTTATTTTCGTCTTCGCCGGCCAAGGCTCCGGCATGGCCTTCTGTACGTTCAACCCCACTTTTTTTTCCAAACGCAGTCAACGAGTCAAAGGTTTCTTTCTGATCAAACGTCATGAATGCAGCGAAGCTGACCGACGGAGGCGCGACGACGCCAGCGGGACTGGTGGTGGCGGCGATAGCGCACGCTTTCGGGCTGTTCGTGGCGGTCTCGGTCGGCGCCAACATCTCCGGCGGACACGTCAACCCCGCCGTCACGTTCGGCGCGTTCCTCGGCGGGAACATCTCCTTCTTCCGCGGCATCGTCTACTGGATCGCCCAGCTCCTCGGATCCACCGTCGCTTGCCTCCTCCTCAAGTTCTCCACCGGCGGCCTTGTAAGCTCCCAATCCCTTTGAAGCCTAGCTACCCAAACTGCTGAAATAGCTCACGCCATAGGATTAGATCTCAACACCCGTAGAAATCAACAAAACAAAATATCACACAATTAAGAACACTGAGATTTATGTACATGATTCACCAAAATATGTCTATCTATCCACATAAGATAGCTAATAAATTATTCTCACCTCGCATATTTTCTGTGGGATCGGAGCAAACATGTAGTTTTTTTTAGCTCAACCGTGATCCTCCGATAACAAAAAAAAACAAAAAATTCACTGTATCCAAGAAAAAAAATTACTATAAAAAATAAATGAGAGTATAAAAAAAATCAACTTTGTTCAACATCATTCCTTTTTGTCATAGTGAAATCCTAAAATGGACACCTTTTACATAAATGTCTCGAAGATTAAATGAATTTGTTACCATGAGTAAAACTTACAAAAAAGTTCTGTCTTTCTGAGACACAAGTTGTCTTACTTTGATGGATTTTCAGGAGACGTCGGCGTTCGCGCTGTCGGCGGACCTGGGGGTGTGGAACGCGTTCGTGTTGGAGATAGTGATGACGTTCGGGTTGGTCTACACAGTCTACGCGACGGCGATAGACCCAAAGAAGGGAAGCTTGGGGACCATCGCCCCCATCGCCATCGGCTTCATCGTCGGCGCGAACATCTTGGCCGGAGGACCCTTCGACGGGGCTTCCATGAATCCCGCCGTGTCTTTCGGACCGGCGCTTGTGAGCTGGAACTGGGCGAACCACTGGATATACTGGGCTGGGCCGCTTGTTGGTGGAGGTATTGCTGGGTTGTTGTACGAGTTGGTTTACATCAACCGCTCTCATGAGCAGCTCCCTGTCACGGACTACTGAGTGAAGAGTACTGTGAAGTAATCAAGGTTTCTTGTTTTTGGTTTTTTATCTTTCTTGGGAGGTTCTTTCATAAAAGTCCTCTCTCTCTCTCTCTCTCTCTGAGTTATTGCTGTGGCTCTTGTTTGAGCACTGTCTGTATTGGTTATTATTTCTCTTTTGTGCAGTGTTGGCTCGGCTGTTGCTCTGCCTTCTTTCCTTGAATTGATTGTGATTGGTTCGCTTTGGAATTTTTTTTTTTTACTGAAATTGTTGATCTTGCCTAGTGCGTTTGGGACTGATTGTTTGGCAAGCTAAAAAATGGAAATCTTTATGAGTGGATGGTCAGGGCTGATCGTAGATGACAATGTTAATTGGATGCAATGTATATGGGACAACGTGACGTGACTCGCAAATATTTTGTCATTAATGGCGTACCAAACCACACAATTATTGCGTATATTTAAGCGGGCTCTTATCATATTTTATCAGGAAGAAGTACATTTATATCAATATCAGTTTTAAATTTATTATAGATATAATCTAGAAAAACAAAGAAAAACTAGTCGACACATGTTTATGCATTAAAGTTTATGCATGTAAGTGCGTCCGTAGGCGTATTTTAATATATTATTAAACACACTTAGCACATATGAGAGTAAAAATAATCGGATATTATTTGATCGTCTACCGTTTTCAAATAAAAAATAAAAAATTATTATAAATATTTAAATAATAACTGATCATTTTTTATTGTTTAGATATATATATTTGAAATAACACAGTTTTTTCTCGAGATTGAGTATGGTATTGGTCTCGTCCCCATTTTGTTTCAATGTTAATTGTGTTAATGGATGGTGATGATAATTTTGGGTTACACCGTTTAATATAATAGATTGATTTTAAGTGTTCGTAAAATTGGTGGTAATCTAAGATGTATTCGAATTTCTCATGTGAATTATCAGAAAAGTATGAAAATTTTAATTGTTTTGTTAGTATTATTATTGGAAGGAATTGTGTTTCATTAGATTTAAAATCAAGTCAAAATCAAAATACCACCATTATACTGCTCAATTAATAACGCAATATAAAAAAATGCTATTGTTAAATATTATATTGTGTGAGGTACTAATTTTACAGCTATGATATAGATTAACAAACGTTCAAGTACAAAAATGTTAATATAATTACGTATTTATATAAATTCTCTCAATTTTCATTTGAAAACATTAAAGAACAAAAATCTGGATTTTTTTTATAAAGATTTTTATCAAAAAATAAATCGTATGAATCAAATTAAAAGGCATCTCGTACACACGTGATACATGTACAAGTTTACATCACACGCGGGCCCTCTTGTGTCTGATTTCGGCCTTATCTTGTCCTTTCTAAACCCTTCCTTGCTTTTTCAATATTGAAAGTGGATTGTTTTTCGGAAAATTAAAATAGACAGCGATTCCTATTACATGGTGATATTTTGAAGAAAAAAATAGTTTAAATGAATAATATAATAAGTTTGACCATTTCACTTTATTCCCGTTCGGATATGCAGTGGAAACGCTCGCATTTAAAAAATTCAGGGTCGAAACTTCAGGTGTGAGAATCATTATTTTGAAATTATTGTAATTTTGTTTTTTTATCTTGCTCTTGCAAGCTTGTTTGGTGTGATCCATCTGTAACTTGTTATGTATCTCAGTCAATCACACATTCACACACTCAAAAAAATGAATAGAACTTTATTTCACTATAAAAAATACATTGAAGGCATGATAATGAGACTTAAATATGCAATTCCAACAGCCATCTTAAATGATAGATTAAAGTACACCAAATAAGTCAATGAAGCAGATCTTGAGGATATCCATGACAGGCAAGTTGATATTCATCAGATTATCTGCAAATAATGTTTGGGGGGGGGAGGAAAATCAAAGTCAGGGCATAATTTAATGGTGATGTTTTCTATCTGCTGCGTCCATACAAGGAAACGTGAATGGTGCGACCCATTTATTAATAATATTTTTGGTTCATCTCGAATTATTTTGAAAAATTTTAATATTAGTATGTACTTACTGATGTGATTTATTTTGGTACATGTTTAGATGAGCAACACTTATCCATCAAAATACATTAATAAGATTTCTATCAATGATTTTTCATTCATGAAATATTTTTTACTATTTGATAGACACGTCATTCATCAGATATATACCGATAAAAATTCTATCAGTGAGAAAAAATTTCAATTACTTTTGTGATCGTTGAAAGATATATATGAAATTAAAAGATATAATTAGAACCATGGACCGTATGGTAGTAGGTTTAATTTAATGCACACACGTTTTGGTCTGGCGTTTATCTGCCAACCTCTAAAACCGTATATGCTTTTACGCATATTCTCATATCAAAATTTGATTATAATTGCATGTGACCCAGACATAACAAGACAGCGCATACCAGTAAATCTACAGTTGTTACACTCTATATTTTTACTTTGAGCACAGATACATGACTGGGTAGCCTTATCTGCAGTTTAAATGTGGTCCCTACCCACCTTATATACTGTAACAGTACAGTATATATCACAATATATGAAAAATAAAAAAATAATTTTTTTTGAAAAAAAAATACTAGTGTACTTCAATGGATACTTCACTTTTTATAAAAACATTTACTTCAATGAGTAAATATATATTTAAAAAAAAACGATGTAGACTTTAAATGGAATTGCACACATAACTGAACATATTACTTTATTTTTTTCCATTGTCATGATATGCGAAGTTTTATTGTTCACCATCACTCTCTCTTAAGCATGACATAAAAAATATGTAAATATGTTACATCGTTCACATAGGGGTTGTGAACATAGTGTTCCACTTTATATATTGGTGAATTTCATGTTTTATGTTTTTTTTTCCATGGCTAATTATCTTCTTCTCCCGTGAAAGAGTGAGACTTGAAATGAAGACCGTACATTTAGTGAAAAAAAGGGGTACCTCTAAAGAATCCGCATTTCATTATGGTGTACACCTATTCTCGAAAAAGACATGGGATTGAATCCAAAGAAAAGGAAATCAGAGTGCATTATTGTTTCTGGTTTGATCATTGAGTGACCAGATCAGAAGCAAAAGTGATTCCTTACAATTATCATGGAAGGACCGTTTAAAGCCGGACCTAGGCCTCTCTCTCTATTGGTAATAAAGAAAAATGTTTTGTCAAATCGAAAGATCATAAAGTGAAAAGCCTGATTTTGAAGCAGTCTAGCCAGGTAAGAAAGAGAGAGATCCATTAACAATAAAAAGGAAAAATCGATAAAAACTTCCTAAAAAATTAGCTAAATCGATTTTAGTTTATATAAAATTAAAAAATCACCACATATTTTAAAAAAGTGTGCACGGTTAAGTGTTTTAGCACTAGGTTAAAATGTTATTTGTTTGTAGAGAATATCCTTCCCCATTTACTCAACAGAACTTCCTTAAAAAAACATCTAACAAAGTCCCTACAAACTATATAAAATCAGATTCAATCCTTTTGAAGATTAAAATACCCATCTTTTCTAAAATACCCTTCCCCCACCCTTTCATGATTTCATCCCCAACAGTAAAAATAGGGGGCCACCCGTCCAAAATATGGGTAGTCTGTTTTTTTGGAAGGAGAGGAACCCACCCCATTTTTCTCCCCAGTCTAACCTCCGATTTTCGCACCAACCAGCTCTTCAGCCACGGCGTCCTCCTCATGTGGGAGCCTAAGGCCAGGGTCAGCTATGACACGTGGAGTTCATTAACTTGACAACTTGTATTGAACTCTAGACACAATGGCTGATAATTATAATCAAATACTAATTCTATGTGACGCATTGATTTTGATGTCATTGTTGCCAGTTCTAATTTGGTCCATATCTTGAATACTCAACCTTTCTGTACACAAATCTCATACATACACCCACTAGGAAATAAAAATTCACCTCCATTCGTGTCTGATTTTATTCATAATAGTAGAAACTCAAGGACACAAATACAAGCACAGCATTACTCAATTGGTTATATTAAACGTCTGCAAAGACCTAAGAACCCTATACTGATTGATCAGGAGTGTGTACCTTCAAGCATTTATTTGCATCGATCCAGCAGTTTCAGTGATCATTGATAACCGGAATTTCGAACTTCAACAAACACTGTTGTCGTTCTACATGGAATAGTAATACAACCAGTGGAGGACTCGTATAATGAATTCTTAACCAGCTCATCTGATGACATTAACTGCACAATCAAACAGTAGGTTATCATCCAGTTCTAACATAATAATGCTCATTCGTGGCATCAATTTTGTTACCAGCGAAAAAGTTCAGAAAAATTACTTGAAGAGGATGTAACTGTAATTTTCTTGCTCTTAGGGTCGGCAATTGAAACGAGACTTTGGTAGGACAAGCATTGAAGATAACAACAATATACGAGTAGCTGCAAGAAAACAACAATGAGAACACCGTTATCTAATATCCCTAATCAGCATTCGCCCATGTACCAACACGAGAAAAGGAAAGGTTTGGTTAGCAAGTTTATCATTCAACAATCTTAACAAATGCTGGTGCATGACACTACATGTAAGCATGAATACAGAGATGCAAAACTCAAGCTATACATTAAAATCATCAAGACTAAATGGGATATAAATTAATGTTACCCACATGGGATCTAGTTGAGACATGCCA
The DNA here is from genome assembly GCA_030737845.1 of Acorus calamus. Taxonomy (NCBI): domain Eukaryota; kingdom Viridiplantae; phylum Streptophyta; class Magnoliopsida; order Acorales; family Acoraceae; genus Acorus; species Acorus calamus. The sequence goes on along the minus strand of CM060878.1, from coordinate 3,045,725 downwards.
GGAATGCCGTCATGACCATCCTCAATGCTCATAACTATAACACCAGGCTCCAGTGAGATCCCCGAATTATGGAAACGCACCCTTTCCTGAACAAAGAATGGCATATGCAGATACCAAATTCAAATCATATGGTAAGTACTTCAATATATCTCTAGTCTTTAACATTTTGGAAGAAATGAACACACTTTCCATTAATTGTTGGGCAAACTAAAAATAAAGAAGAATGCAGTAGATAGATACCAAATATACAAGAGCAACTGACTCTGATATTGTCATATTGTCTATATATACATGATCAACTGCCATTGAAAAGTCAGAAGCAATTAAAAATGTTACATGATATTGACAAGGTATCAGCAGACTCCTGGAGAAAGAACAAGTTATCTGAACCATTTGATTAACAATGCATGTGTGCTATGGTTTTGAAAGATGATTTTATTAGCTGTACTCCTTTGTGGAAGTTGGGAAGTGCAATATCGGAGGGACTCCCCGTGGCTGACCTTGCGGTCGAGCTGGGAAAGCTACCTCCGCCTGTTTGCTCCGGTCCCACGGAAAATTCCTTTGTGGAAGTTGGGAAGTGCAATATCTTTTTTAAGTTCACTTCTACCATTCTACACAGAATAACTAATCATATTTTTAGTATTTGTTTGTAATTTGAGGAGACTATCCGAGTCATGCATGGTTTTTGTGATTGCACCACTCTGGCGACTCAAAAGACATTCTTGGCTTCACATCCCACTTTTTCATAAAAAAAAATTGGATAATTCAGGTGGAGTATATTGATTTCTAAAAATACTCTCCAAAGAAACATCTTTTGTGCAAATAGTAACACACCTGAACAATCACAAAGGCACAGGTTAAAGGTAAAATGTTTTGCTTTTTTTTTTCTTTTCAACTCCCTCAGAAAAAATCTACATGCCTAAAAATTCCAAGCATTCAGCTTCACATATTCGATTAAATATAGATATTATAATATCAAATATAATTTATTTTCCAAAATTCAATGCTTACTGGAACCATCCAATGATTTCGAAACAAAAAAAAAGTGCATTCAGACAGGCTGTGAGAAGCTTACACCTTTAGGATGATCACAGGATATATGCTTTATGATAATCAGGATGGATCAGAGTATAAAAACACAACAACAAAATAAAAGCTACTTGGATGTGCTTTGCTAACTGTTGGATGTTGTAGGGTGGCCGTAACCAGGTGGTGTTCAAATCCACAAGGATATGTCTACAGGCCAATGGGATTTCCATCACTTATGGTAAATGTTATTAGGACAAATCCACATGGTGGTCATTAGTTTCTCTTTAATGCATCCACTCTCTGAAAATCAATCCACTTTTGCTTTTAACAATTCCAATCTCCGGCTTGGCCAATACTAAAGCACAAAAAGAACTTCCAAGATTTTCAGGTTTTGACTAGCTCCAGTAAAAACATGGTGCCTTCTATGTTGTCCCTCTCCTAAGATTTATTTTCCATATGCCGACTACATGACAAGAAAAACGGGAAAAAAAATTCTAATAGTCTTTGCCTTTTGAAATGGTAACATAATACAATCCAACATTTAGTAACTGCTTGAAAGAATACTTTATTGAGAGAGAAATATATAAATTAAATGACGTGTATTTATACATTATAGAGTGAAAGTTCCTCTTTGACAAGACTCGTGAAGGTGCAAACATATCAGTAACCATTAGGGGCATGCAGGAAGCTATTAGTATCCATTAGTGGAGCTTATTGTTAAGGTATATAAGCCAATTAAAGATCTAGGGCACCCGACCACATAGAGATCTTATCCATTAACTCACGGCACCACAAAAAATTGTTAGGAAAACATATTGTTGAATCATTGGTATTTCCTAGAACATTTATAAGTCATAGGAATTTAATGTAAAATGTATCATTTTCACAACATAGCATACCTGAATGGCATTTGCTGTCCTCAAACGAAACAGTGGAGAAGAGTACCTAATCTTTAACAAGTTCTTGAAATTTTCTACTGCAGCAAGGATGTGAATTTTCTGAGGCTTGAAGGATGGATCTGCTAAACGTGGCTTTATCCTGAAACAGGAAATAATTCAAGGTTCAGATGCTATCAGCTTGAAAACATACAAGAAAAAACTGTTTTATCGTCACCGAAAGCAATTCAAAAGGAGGAAAATCATAGTACTTACATTGGCCAGGTTCTCTCATTCTTTTCTCTGGGAGGAAGACCGACACCCCAATTGTTTGATTCATAACTAAAGTCAAGCCTACAAAAAGATAAATCATAAAATGTAAATAATAAATTTGTGAGGAAATCAACAGCAATTAAGTTGACAATAATTTGAAATGATTGAATTTAAGAAGTTTCACATCTCCATGGTCCACAATCACAAAAAGAATCCAGGATATTGACCAACATGGAGAAGTAAGAATGATAGGTTTGTAAAAATTTAGAACCAGGACAAATAATGATTTTCCCAAAAGAAAATGAAATTAGGAACCATCTCACTGGTAAGGACCAACTTCCACGATAATTTCAACCAGTCTTTATATATTTATCTCCATCACTTCAGAAAACCACTATTGGCGGATAAATGTAAGAAGAGATCATTGTATATTTAGAACATAATATTCTCCTCCCCCTCTCCAACTATACAATAAAGTAAGGATATGAACCAAAATCAGAGAGTAATTTGGTGACAATAGAAGTCCACCATATGTATGTGTGTACTCCAACTTGTGGTGTCTACCATTTTATCTACCGATGTCTCTACCATTTTAAGTATTGAAATACTTCTGAAGAAAAGATAGATGCTTCACTCTCAATTGTTCTACATGAAAGAGGACTCACATATTAAAAGGACCTTCTGAATAATTCAAATGCATAGATCCCCTCTCTCCTAATATTTTGTTTATGAAAATATAGGTGAATCTTATTTCAAGAACCGAAAAAAGAGACGAGGGATCTCCTTACATCAAAACCCTCTCTCCTAACGTTGGATGTGAATATTATATATGTTCATTTAAACTTGCAACCAATTAGTTTGACGACAATCAGCACCCATAATTTGTGCTAACCAACAAATTCCATATGTCCCACTTTTAGTTTTTTTTTCCAAATATTTTCTAATTTTATTTATTCTCTGGATTTTCTTCATTATATTCTTTAGATTTAACATTGAGAATATATTGGAAGCACGATCAATATATTCTAGGCAACAACAAAAACATATGCTGGTTGACTTACAACTTCCAAGATAAACTAGTAGACGGACCTATTAAACCAATCACCAGAGTTGTATGAGTCACGGTCTAGTGATTTCGATCGTAGCATCTCATCTCCACAATGGAAAAATGGTATTCCCTAAATCCAGAAATTAATCAGAGAAAATAACAACATATGCTTAAACATAAAAAATCAAGACATGATCAAATTTATTCATACCAGGGGGGGGGGGGGGGGAATCTATTCACTCCTAAATGAAACAAAATATATTGCAGACATAACAAGGACAAGGGGTAATTGAAGTCTGTCAAAAAAAATCATAGAATAATGTCGAAATGTTCTCTAACTTATATGCTACCATTCCTTCTTTTTTTCGAAAAACGCTAGGCATTCCAAGAAGAAAAAGGCAAAATAAGACAAGGGAAGGACACAGTTTAAGAGGTATCTACTGAATCCCCCACCCCATCACACAAACTAAGTCACCGCTACACGATCGCCCCCCACCCCCCCTTCCCCGGAAAAAAAATACAACACAATCCCCCCCCCCCCCCCCCCGGGAAAAATCTCCCCTAGTCCTTGATGAATCAGATGGCAGACTCCTAAGCCCCCGTTTGGATACCGGATAACCTCGGATAAAAAAAATTGTGTTTGGAAAGCTCGGATAAACCCAGATAAAGTGTGCCAGAACAAATTGGTATAAAGTGGTATATGGATTCCAATCAACCCATAAAATAAAATTTATCTTAGGTTATTCCACCCAAAGAATAAGTAGGCCCACTGTCAAATCAACTGTCATCACCTCTTATAAATCACATATCAAATCAACTATCATTACTTTTTTACCTTTTATAAATCTTTATCCATACTTTATTCACATTTTATCTAAACAACAAAACATTTATTCTTACGATTCCCAACGAGAATAATTCAAAACACAACCAAACACAAAATCATTTTATCCTTATTTATACTCACTTATGCTCGGATAAATAAATACCGAAGAATAAATCCTATTCTATATCCAAACGGGGGCTAAATATTCTCCACACAGTGTCGCTCCCTTGAAGATGACCGCATCAGTCACTAATCACAATGCCACAAAAGATTGATAAATCTCCTCCTTCATGCTTCTGCCACCCCTCGCTCACATCCTCTTTCCCGCTATCCACATTCCCTCCAAGGTGGTAAAGATTCTCACCGCTGACTCAAACTAGTGGACGTGTAATGAACGGGTACTCCGTGGTTTCTTCCGCCGCATGACATTACATGTCTTATCAACTTATATGCTACTTAACAATCCACTTTAAAAGAATGCCTACCGTTTATCTTCAAAAAAAAATTCGCTTTAAATATAATAAAACAGGAATATAATAAATAATTTTGAAAATCGAAAAACCAGAAGAAAAAAAAAGGTCCACATAATGAACATGAAATAAAACATGATTCAGACCAACATTTGATAACCCATAACATAAACTATATTTTATACAATTTTGGAATATGAGATTTTGCATCATAGGAAATAAATTCTGGTGACTATACCGATATCAAATGTCAAATTGAGACAAAGGGTTGGATTAGGGATACCAAAGAGTTGTTGGACCTAAAGATTAAATTTAAAAATGAAGGTTTAGAAATCAATTGATTCAAATTGTTGCTCAATTTGAAGGTGTTCTAACATGGAAAAATAAGCTCTTCAACTTTGTTTCCCAAGTGACAATTGTAATCCAAACTCCAGTTTCCATGGATGACACTACAGAAATACATTGTTAAAAAAAGCAGCACACAAACTTGTGCAGAACATGAAAGGTCACATATGATATGAGGTAGGTTGGTGTGGATAAATTGACAACCATTTAGAACAATTGTTGATTTCTAGATAGTGGTTTCAATCAGGTTATCAAAGGAACCAAAGAAACTAAAACTACTATACTCCAACAAATACCATAAACTAAATTTTGTTGGAACATGAGGTTCTGAATTATAGGACAGAATCTGGTGACTATTCTGATATCCGATTACAAACTGAGACAAGGGGCTGGATGAGGGATAAAAGAAAAAAAAAAGGATTGTGCACCAAAAGTTGAACTTTAGATAAATGGAGGATTAGAAATCAATTTGAAGTAGTTCTAACATGGAAAAAAAAACCCGTCAACTATGTTTTCCATGTAACTATTGTAATCAAACTTAGATTCAAACTCAGTATTGAAAAAACAAGGAAAACACAAACTTATGCAGAACATGGAAGCATAGTTTAAAAACATGTTCGGACCCCATATGCGATGGGGTCCGCATACATTACATGCGACAGCACATTGTATATTTTATTTTTTAAAAAAATAGTATATGGGTGTTTGAACCCCGTTCGAACAGAATTCGAACGCCTAAGGACCATTTGAATCCCGTTCGAACTGGGTTCGAACGCGTAAGGGCCGTTTGAATCCCGTTCGAACTAGATTCGAACCGTTTGAATTCTATTCGAACTAGGTTCGAAAGCCTAAAGGCAGTTTGAATCCTGTTTGAACCGGGTTCAAACGGCTGAAGGGCCATTTGCTTTCCTGTTTGAACTAGATTCAAATGCTCAAGGGCCGTTTGATTCCTGTTCGAACCGGGTTCGAACGATTGACTGCACATGATCGCACATGGCCGCATTTGGACAACACTTGGACAACATTAGAGTGCTGATGTGCACCGTGCGGCCATATTGAACTATGCATGGAAGGTCACATATGACATGAGGCAGGCTGGTGGAGATAATTGGCACCCATTTAGAACAATTATTAATTTCTAGATAATGGTTTCAACCAGGCAACAAACTAGAGAAACTACAACTACTACAATCCAAAAACCCAAATAATGGATCAATCTCAAAACAAAAATGACTTATTACCAGAAGAGGTGCAACAATTGTAGCTTAGAATGTGGTCCCTACTCCCAAACAATCATCTACACTGAATCAAACAAATATATTTGAAAATTTTAAGGAAATTAAATATATTTGAGATTAGCATATGATGATACCTATAACAAACTCCAAAACTTACAAACATATATGAATACAAAAACAAGAAAAATTAAATATTAAAATGGCAATGACATGTGATTGCAAGAATAACAAGGGGGGAAAGAAAACTGAAAAGACTTTTTTGCATTTGGTGGTGGTTTTTGATACTAGTATAAGTTGTAAAGCAAATGCTTCTCCGTATCCCAAGTGTCAAAACAGATTATGAAAAAGCAGAAAAGCACTGTCTTGTAACCCACTCCTCAAATAGTCAAATTTATGAGATATTTTTCTGGGAAGCACTCTACTGTCAACAGACTCTCAGGATACCACCAACCAGTTCATTTTTTTGCAAACTAAGCCATTTTGTTTTTCACCAACTGATACGAATACAAATATGGACATCAACCGAATATGGAAATCAATAACCAAAACAAATAGGGATACCAACAATTGCGTAATGTGTCCCTAGTGGTCATAGCACAACGATTCAGGGCTTAGCGGTGTTACCGATAGGTCTTGGGTTCGAGTCTTGGCGCTGACTTACCCACATGTTTGTTGGCGATTATTCGAAAGCATTTTCCGTGGGACCGGGGCAGGCGGAGGTAGCCTTCCTAGCTCGACCGTAAGGTCAGTCACGGGGGTCCCTCCGATATAAAATAAAAATAAAAAAAAAACAATTGTGTAATGTTCATATTTAATCTAAACAAATGCAGATGTCAAAAATAAATGGATCTTATCATGATGAGGGGTAGTTATCTCTGACAGAGCTATAAGTTGGTATCATCTTGTATTTAAAAATGGATACAGATGTGGATACAAACATAATTTATAAGAAAACCATATCTACAACTATTTTATAAACTGAACCAAATATGAGAATGGCTAAAACATAGATGTTAGGTATGAAAAAAAGTATTAGATTGCTATTCATATTTGTTGACATCCCTAGCTAGTAAACAAAAGGGGAAAATAAATAATAACACTGCCATTATATATCTCAAGATATCTGAATAATTAAATCACGGTATATGCAAGCCAAACCTGTGAGAATGCTACAATACTTGTAGCCAGATGATTTAGCCTACATCTGTCATCAACAGAGATCTCCATAGTAGTCTGCAAGAGGGAGAGATGACATGAATTCTACGTATGTGGAAATGACACATCCTACCTAAAGAACAACAAATAATCAAACATACCTTCAAACTCACAATATCAAACAAAGTCTCATTGTCATGGGCGGACACATAATTCACCTGAAAACTAGCAAAAATCATGTTCCATAAGGTGAATCAATGTATTAGATATCACAGCCCCACACAGTCCCACAAGATATAAATTTACTCTATAGATCAACTTAAGATTCAGATATAGAATTGAGGAGTGAGGTTCAATAAGTTCAGTAAGGATTGGGGCCTCTATTGTGCGGGGGCAAGTAGGGTGGAGTTTGTCATTGGTGCTCTCAGAATTGAGGAGTGAGGTGTAACTCGGGTGGACGGGACCGGACTACAATCAGCAGCTGCCTCTTCTGACGGTTGTGTTTCCTTTCTTTTCTTTCATCTGCCTATCCCATGACCTTGTACTACAAATATTACTAATAAAATTTGTGGTAGATCATCACAATTCTTCAAAAAAAATTTAAGATATAGAAAATAACTGCACATCACATGTAAGGGTTATATCATATTATTCATCGATTTTGAATGCTAGTGGCACCCAATGCATGATGACATCATTAAGCTTGTTGCTTTAACAACAATTTCAAATTCAGTATTGTGATGCCATCATGCATATGGAACAGTCTAAGACATGAGATGGCTGACACCAGAAAAAGCAATTTCTTAGTGAGCACATGTCCAGGCACAATATCATAGATTCAAGTAGCTATCTCGGGTTAATTCAAAGAGAGAGGGTTCGTTTTTTTTCCCGAAAAAGTCCACCGAAATTGTTTTAAATATTTCAAGTACCTGTGCAGCCTGTATCTAGATCATCTCTGCAAGAAGGGCAGGTTCTTTTAGACAGTGGTGTAATATTTTTTTTAGTACTCAGACAGAAAAGAGTGTGATGTATTTAACAGATTAGTTCAACTTAAACCATCCTTGCACACTGACTATACATAATTTAGCAAATGAACCACATAAAAAGAGAACATGGAAAAAATTCTCACAGTTTCTGAAGGGCTTAAAGCATATGCAACAGGTGAACCATCATGAGTCAAAACTTCAGAACCTTTTACCTGAAAAGCACATATATTCACAAAAGCATAAATCAATCACATTTATCTGAAACCACAGAAAAATAAGAAGATCGAAATACTGATAAACTTTCTGAGGATAAATCTTTCATTTCTTATCATATATGGTAAATGGAATTGCAAGCTAGTAAATATTTCTCTCTTGGATTTGTACACAAAAAAGAAGATCAAAATGCAGCTGAAAAATTTTCGAATAGTCAATTTCTTGTCGTACATAATAAATGGAATTGGAAGGTAGTAAACCTTCTTGCTCTTAGCTCAGTGATACATGAATGCTGAAAACTACTACCAGCAAAAGAAAGGGATACCATAATGAGTGGAACTCTCATTATGGGAGGCTTCCAGGATAATGAAGCGGTTTTAAAGGGAGCACTTCCAGTAGATTTATGAAAGATTGAGGGTTATTTATTGCTAGCACGAGGGGGGAGGGGGGGGGGGCATTTGTACACAGGAGATTATGTATTGAGAAGTAACCCTGTGAGGGGTGTGTTGAGTGGTGGCCTGAGTAAGGGTGGTGGTAATCTCTATTACTACTATTGCTTGGGTGCGGCATAGTGATAATTTTGTCTACCCTGACAATGTCCCCCAATTTACTTTAATGAATCACAGTTGCTTGTCTACCCTTCTTGTCAAAACACAAATGAGTGGAACTCTCAACTCAAGTTAACAACTCCAAGAACTTTAAGAAAGATACAAAGAGGGATCCATCTTATGTAATTAAATAGTGATTAGACCACAAAGATCCAGTTCTTTAAGATTTTAACCACATAAAGATCCAGTTCTTTAAGATTTTAGCCACATAAAGATAGCAGCAAGAAAACCCATATTTGTAAGAAGAATAGTAAATCAGACTCAATTACCGCATCTCCTTTGTGGATTGTTAAGACAAAATCTCTCAGGTTTCCAGCCAATCCAACCTGAAACGTATGGGTGCAACTGATAGCTTGGCCAACAAAGCAAAATGATGAACAGAATAATAATGATAAGTGAAGCTACATAAACAGGATAAATGAACCTGAAATATTACAATATAAACATATTGGTGCCACTAGCTGGACTGCCATCAAAATTTGTAGAAGACAATAAGAGAAGGAATTTTTTGGAGGTGGAGTTTTTGGGCCAAAGTGGAAGCAGAGGAAGTTCGTATATTAGAAACATAATAAGTCATGATTCTGTATGTGATATGAGTTTGAAAAAATATAAGGTTTATATCCAATGGCTTTGATGAATATATGCTCCGCTTCTCATTCTCGGTTCTCTTTCAACCTATCCTCTCTTTTTTTGTCCTTCCTACAGATATGTAGGAGACATGGCTTGGTGAAATTAGTTAACCACTAATTTCAGTAAACAAACATAAAGAAATTTATACATTTATATCATCTTCATACACGTTTCATTGGATGTTTTTTTGTGAATTGATTGCACGCAATGAAAATGGCATGCTTCAACTTCCACATTCTTATTTGCAACCAAGAGGTCATGGGTTTGAGTTGCAACATTTACCTATCAAAAAAAACTTTCAGCTTTTTTTAAAGAGTATTGAAATGAAATTTCAGACACAAAGGACGTATATTAGCAAATCAATGCAAGTGAAAATACAATAGCATGCACTCAGAATTATTTCTGTACATTTCTTGTTACTCTACTCAGTATTTCTGAATTTTAACAAAATAACCAGAACACTACTTCAATTTGTTTCCAAAAATAGTCATAAATATGCATTTTTTATATGATGATCCATATGATCCTTAAACTAATGCATTACAGTGGCATTCATAAAGTTTCTACTACAACACAAAATTATTCTGCCAAGCAATTGTGCCAGTCATGAAAATTAAGCATGACAAAACCCGTTCAAACATAATGAACACACAATTTGGGAAATGAAACCTGTATGTGGTCCATTGCGCCTGCAAGCATACCGTCAGTGACAGATTTATCACCATGGATGTGCTCATTGGGCTACCAAAAAGATGTAATAAACTCAGTTAGGATTGTATTTTAACTCAAACTAGAATCTCATTTATAGAAAAGAACAGGAGATTATTAACCAAACAAAAACATACATGACCAAAAGTTAGGGATGAAATAAACCATTGAAATTTCTAGAGTGCTAGTAATACCTAAAATTTAATCACTCTACTCTATAATTAAGCATTAGTGAAACAAATTCTGTCGTTTCATAAAGATCACTAGGGCAAAGAAAACAAATGGCATGTCAGAAGAACAGCTAGGTATTAGAGTAGAAGTCCACTAAAATAAAAAGGGAATTAACAACTTTCTACTGAATTTAAAATGTTCTAGGTTCATCCGCACAAATTAGTTTGACTATGTTTTAACATTCTTTATATTAGAGATAAAGGAAAAGAAAATGAAGAATATAAATTTGTTTATCATAATGTAATTCTTGTTCGTCAAGGCTTGTTAGGAGTGGCTACATATGGAGGTTCCAATTGACCGACCTATGGCTGCAAAAAAGAAAAGAAATTTGGGGCAGCAAGGCCCTCTTAAGGTGCAAGGTTTCTTATGGCTTTATATAAGGAAAGGCTGCTAACAAGATCCTTCAGAACAAAATGGCCCTCAGATGCTCCAATAGTCTGTGCTTTGTGCATCACCGAGGAGGAGACTGTTAAGCACTTGTTCTGTAGATGTGTGTGAGAAAGGCAGATTTGGGAAAGCATGGGTTCGGCAGCTGGTTTCCCTGTAAACTTTGTAAATGCTGAACAAATGTGGGAGATAGGAAGAAGACTGAAGAGTAAGGAGGATAGAAGTGCCAAGGTAAAGATTTCTCAAACCCTTTTTCCAGCTCCTATGGGCGATTTGGCCGGACAGAAATAGGGTTGTCTTCCAAGGGGGCTCGGTGAACCCAGCAAAAATTTGGGACTGTTAGTTTTTGTTAAAAGTTGGGGATGTCGTATTACCAAGCTAGTGTTGTTGATTTTGTGTGTGGGAGGTTAGTGATTGAGTAGTGAAGGTGATTTTCTTTTTCTTTTGTTTGTCTTCTGGTCTGATGCATGTTTTCTTTTTTCTTTTGCATGTATTCCGGTTTTCTCCTTCCTAATATATGAATGCAAAGAGCCTACCTACCTTTTCTCAAAAAATAAAATTCTTCATACCATTTAGAAGATAGCCAGGATTCTATTGAACATATTGTCAGACATAAAAGCACTCAAAGAAAACAATTTAAAAAGAATAGAGCAAAAGCCAAAAGGTTCCACAAATAAAAAAGACTTTGACTACTGATGCTAAGTTGCTAATAATGGTTATTGCCATTTGATACATGTTATAATAACACAAGATATAAATAATCTGCGCGGTAGAGAATTTTCAATAATACAATATAATAAAAAAAGACAGATCAATTCTGATCTCATCTTTATCGGGGTTGGAACACAGAAGATGCCCTGGCTATAGGAGCTCAAATAAGTTCTCCTAGAAAACTTTTAATTCATGACATGGATGCAAAAATCCCATCCACCCCATATATATAAGATGCAGTCATATAGTATTTAATCAATAGGTTTTCTGTGCTCATCCTTTAAAGAAAGTCACGAAAACATTTGGAAATACTGATTTTTTTCATGATTCAGGTTTCTCAAGATGATGTAGAGAAAATATGCAAAAGTGGACATAAACAAATTCCATTAACCAAAGTTTTAACTTGTGCATGGTGTATATCAGACAGATTTTTTTATTACCTTATAATTAAATGGTAAACAAAATGAATTTGATATGCATCACATTGATAAAAAAATAAACCAACAAAAACAAAAGAAACAAATTACTACAAAGATAAGGGCAAAAGAACACTGATCACCTGCAAAGATAGTCCAGTTACAAAGCCCTGCTGTAGTGGAGGACCAAAAGGAGATCCACCCAATACCGCATCTCTCATTCGATCATTAAAACTGAGTTTGGAAATGAAAGGTGAACAATAAAAGAAATATGCATAAAAGAACTTTTGATTAGTCACTATCAAAAGTTTTTCAGTATGCATTTGGTGCCAGTGTCCAAGTATTGATATTCATTTACATAAATTTATGCACAAAGACCCATGAATGATAGCCTTTAAATAATTAAATTTATCCCATCTAATACCATTAAGCTATGGAAGAAAAAAGACACTTCATACCTCCCAATGCCAGTTCCACAAAGATTAAATTGTGCTGCATTCACCCCGCGTGCATTTTTTGCAATTTCACCAAAGTCCCATCCTTCGCCATATCTGAAGTTGACAATAAGCTTCTCAAATGAATGAAATTGATACATGAGCCTAATGAATGAGTCACCCTACCATAAAAAGGCCTATATTGGAGTCTGTAGAGTGTAGGTAGCTAAAAGTGGGTTTTAGGGAAGAAAGGGATCCACAGCAATATGCTGATGTCATCAGTACTGATGGAAATAGGGAGATGTAATTGGTTACCCACTCAGGTGCACTTGTTGATTGACAGAAGACAGAGAAGAGTTGGTCTTATGTGTTTGACATTGATTGCAATTCCAACTCCAACCCACTCCACTATAGACATAAATATATTAACGGCCATCTCAGGTAGGGATGATACAACAAGGATTCTTCTCATATTAGCCCTCCCATGTGAAAATCAACTCCAACTAGATGACAGTACAAGTCAACATAGAAGAGGAAGTATTGAATGAGTGGAATCAATGTAGGAGATTGACTCCACATTGACTCTTTTAGGGTACTGAAAGAAGTTTCTAGAATTTTCAACTTGTAAGGATCTTCATCAATCACATGAAATACTAACATATGATAATATGGGTGTACTAACTATTGTTATTTAAGATATATCTCTGTGCTTATTTGAGGATGTCATTAATCAAAGGATGGAAATTTTTTTTCAAAATTCTGATACATTCCACATCAGAAATGTGTAAAGATAGATGAGATGCCTCAAATAATTAAAGTTTATCAAATGAAGAGTCAATGTGTCTCTCAAGTGTAGTCTGATCACCAAGAACTGCTTAAATAAAGAAAAAATTATCTATGGACATCAATAGTTAAGTTGTCAAACTCAGTGTGATAGAAAATCAGAAAGAACACATAGCTTTGCAAACGAAATGGAGGCTTAGGATGGATGTCTAGCAAGGCTATAATTCATTAGAAAAAGTAAAAACACTTTTGATAGAACTGATCGATAAATAGGTGCTTGAAATAATCCCTTCAAATGCAATGGGAGACAATAGCAACAATTGGAGAGGACAAGAAGAATGATCAAATTGGTAACACATCACAAAGTAGACTTGAAGCAGAAGTGGGGATTTAGGACGCAAATCCACAGCTAACAATAACTCATATGACCAATGCCATGCCATGTTAAGGTTTTTTTTTACGATAAGGGCCATGTTAAAGTTGAAGTGGATATTAAGTGATTCACCACCCTTACATGTAAATCTTGGTACCATCTGTGCCATTCTTATCCTTAGACAGTGTTTGGAGAGCGCATTTTGCCTTCACCTGAAAATAATAAAAAATTAAAATGTTGCACTCTTTGAAGCTAACATCTCAAAATATACTCAAATTAATTAAAATATATCTATACGATAAAAATTGTGCTTCTTCAACTATTAACGCCCATGTCCATTTGTGCTTATTCAATTGTTAAGTGAGGGAAAATTGATTGATGTAGTTCGGGCATGCACAATGCAGGTTGGATAATTCGCTATTTAAGGGGGGACATGACTCTAGGTTAAAAAGGTGGAAAAAGGAGGAGGGGGCATATGCTAAGGATAACATCGATGGAAGCGACATGGATGGATATGAAACAACTCTTGATTTCAACATAGATGGCCATGGAAATGAACCAATGGAAAGATTGCATCAGGATGCTAGACCCATAGTTAAAGATTGTAGGTCTAACATCTCGATACAGTCTATTGGTGACTTGTCTGATTGCCATTCAGATTTGGCGGCTACTTCGGAGGGCCACGGGAATGCCCGTTCTCTTCACCTCTTTGCAGGGATGTGGAAGGTAGGCAAGGCATTGGCGGCACGGGGTGACCGCAATCACAAAGCGAAAGTCTCTCAAACATTCGATCCTACAGTGGTTTGGGCTATCTGCTATCTTGGAACCATGCTGTGTTCCGAGGTGCGAGGGTTTATATCGAGAACAGTTGGGAGATGATTATCAACTTTATTTAAATGTGGGGCACTTCCCTTGCGGGGGCTGCTTGGGTGTCTTTTGTAAGGGGTAAAATCTATGTTGAGGAATAGCCCTTAGTTATAGCTTTTGGCCGGTTGGTAGAGCTCTCCTCTACTATGACTTCCTTTATGGGCTGATGCTTTATAATTTTCCCTTCTGGGCATTGCTTTGAATACAATCTAGGCATATGCCTACCATCTTTCAAAAAACAAAAAGACTAGACTCCTTAAGAAATAGATAGAAACTGAGACTAAATGATGGTGTTTCTTTTATATCTCAAAATATATGGGCTTCCTTTACCGGTTGGTTTACTAATGTATTTGTTATTTTCTTTTCATACCTTTCTTACACCTTACACAAATTCAGCATCTAGACATTCTCCCATGCAGGATTAAGGTCAGAAAAGACCAATTTCTTCAATATCTTTTTTTTGAAGAAATATAGGAGAATCTTATTACTAGAAACCCCCGAAAGATAGGAGACGAGGGATTTCCTTTACATTTTAAGAAAAGAAAAGAGATGCAAGACTAAAAGAAACTGACAATAATCATCCTCTCCCCCATTTCACACCCATCAAGGTCTTCGGTGAAGGCTCCTCTAAAGTGAATTTGACCCGCTCAAGAAGCAACGAGGAAATAGCAATCCAAGTATTATCCAAGTACACTCTTTTGTTCAAGAACACACCCTCATTGCGAGATAGCCAAATAGACCACCAAGTAGCATGAGGAACCAACCATGGAAACTTAGCATGATTGCTTTGAATGCCTTTCTTTCGATCATCTCGGAACCACCACCACATACCTTCCATGTCCGAAAAAGAGCACGAGGAATCAAGAGCCTCTCCAACCTTTTTCCATATTTGAGTGCTAAACGAACACAAAAAGAAAAGATGATTTCTTGATTCATCCTCGACTCTGCACAAACCACATAAAATGTCACTGTCATTAGACCATTTTGCCCGATTCATTTTGGTGAGGATTTTGTTGTTCGAGAGGAGCTACATGAAAACCCCAATTTTCAATGGAGAGAACGCTTCCCAAATCAAAGGACCGAACTTGGCTGAGAGGAGGTTGGGAAGTGAACAATAAGCTGTCGATATAAAGAACGGAGGGAAAATCCATTCCGAGGGAACTGCCTCCAAACAGCCGAATCCTCCTCCTCTAAGTTAAAAGAGATATTTTGGAGGCATGTAAATAAAGAAGAGAGCTCCTCCATCTCCTCGTCATGAAGATCACGACGGAGTCTTGGCAACCAAACTATAGTGTTGTCATCACAAGAAAAAGAGTCACAAATGAGATCACCATCATCGAGAGCCACCGAAAAAGATTAGGAAATAAACTTGCCAGTGAAGAACCTTCGAGCCACTCATCCTTCAAAAAGCAGATTGCCACGCCATTTCCGGGAATCAATTGTATGGCTCCCTTCATCATCTCTGCCCCTTCCAAAATGTTCCTCCAGACAAAAGATATTGAAGCTCTATAACGAGGAAGAAGGGAAGTCTCATACACAACGAGTAATACTTCTCACGGATCACTCTACTCTATAAGGCTTCCGGCTCTGGTATCAACCTCCAAAGCCATTTGCCTAAAAGGGCTTTGTTATATTGCGAAGATCAAGGATACCCATGCCACCATCCTTCTTAGCACAACAAACAGTCTCCCATATTGCAAGATGGAGCTTCCTACTTCCTTTTTTGGTACCATTCCATAGAAATCTCCGACGAATCTTCTCTATCTTTTCAAGGAACCCACAAGGAACCTTAAAAATAAAAAAAGATATAGAGGGGAAGACTCATGTCCCCCCACCCCAAACTAAGGATATGACCCTTCCAACCGTCAAGTTTCTTATCAAATCTTTGGATTAGAGGCTCCCAATCTGAATTCTGAAGTTTTTGAGTATGGAGAGGAAGACCTAAATACTTGATCGGAAACTTCGAAGCATTGCACCCCATCCATGATGCCAAGATAGCCACCTCTTCAAATGGGATGTTAATCCCACCAAATTGCTTTTTTGAAGGTTAACTTTCAGCCCTGAAACCGTTTCAAAGCATTTGATAACAAATTTGAAACCTTCCAAATTGCTTTCTCTTGCGTCACAAAGAAGTATGGTATCATCGGCATATTGAATGTGAGAAATTTGAGACCCGCCATTTGTGATTTCAATGCCATGGATCCAACCACCAGCCACTCCCTTATGAAGCATTCTACTTAACACATTCTCCACAAGGATGAATAGGAAAGGGGACCCCTCAACGAAGGCCCCTCCCCGAGTCGAAATAACCCACCGCCTTCCCATTAACAAGGATCGACATACGAACAATGGCAACGCATTCCTTTAGCCACCACCTCCATTTGGATGAGAAGCCATACTCCTCCAATAGCTTCCAAAGGAAATCCCAACGGACATAATCATATGCTTTTTCAAAATCAAGCTTGCACAAGAAATCTTTCCTTTTCTCTTTGTGTGCCCCGGACACACTCTCTTGAGCAATAAGGAAGCCATCAAGAAGAGACCTCCCTTTGATAAATGCCAATTGACTTAAGTCCACCAAATCTTGAACCACCTTCTGAAGATAGTTTGCCAAGATTTTGGCAATAATTTGTATGCACCGTTTAGAAGGCTAATAGGCCGAAAATCTTCAATTCGCTCCACACCATTCTTGTTTGGAATCAGGGCTATAAATGTAACATTAAGACAGGCACACCCATGACAACGAGCGTGAAAGTCATTCATCATATCTACCACATCCTTCTTTACAACATTCCAAAAGATTTGGAAAAAACACAAAGTGAACCCATCAGGCCCAGGTGCCTTATCTCCATCCATCTGAAGAATAGCTGCTTTAATTTCCTCCTCGCCGAAAGGAGCATCAAGAGCTTCACGTTGGAGAGCTGAAAGTTGAAGCAAATCATTATCGTGCCACTCCGGAAGCCAAGATCTTTATGCGCTTAATTCCTTATTAAGACTAGCAAAAATTGTTATGAAGGTTTTTTTTCTGAAAGCTAAAGATGGTTTTAAACCAAAATACTTATTTGCAATTTTTCTTGTCAATTAAAACTCTATGGGTTTAACCACAAATTTGTCATGAAGTAGTCAGCTCCAAAGTGCAATCTGTGTGCTCCCCCACTAAGACCTTTCATATTTAATAATATTTTGCTTCCTATTGAAACAAATTGTGCAATACCTTTCAAGAAACCATTACAGAGTGGAACAACAACCAAGCAACTCCCTAATAAGAACTGCGAGTTCCAGAGAAACCCTAGTGAAAATACAATAAGTTTCCAATTTTCCATCAACATAGTTATCACCAAGAAGGCAGGTTAAGATTATGTACGACAACTAAGTTGCAAAAAGTTCTTGATTTATCTTGGTCTTATAAAAAAATGCTGCTTTTCACATGGGCAAAATTGGGTTTTAAATGCAGAGACTCAAGGGTTGCCAAGTAAATTTGCAAGTACAAGTTTGTTTGTGGAATAAGGTTGGACCTTCATTAATAAAATGATGCCACTTGAACTAAATGGAAATGAGAGATCTCCATGAAAATAAAGAAAAAAATATTAAAAGAAAAATGAGATAAAGAACATCCCATAATGAGCGCGCAAAAACATGCCTTCACCAATTAAACCTCATGATTGAGGATGGAAAATCTTCTCCTATCAAGTACAATTTTGTTAGTGGAAAATCAGCCTTACTAATCAAAGAACAGGGATCATTGATTCAAAGTGTTGCTGTTTTACAATCCAGTCCGTCCAGCCTAGGTTATGGAATATAGGATGGACCAATTTGAGGTGCATGACCTTAGTGGTTAAGAGTCTACATTCTGAAGCTACTGTCATCTTGGAGAAGGATGGCCTGGGAGCTAAAGATCCCATAAAAAAAAGTGAGTATAGATGCCCCCAAAAGAAGGGTGAAGCTTTATATCCCAAGGGTGAGGTCACCCAGAATGGGCAACCATTTGGCCAGCCTACGATACGGACATAAGTGGTTAAAATCCTAGTCAATACCACGTAGGTGCTTTTGGTGCATTGATCAAGGTTGTATGACATTGAGAATTCTTTGATGTGCTAAATAAGTAAAAGAGGATTTCTCAAACTATCATCTCAACTTCATAAAATTACAAGCATGGCCAGATTAAAAACAATTGGCTAGAAAAATGCTAGAACAATACAATGTCAAACAATGGAGTACAAAGAAATTAATAGCAGTACTTCTGCCAAAATTTATTATTGCCTCTCTTGCCACAAATAAATTTTATTTCTTAAAAATTTTCTATTAAATATATTGATTGTTTCATTTTTTTCTGTAGACAAATTACAATATTACAATATTACACAAAGAAGAGCCGCAGGTACCTTTTAACTAAAAATTATGTGACCTAATTTAAAATAGAGATATAGGGATAGGCAAGTTGAACTCTTCACAAGATCTGTCAATAAGTTCCAGAAAAATGTACAATGAACAACATTAGGATGGAGGCACATACCATTGTACTTCTCATAATATGCCCCATGAGATCAAATCTAAAACCATCAACCTAGCCGAATAACCAATGTTAATCAAGGAAAAAGAATATCCAAATTAAATAACATAAAGACATAAGATTTATAACTAAGTTGAACAAAATATTGAACATAATGAAAAATGCATCAAAATGCATAGTGAGTATTAATCCTTAAACCACGAACAGATCTGAGAGAACATAGACTACAAGGGCAATCCATGCCACTATCCAGAATTTATTTCCTATTTGATATGAGAACAAAATTTTACAAGGTATCTAACAACTCAATCACAAAAATTCTCATCAATCATCAGATTTTCCTGAAAATTGGAAGTTGCTCATGAGGATTTTGTAATTCAAAGATTCTAATTTCCATGGTTTAAGTGACCAGCCATATATTTATAAAGTAATATTTCCAAGATATTCAAAAACTTTATCCTCTAGAATTTACTTACCAAAAAAAAAAACTTTAGAGATTAATATTAAGCAATGATTTCTCTAGCACATTAAATAATCAGAAATTGTGATGGATTACCTTATAGTCAACTGCCCAGTGTAGGAGGTCATCAAGAATTAAGCGTTCTACCATAAAATGCTCACTAGCAGTGTTATTCGTGCATGCGCTATTCTCAATAAACCCATTGGTGTTTTTCCGTAGATAATATCCAGGAACAAGCTGCAAAATAAACATCAGTGTTGTATGAGTAGAAAAGGCACAGGAAAGCTGAAGTTTAATTACTTTTATGGCTAGCAATGAGTAATTCAATAAATAGGCATGGCCAATTAAAAGCAAAACAGTGACCTTGTCAAGCACAGAATGATCACCCAGGGGTCCACTTGCATATAAATGATTGTAGACAACATCTAAGACAACACGAAGACCAATGCGATTAAGTGCCTGAAATTTAATTGCACCGTCAGACTGTATGAACTACAACTTCATTTTGAAGATTAAGATATAACTGCTGCAAATTACAACTGTATGGATTGTAAAATATGGCACCTGAACCATTTTCCGAAATTCAAGTATACGGCAAGGGCCATTGGGGTCACTTGCATAGCTTCCCTTCGGAACTCCCCAGATGACTGGGTCATATCTGAGAAATGAATAATTTACATATATCAATTAGCAATTAACCTTCTTTAAGACAAAATTTCAGATAATCAACTAGACAACATCATATGAATGGTACCCCCAGTTATATCCATCCTCATCTTTGATGGCCATAACTTCAGCTTGTTGATCTTCTGAATCTGGAGGAAGTGTTGCTAGCCTATCACCATCTGTATAAGCTTTGATTAGATACAATTATCTAACATCAATATTCCCAAATGTTTATTCCCAAATGAGGATTATCAGGTGAATTACACACATTTTTTCGTTGGCATATTATTTTCAAAATAAATCTGAGGGGGTTGATGTTTATTTGACAACCTCATTAAGGTTTATGCTTGTGATGAAGAGCCACATGAGATAAGGTTTAATGTTTTGTTTATGATAAAGAGTAATTGTAAAATAAAAGTGAACCATTCTTCTGATGGCGATAGTCACATTCAATGTTATCTTAATTTCCTATACATGACATTCTAACAATTTTATTCATGTTATTATTTTTTTCTAATTGACCAACTAGCTAGGGTGTGTATTTATGCCCTTTTGGATTTTCTCCCTATTTGAAGGATGATCAACTTTTCATTTGTCCAGTATAATAATTTTTTCCCTACCTTACATTATTGTCCGTAAGTTTGCTGAAAAGTAGATTTGCAGCATCAAACTGAAAGGTTAACATGGAGGATATGTTATACCAACAAATTTCCATTTCCTCTTGTCATCATCAACACTTGCAAAGTGAAAGCTTGGCAAAAGATGCACATGAGTGAGACCAGCAGCAGACAATTCTCTCAAATGGCGAACACCAGCTGAATCCTAGCAATAAACATATAATTATTTATATGAAACTTTAGAAGATAAAGAAAAGATTTGACATGAAGACAGAAAGAAAATCATGAAAATAACATCATCTCCCTAATATGAAAATCACCTTGGATGTAAATGCAAGATAGCCTCCCTGGAACTCAGGTTTTACAGTGTGGTCACTCACACTGCAAAAAAGTCAAACCAAAGATAAAACCATAAATTTTTATTATGTAATTAAATGGTCGTTGGATCACAGTGAATAATATCTCATACATGTTAGAAAGAAATCCTAAAATTCATACTGTATACTTCATGTCAGTAACAAACATAGGAAGTGTGCTCAAAATAATCTAAGCAATTACAGATTGTGTACAATGAAGAGATAAAATAATAATAATTTTTCGACAATAATACAAAATATTAAAATCAATATAGTTTAAGCCATCGTATATGAGAGAAATGTCCTCAAGATGTATAACTCATATATATGAGTGGAACTGAATTCTTGCTGATGAAGTATTCCATTGTTAATAATATATCAATGTGAAAAAGACAAAAGAAAACATGGAAAACCAAATATCACCTGAAATCCCTTATGTGCAACTCATAGATACTAATGTCTGAAAAGGATAAAAGCTTTGGCTTTTCATCTGCCAGCATATCCCATTCCGTTGGTTTTAACTTATCGCAATCAAGATTTACCAACAGAGTCCGCCTCCCATCTGATGAGAGCCTATTATCAAGATTTAAAAAATAATGATAAGAGTCCAAAGTGAGTTTCACATTAGATTACTTATTTGCCAATACATGTAAGCGAATAGCATACCCTCTGGCATATGGATCATTTACTGTGCACGTCTCAATCTGTAAAGTGCTGGAATGATACACAGAAACTTCATAAGTGTAATAACAGCCCTCCCAACTTCTAGGTCCATTGCCCCACCAAACACCATTTTCCTCTTTAAGAGAGAGACATTGCAAGAGATGTTCCCCTGATGAATCCCTATATATGAAAGCACGTACCATCTGCTTGTATACATCAAATTAGGAGCAACCAAGTGGAACAAAACAGACGGAGGGAAAATTAGAGAAAGTTGGGAAAGAGATTTAAGGAGGAATATGGCATACTTGAGCAGTAGGTGCCCAAACATAAAGTGAAATAGCATCTTCCCCGAAAACAGCTCCAAGTGGACCACTATATGCAAATAAATCATCTACGATGCCAGGCAACTGCAGTCCAGTAGCATTGCTACATGTCCCGTCCACTACATACAACAAAAGCAGGCATTAGTTGGTGGAAAGATCATGTCCTCATCTGCAAGAATTCTACTCCACACAGATATTTTAGAAGAAAAGATAGAAAAACTCTATGGGATGCTGCACATCCAGGAATATGTGCAAATGTTTGGAAGATAAATCACAGTTCATCTTTAACTGATGATAAATCACAAAACAGGAGTAGCACTAGGGCAAGGAACATTTACCCAGAACTGATGAATCAGATGATAATCAATCTTACCATGGGAAGATAAAATTGCTAATTGGCATTTGAGAAGGCTTCCAACATCCAAAGAAGATGGCACTCTGAAAGCTTTGTAATTTTGAATATGAGGGAACTTCTTGGTCACCTGAGACAAGAAGCAAAAGAAGATCAACAGTCAATACTACTTCATTCCTGAATATCACTTAGAGGTTTCGCAACAGATAAAATCTAAATGGAAACATGTCACGCTTAAACATGTCCAAAGCAAACCCTTGTAGAAACTAGTAAAACTACAAATGACACTGTTGTGCTGCTGGTAGAGATCTCTGAGCTCACATTTTCTGGAAGACCTTTCTCATCAAATTCAAGCGGAAATTTCACATCATATCCTGTCACCAAATTAAAAAAAATTTATGCATCAACATATATATCATTGGGGTAAATTCAGTCAAGTTATAAACTATCACAAAGTTTTTCAATATGCTCACAGTGCTGGAAAAAAATAGTACCAAGCATTTTAAAATGCCAATGAAAAAAATGTGTGTAATTCAGCAGATAATCCTTATGGAATGAGAATACATAAATAGACCTTTAAATGACAACCTTCAATGCCCTGATCGGTGATGAGTATGTTGGCTCCTTTGCTTGCAAACAGATGAAAGGAAGCATCTTCCACATCAACATTCCATGCGATGAGGGACTTCGTGACCCAATACGCCCTGGAATACGATAAACAATCCTGCAACATTGGAAGTCATGATTGCCGCAACAGAATTCAAGGCTCAACAGCAAGATTTCATTATATTAAACATTCAAATCAGTAAAAATAAAAGCAACTACGCTTGGACCTCCAACTTATTCATTTCGATTTCAAAATCAAACTCGTAAGAACTTCAATAACGAAATTTTCAGAAGAATCTCGCACGAGAGAAACCATACATGATGAAGTAACATTTTTTTTCGACCACGCCCAAACCCAAACGACATTTAAGGTAATCGATTCCCCAACAACGCACAACGCATATTCTAATCGAGTTTACTTTCAGAGATCACCAAGTGAAATACGTACTTTCGGCAGAGCAGACCCAGGAACAGATGAAGGCGGCTGATCGGCTGACATGAGAGAGCAGCGGACGGAGACCGATCTCTTCCTTGCTGGGCTTCTTGAAGGACGGTGGGACAACTCATCTGCTAGAGAAGCGGAGGAAGTGGAGATGTTAGGGATGCCGCGGAAGGGGAATCGGACGGTCGGATGAGAAGCTCGGCGACGGAGGAGATGGGAGAGGGCGAGGGAGTGGTGAAGGTGAGGGAGTGACATTGAAGGCGAGAGAGAGAAAGGACAAGATTGATGAAGAGGGCATCATCAATCGTATACTTATTGTTTGTTGGGCGTGGCTTTTTGTGAGGGGTCCATCGATCGTGATTTCGAGGAGCAGAAAATATCACGGGCCGGGGCCCTTTATAGGTCGTCGTGAAGTGCTTTCGATTGACGCGATTTTGGGTTGAAAAATTAAGGGAAAAATCCATACAACCCCTTGAAATCTAACTGAAATCCATATAACCTCATGATGTTTCTTAAAATCCATATAATCCCTAAAAATACTTAATAAATTTAAATAACTCCCTCAATAAAATTTTTGTTAATACGTTATGAATATTTTGCTAATATTTCATTTGATTAATCCTGATTGAAAACACAGTATACTACAAAATCACTAAATGTGTTAAATATGTAAAAATTCTATAAAAATGACAACTTTACTTCTCTGGATATATTATAAAACTCTATCTGGAGAGATAAAATTGTCATTTATAGAAGATTTTTCGCATTTTTAACACATTATAGTTTTTTTTGTATACTGTGTTTTCTACCAGGGTTCACCAAACATAATATTTACAAAATATTTATCATCTGTAAACAGAAATTTTAATTCACAAAATATTTATCATCTATAAACAGAATTTTTTTCAAGGGGCTATTTGTATTTACTAGATATTTTTAAGGGGTTATATGAATTTTATGAAAAATCAGGGGTTATATAGATTTCAATCAGTCTACAAGGGGTTATATGGATTTTTTTTACAAAAATTAAATGAGCTGTCAAAAAAGATCGCGGGCAGATATCGGAGTCGGACGTGGCTTAAAAAGTGACCGTTATTGCCAACTATTTTTTTTGTTTTTAAAAGAAAATATTAGATTTGATTTTTTTTCACATTTTAAAATACAAATTATATATATATATTTATTTTAAAAATTATTAAACATCATCTAATGTCTAATGATGCATATGTTCTAATGAATTTTTAATGATGCAATATTTTAGATAATAAAAAGGACAAAATGTAATCCATTTTTTTTATTTAATTTAAATGAGATGTTAAAAATGGGCATTTTGTTCAAAATAATGATCTTTAATTATCAAACTAATTACATATTTTAATTATTTATCAAACTAGTCACGAAATCCGATCAAAAGTTTCACATAAGCATTTTTAATTTTTTTAATTCTCTTCGTCTAAAACGTTAACGGAGATGATGTTTTGAGAATTTTTTTTATAAACGTCAATGGAGTTGGCGTTTTATAAGGAACAAACAATAATACACCAACCCTAGTAGCTTATTTTATTTTTTCACATAAAACGTTGTTGGGATTGACATTTTGACACTTAAGCATATTTTAAAGCTTGAAAACGCAACTCACAGTAACGTTTTGTAATGCTCCACCCATAACATGCACCATATAACCCCCATTAAAAGCATCAATTGCCCTCCACGTTGGTGTGCGCATTGAAAATTCCAATTCAAAAGTGGTCTCCTTTGATTGTTTTCACTCGGAGATTGTGCTTTTGTCAATTTTGTTGAACATCCAAACCAAAGTTTGTGTTTTTTCAATTTTTATACGGTTTTATACACTATCATCTTTCATGGGTTTCTCTGGTTTTTCAA
The DNA here is from genome assembly GCA_030737845.1 of Acorus calamus. Classification (NCBI taxonomy): domain Eukaryota; kingdom Viridiplantae; phylum Streptophyta; class Magnoliopsida; order Acorales; family Acoraceae; genus Acorus; species Acorus calamus. The sequence continues at coordinate 3,020,240 of CM060878.1, read as the reverse complement.
AAATTGGAACCTTTTTTTATGTGGGTTGTATTGGAAACCAATACAAACCAAAACTTTGGTTTGGGTGTTCAACAAAATTGACAAAAGAACAATCTCCCAGTGAAGACAATCAAAGGAGACCACTTTTGAATTGGGATTTCTAACGCGTACGCCAACGTGGAGGGCTATTGATCTTTTAATGGGGGTTATATGATGCATATTATGAGTGGAGCAGTACAAAACACCATTGTGAGTGGCGTTTTCAAGCTTTCAAAATGCTAAGTGTCAAGACGCCAATCTCAGTAACGTTTTCATGTGAAAAAATAAAATATGTCGCTGGGGTTGGTGTATTATTGTCGTGTTCCTTATAAAACGCTAACCCCATTATAAGTTTTCAAATAAAAATTCATAAAACGCCGCATCTGTTGGCGTTTTAGACGGGGAATTAAAAAAATTAAAAATGCTTACATGGTACTTTTGACCAGGTTTCGTGACTAGTTTGATAAATAATTTAAAAAATATAATTAGTTTGATAATTAAGTAATTAAGAATGATTATTTTGAAAAAAATGACTTAAAAAGAGTGCAAATATACAACCGGCCGAATTCAGTTTAACTGACCGGGTTGCCAATTGTTTGATTTTTTAAATCAAACTTTTTTTAAAAAAAAATTTAATTTTTAATATAAATGAGCTGTTAAAAAAAAATTTGCGCTGCAAAAATCGGAGCGCCGAATGTGGCTTAACTGACTCTTATAAGTTGCCGATAGTTTGATTTTTAAAAATCAATTTTTTTTTAAAATCTAATTTTCAAAATAATATTTCAGACATCTAATTTAATTTCAAAAGCAACATTAATCAAAATATCTTTACAGCGACTTTTAATTTTTTTCAAGAATAAAAAAAATGAAATGTGTTCCAAATGAATGCAAAAAAAATATTTTAAAAGGTTTGTTTCAGCTTTTAATAACAAACATACATTTTAGAAAAACCAACGAAAGTGAGTTTTTTTGGTAATCAAGTTTTATCAAACTATTTTTTAAAAATATGCTTTTCAAACATGTTTCCATCCTGGATCTTGAGAGAGAATTTCCTTTTTGAACTGTTTTCAAATGTTATCTCAACAAAAAGCATGCTAAACTGATTTTGAGCCAGCATTAAAAACTCCCTAGTTGCCAAACAAACCAGAATTTACTGATTTTCTGAAGTTTTGCTAATAGAATTGCATCTTTCAATCCGCACCTTCCAGGGGGTGGAGTCAACACTTAATTTTAGGGTAGACTAAGTTAAAATTTAGTAATTTTTTAATTCATGTTAAAAAAAATACAAAACTTAAAATGTATATAAATTAAACAATTTCATATTCACAATAAACATTATACATCTAGTAAAATTGATATATATACACAAAATATATAATAAAATCACACTATTAAATTGAGCGTTGTTACCCGTAGTATGTGGTTAGCCTCAAATGCAATCCTCATATCTCATTAGCTATTCAGAAGAGTGTATACCTCCTTAGGTGGGTATATATCTTGATAAAAAAAATACATTTGTTAAAAATATGTTGAAAATTAAAAATGAAGTAATATACATTTTTTATTAAAATACATATTTTATTAAATGATGTTTACTAATTTAAAAAAAAATAAAAATTATACGAACTATCTTGGGACTATGCCTTAATATTTTCTATTAAAATTGAGCCCTACAATATTTCAAATCATAAAAATCACTTGTTATCAAATCTGGATCTATTTATTATCAAACTCTTTTTCAATATAGAGAATCGTCTAATATGCAAGAGATTAATAGTTCATGCATAGTGAAATGAGTTTTTTATAACTTCTCTCAAATAAATTAAAAATAAAATAATAAATTGATTTTGACAAATCTCGCCCATGGCAGGATTCCAATCTACAGAGTCTTCTCATATATATTTTTAACATTAAAACAGGGATGTTTCAATAATCATAAGCCAAAACAATAACAGCTCCATCTGGAGACCAGTGAAACAAAAATAACGTGAATTATAGATTACCCAGTAAAACTAGCATTACATAAAAAGCAGCCAGGGTACTAGAACACATGCTGTAGAATATATTTGCCTGATGGCACACCATCCAACCCTTTTTAGCAGAGCAGAACAAGAGGATCTATATCATCCTCAGAGCGCATTCAGACTTATTCTGCATTCCACCTCAATCACATGCTTTTCACTAGCAATGAACAAGCACATTAGCAAATATGAGAGGTGAATGATGAAAATTGCAGAAAGCAAATACAGCCCTGATCCATGGAAATAACTGGAGTAAAATTATGTCGACGTATTCACTGTTCATGCAGCTCCCATATCACAATCTTACCGTCCAGCCCTGAATAATACATTGATGGATGAATCAGAGCAAAACATCAGACGGCTAACATTGATTAACCAAGATATGAAAAAATATATTACCTACCTGAGGTACTGAAATGCTTCACCGTAGTATCAGATTCTTTTCGCAATGGTAGGATACAACTGAATTAGGGAATAAACCATGTGCATTATCAGAAGTCAACAGTTAACAGTGACATAATGGATCATAAAAACCAACAAACGGCAATGTAATGAAATCAAATTGCATTTAATAGATAGAGGTATGTACTTTATACAATTCTCATGAGCACCTCCCCGGGGTCTAGAAGGTTCAACTGACTCGTTGCCTATTCCATGTTTTGATTGACCGTAAAACTTTCCAAAAGCTTCAGAAAACTGAAAAGGAACATCCAGTTCAAAATCAGTCATCCAGGTCCAACAAAAACTCAAACAGATAAAATCACAAGCATGGCACATGATAATTAAACTTAATAGTTCATGATGAATAGGACCCCAATGTAAGACCACCCAAAGTATTACGAAAACCAATGAATGGACATCATGGAAAGGCTCATATGCACATAGCCCAAAACAGGAAAAAATTGAGATACATGATAATTAAATTATCAATGTATTATGATAAATAGGGATTCCAAATTATGATGGAAGCCATGTGTGGGATACACCATGCAGCAGCTCCTGTGCACATAGGCTCACATGCAATGGCCATCGTGCATTTGCTGCATAACATTCAGCAGTCGATAATAAATTGCATATTGTGGACTAAAAAAACATCTTACACGGATACCTTGGTTGGATCAATGTTTAAGATCGCAAGAGATTCATTGAACAAATATTGAGAATAATAAGCCGCTCAAAAGTTCTAAGTTATGCTCATATATCATATCCTCATAAAGTGTAGTACGGTAGTACAATATCATATTGTTTGTGGAATACAACAAGATATCTCATATAAAAAATATGACAATACCTGTGAGCCATACTTTGAGTTCGATGGAGTGATCTTTTTTTCATCAAGGAATCTGACAAAGCTCCTATAACAACATAATGAAACAAATCAGGTAACCTGAAGAATGACCATGTCTCTCCTTCAGTATTTGTTCTGCACCAGTAAGAAAGCAATATTGGATGGCTCATGCATCATCCTGAAAAAAAATGTTCTTTTATTTAACTGTTGGGATACGGGAAGCTCAAATTTATGCTCTAGTTCCCAAACAGCAAATATCGAAATTCTCTCTTAAAAGAAGAAATAAATCATGATAATGCTGATAAAATACACCTAAATAACCTATCTCATGATCATTCCAGAAAAAGCACACCGTTCATTGGAAATATATGGGTTAAGCCATTGGCCTTGGATTTCTGTATGTTATACCAAATACAAATAATATAACAAAATGACCTGTGAATTCGAAAAGTGATAGGATATTGTTTACTCAACAAAGAAAAAAATATATTATACCATGTTCCCATATCATCTGCCATGAAAAGCAGAGGGTTGCAGTCAAATCCCACGCCAATAACCATTTTCTCTGACACGAATAGGACCTACAATGGTAATATGAAATCCAATTAATTATTTAATTTAAGAAGCATACAGTAACAACAAATAGAAATTTCTTTAGTAAATAACAAACAAAGGATGACGACCCACATCACGAAGAGGCAAGTCTCGGAATGATACACTTTGGGCAGATGGAGAGGGACCGACTTCATCAACGAAGTAAATCATGGAATTATGACCTAATCAATTGAACAAATTGTCGGGTTATTTAAATTGCATAATCAAAGTCCAACAGTTTGTCATGCAGTAAACTCATAAATAATTAAAAAATGGAGAAACTATGCAACAATCTCTTAAGTTTGACAGCTACAGATCAAGTGGGTGGGGGACACATGGTAAACATAAGCAAGCAATATAACCCAATGAAAAAGTGTTAGTATCAGATGGTCCATGTTAATTGATCCAGAAAATGGTGTGATTGGATATCTGAGCTATAAAGGACTATATTTCCAATCTCAATGAAAAAGTGTTAGTATCAGATGGTCCATGTTAATTGATCCAGAAAATGGTGTGATTGGATATCTGAGCTATAGAGGACTATATTTCCAATCTCAATCCCCATGTAAAAGATTGAAGATTACTTAAAAGTGAGGACAAGTAGACTGCAATATCATAAAAAGTTCCAGAAATAGTGAAAGAAAGAAAAAAAAACTCCTGCCTCTCTAAATACTAATACAGAAGTCTAGAAATTACTTTATAAAATTAAATACCCAAAGTATTCCATTTTACGGGAAATAAATCTTCATTGACAATGAAAAAAATAGATAGTTCTCATTCAGGATAAAGTTTTCAAAGAAGATAGTGTATATGATAAACAAATAATTAAGTAATCAATTTTCCATATTAAACCATATAACACCATGATGAATTTTATGATGAGTTAAAAAACACCTTCATCTTGCAGAATTCCTGAAAAGTGTACGGTGCCTAAAAGAAAGCCAGCAACTGATCATTCTTAGAGACTCTTTATACATTGTATGAATGGCCTTTCAGTCACTAATAAATTCAATAGACAAGCATTCTGATGCATCAATAATTCTGCTTCCAAGGCACATGTCAATAGTGAAGCGAAAATGCTGGCCAGTCAAAATCCTCTATTTGATGAGTGATTTCAAGTATAACTGCATCGTATCCGACCAAATTCATTTGTTCTAGGGGGAGAAATCCTGTATAATTTTCATTCTAGGCAACTCTGATAACATTGTTGTTGGCAAAGTTCCCACAGATTGTCAGATTCCCATTGTCCCTATTTTTGAGGAAATGAGGGGAGCTTATCACCTGTTAATTTAAAGTCTTAAAGCACAGTGGAAAGCTCCATAGGTTAACAACTAAATAAGGAGATATGGTATCTTCATCTTTTCTTTAATGAAACATAAAATACAGAAAATGAACACAGGACTACTCTGCAGTGAAGATCCATCCCTACCCAAGACCAGTGTTCCTTTCTCGTGGGAGTGCACCACCTTGATTCTCTTACATGAACCTGTGATACACTCTGGGGGGGAAGAAGGCTAAAACAGTCAAAACCTATGAAAAAACAAAAATATATATCCCATTAAATAAATGTCAGAAGTGTGCACCATATACTTCAAAAGTTTAAATAATAATGGTGCAATCTCTCTTACATCTATCCCAATAATTCCAAGAAGATTAATTGATGCGGAGTGATTTCACCCCCTCATTCTACAACCAAGAAGAATCTCTCCACCTGCTTCTTTTTCAGCCCATCACCAACATTCAGGTTGTGTTGATAGGCAGCATTTACCACAAGATTTCATAAGTAGTTAATGGATGCAGATCAGAATACATGAGGGTGCTTTAGCTGCTTTATTTTACGGGGAAAATAGATAAACATTTGTGAGAAGCTTCATGACAAACCAAGGCAATGCCAATTCTCACAAGAGCATGGAGGGAGCAGCTGATTAAACAAAATATCAAAACATGAATGTTTTATAAGCAGGGAGAGGTATCTGACCTGCATAAGCCAATGTACTACCACTTGGTGACCACCTTACACCAAAGGCCCAACTAGACGAGAGATCAAGTTGCATTATTTGCTGCATCAAGAAAATATACTTTTATTAACCTAGCAACCAAAGACCATATATTTCAAAAAGCTGGCATGCCAAACATAAGCATGTAAAAACATTCAAGAAAGAAAAAAAACTTAAGAAACAGGAAAGAGAATAGTACTCTACTACAACATATAAAGAGTGGTAAATCGGCTAAAGTACACATCCATCATCCAAAAAACACAATTCATCGTCATCAGCAGCAGCAGCAGCAGCTGTTAATAATAATTATCATAACCAGAAGACCCAAACAATGGAAAGGATTTTATTTGAAAGAGGGAGAGGGGAAGGGGGGGGGGGGGCAGAGAGGGGGAGAGAGAGAGAGAGAGAGAGAACAGGTTTAAACTTTGGAGGAATAAGAAATATCATATTCCATATGATAGACAAGAGATTCAAAGTAAAGATAGTGACCTGAAAATGGCCATCAAATAAATTCTTATCTTAAAGTGGTAGTACATTTTTTATCATCAAGAATAGAGAAATACCGCCACAAACATGTGGTTTGTGACATGTTCAAGTTACTCTCATAAATCAACAACTTGGTATAGACATGTGACTGAAACATCTAAGTTTTCTCATAATCGTCTTTCATGGGAAATTAGTATTACTTCAATTGGAACAGTTAATCCCATAGCCATTCCGCCCGAGTTTCAAATCCCATAATTTACCCTCAGTCCCTCCCATTATGAGTTAGTAGTTACAGCAACATATCTCTGTTTAATAAACAAAACTTGAAGAAAGCATGGAGAAAACAAATACAAAAAAACATGACTCATTTAACAAAAGAATTATCCATCTTCTACAAAACAAAATGAAAGAATTTCATAAACCTCTCCAAATTTTGAATCATATGGTAGGCCAGTTCCAGAATCCCTGATCGAACATCCAAACAAACCGAGTTTAGAAGAGTAGTAAATACATGGAATGAGTTTCACTAAAATAAAGGTCCCAATATGTACCATCCAACCTTGAATCAACACCTCGGATGAATGTAGTGAAAACCCGACATTTTCCATCAGTCGAAGTTGTTGCAAGAAGAATCTGCAGGAAAATATGTAGTGATTCAATGCTTCACAAGTACCTAAATTATGTCCTAATTCCTATCAAACTTACTATGAAATTTGTCATTTAATTGCATTTCTTAGACATGAATATGGAATATATTTTTCTCTTTCGTATGCCAAAACCAACATGAACCCAAGACAGTTGCTGCATTCACCAATGTATCTAAACCTGCAAAGACAATCTTTGATCCTAAAGCTCCCAAAATGCGTAGGATAGTCTTCCGCATATGACAGGGGTGACATGCAGAAAAGTAACAACCAATCCTTCGCACATTTCTCTTTTAGGCTTTATCGTGATAATTCCATTCACCTCTGACAAATTTCATGCAAGCATTTTTTTTTAAGCATTTGGAAAAGAAATCACTTTATGTTGACATGATGAACTAACACTGGTCCCATTGCGAAAAGACACCCAAAAAAAGATTTTGAAGTTAAGCACAAGGGTGCATTTCTGATAATTGCTTATAAAATTTGTCGATTGCACATACTGTAAGCTTTCCCGATTATAATAGAAACATTCAGTGAATTGAACAAAAAAGTAAAGTGCTTTACATTGTTCGGATGCCAGGCAACACTTGTCACTGAAGAATTGTGTTTTTTCCTGATAAGTTTACTAACCCACCTGGGAATAGCGGAAGAAAAGAAATATAATAATAATCAAAATCAGTTATGATATCTGAGCTGGAGAATATCATGTCTTAAAAGCATGATGCACATATGTGTTAGAATAACAATTGCACAATGGAAAAAAAGGAAAACAAATGAAAGAGCTTTCAAAGATAAGAAGACTAGAACTTGTCACAACACATATCCTTCTCCCCGTCTACCTAGTAGCATAGTGGAAATATGTGCCACTTCAAAGGAAAATTTGATATTATTAGTTAATGTCAAAATAATGTAGGGAAAATACATTGCCAAACTCTATTCATTTGATGATTTACAACTTAGTTTAGTGGATCTAAATGAGACGAACTTGTATCCTTGAATCTAAATAATCTGAACTTGTTCCGTTCACTTACTGCAGCAATGTCTGCCATTTTGGAGATCTACTGCCTTGAAAACGTTTAACTGGAAAAAAATGGAATGGTACAGAATAGATTTGGTTTTTCTAATTTAATTACAGGAGATTAATCCAACATGGGTATGGCAAAACTTTCATGATCCGTTCTGAAGTTTTTTGATGTTTTATATTCACGAGGAATTCTGAAGTTTTTGGTGCTAATCAATGCTTCAGTGCTTTCTTTTTTCTCAGACATAATATGAGTTTTAGACAGGTGACAAACTGGCAATCAGATATGATAAGACAAAGTGAATAACTGAATATTAATAGAAACATGTTATATGACTTTCATCAAGATTCAAATTACATGATACAAGCCAACCATACAACAAGGTATCACCAAGTGTCAACTAAAAATCGCCAATGTGCAACATTTACAAGAAGAAAATACAATGTAGACCATTAAATAAGTAGCTAATTACTGCTACTGTATAACAAAAATAAGGAATCCAGTCAGAACATATGGTATTCAACCAAAAGGGAGCTTGCTTACTATTTCTGTATTTGAGAAAGATTGGTATCAGAATGAGAGAGCACGCCTTAAGGAGATACAAACAGTTACAGTTAAAGATTGGTATCACTTACCAGTTATTCTCCTGCTCATAATAGCAGATACAAACAGTTTTAGCCCCGCTTCCAACAGCAAATTTATTTTCTGAAGTTGTTAATAAGCTCATCATAACATCATACAGAATAAACATTATGAACAGATTAAATTTATTCAAGCATAGACTTATCATAGTAGTTGAAAAGATATGCATACTGCATGCAAAGAACTATCTGACACACAAACACAACCCAGCCACATAAGTTTCATTCTCCCGAGACCAAATCAAAACTTACATATCCCATGTTATGAAGTCGATTATGCATTTATTGACTGATTTAATCATTTGCAAAATCCCTCTTTTTCCAAATGCATAGATACAAAAGAAAGATTCCTTTGGTTATAATAGTAATTCAAGCCAAACATACTTGATCAAACAGTAAGCATCAAGTTAACTGCTTTGTAAGCTACATAATATGAAACTCCTATATTCATGACCTGAATTGAAGATTCGAACACCGTTAAGAATCAAGTCTTGTGTCACGAATTATTAAGCAACAAAAAGAAACGGAATGTATTATATTACTTTCTTAAAACATTTTGTTAAAATAAATCACAATTGGCATGCACAAAGCAAAGAACAGATGGCACAAATTAATTATGATGATCTTTAAAACAAAAATAGTTCTGATGAAATGTTAACCAAATAAGAATCGCATTTCATTAAGAGAAATACAGCATCAATTGCCAGGTACCTTGTGGACTCCACTGAACACAAAGAGCAGCACGGTTTAGCCTGAGAATCACAAGTGTTGGTTCCCATTCAGATGATTCTTGATTCCAGACATACCTAAGTCACAATCACAAACCAGCTGAATCAAATTGAGATAGAATTTTTCCATTTAAAATAATAATAATAATAATAATAATAATAATAATAATAATAATAAAAAAATAAAAACATTAATAGTTACATTGGCAAAAGCAGCAAAAGAAACATATGGGAGGCAGGAACTCACGAGTTCCGATCATGCGATACTGTGACAATTTTATTTGATTTCGCACTCCAATCTATCCCAGAAATAATTTGATCATGCTGTCAAAGGAACCAGTAACTTAAATTACACTTTTTTTATTGCTAGTCAGATAAAAGTAGAACAACAATATTTAAAAAAAATAAAAATGCTAGGTTCCAAAAATACCTTTCGGAGAATATGAATCTTCTCCCATTTTTCTTGCATGAGTTTATAGATATGAACTTCATTATTGTTTGGACAAATAGCAACCACTACAAAACAGAGCAATCACATGTCACAGACTTGAACGAATCCATAGAATCCCTACAATCTCTTTATCAGATGAACGATTGAACGGGCATGTTAGAAAAGTAAAGACTAAACAGAATTCCAAAAGTACAAGAGCACAATGAAAAGTTGCCTTGCATGAGATTATTGATGTTAACATTAAATTCTGAAATTTTAAAACTGCAGAACACATTGAGCCAACAACCTTTATTCTAATTGACAGGTAAAATAGGCTGAATTCTCTTACTGCACAATTTCTTTAAAAATATATATATATAATATATATATCAGCACAGTAGATAATGAGAGGTATCGATTTATAATTTATGCGACATGAAAACATCAATGTGGATGTGAACGATCAGTTGCCAAAATGATATCGACGGCCTCAAAAGATTGGAGAATTCTATGAATTGACACTGTATAACTACAATTGAGATAAAATCAAGGTTCAATGTCCGATTCGTAGATGCTACGCTGGAATCATTTAAAGAAGCCAATCTACACGAGTAAAACGAAAATCGCAAAATCCAGGTACTCCAATTCGCCAACATGAAAAGCTACTACATGGATGAACTAGGGAATCATATGTGTGTGGTTCAGGAATGATAAGGAAGATCCAGAAGAGATTCAAAGAAGGGGATCTTACTTGTTTGATCGGGGCTCCAGGCATGGCAGGTGATGCACTGAGCGAACTGATGAATCGAAACCGCCGCCATGTCGAGTGGATCGAACCGGTTCAGATCTTTCTCCGCCTACCTTACGATTTGGATTGATGAAGAAAAAAAAATACCGGGCTACGTCGTCTCGCGATCGGAAAGAAAATCAGATCCGGCGGAGTATGTGATGAGACTTGTTTTTCCAGGGTCGAAGTTATTCTTTCCTTTCTGTGACTCCTTTTTGAGGCTACTCCGCAGAGTCTATCTACTGTTCGAATTCTGATTGGGTCCGATGGTCCGACCGGTTATTACGTCAGTGATGGGATAATTTGATCCCAACTAATAACAAAATCACAACTGATCTTTTCAACAAATCAGATGAGATGTCATGTACTATTCGTTACCAGTTTAAAATATGTTAACTAAATGTTAATCGAATTTTGGATCACAGGATTGAACCCAGGATGTGGTAGATACAAAAAAATGTTAGACGTGATGCATTTAATTTTTTTAATGTATTTCAAAACATGTTGGGTGTTGTAAATGAGATCAATGTTTCAAAAATATGCAGTTTCAAAAATACATGTGTGCAGCATTAGTTGTATATGCGGTTGCACATTGATTTTTTTGAACTATTGTTATTTTGTTATTAACTTGTTGGTTGAACTTCAAATTTCGTCGAATGTTTGAATTCCTCCAATGAAATTCATTAGAGTATTCATGTTTTAAACATTTAAACTATTGTTCAAACCTTGTTCAAATGGCAATTGAACGAAAGAATTATACTTTCAAACGAAAATCAGACCATTCAAATGGTCCACTATTCAAATTGCATACGCTAGATCATATGCGTCGAGCCTCAAAAACAGCAATTGACATTTAAATATATAAATGAGATCATAAAGGTCACGTTTAGAACTACATTGAGGCGACTTTGTGCTGGCGAACGCAATGGAATGTCACCTCCAAAACAAACAAAAAAATAGTTTTCATGTTCAAAAGAAGATGGTAGCGTTGAAAGTATATTTTTTTCATATGTAAAACGTTTTAAAATACCGCTTTTATAACTCATGCTCACTTCTCAACGCGGTGTACCTCAACGCTATCCCAAATAAGACATAAGAATGATTTGAACATTCAAGTTGCAAGATGGGAACAATTTTTCTTCTCTTAATTGTCGACAAATTCTTTGTTTGGTGGGAGAACTTCTGGCGCTCGACATTTAAAAAAAAAATCTCACGAGTTAGATATACTTTAACCAATTAAATAGTTATAAAATAAAAAATGATTCAATTTTTATTTTTAGTTACTTTGTTTTATAAAATTAAAAATACTCGTATTTATATATTTAAAAATTTAATATCTCAAATCGAATTTAGATAAATCATAAATTTATTTTAAGGTTTCAAAATCATTATTAGATAGAATCATTTTTATTAGTGGATTTTTAGCTTAGGAGGTGTACCCGAATTTATGCATACATTTTCAAAGGTTTATATGTTAGGAGGTTGAGTTATATGAATTTTTTCATTTTGATAAATATAAATAAAGACCAAATTAATAGATTTTCTGTTTTTTTAAATTTAAACAACTTAACCTCGAAATATTAACACAGTGGTACTCGCAAAACTATCTCTTAGAGCATCTCTAATGAATATTTAACTAAACAAGATGTTAAAGTGTCATGTCAGCATTTTATATATCAACTGCACACTCATTTACTACATGCTTATTTAATTGATAGTTGTTCCAATGGACTAGCTAAATATTAGCCAAAATAACAGTGATCCCCACCTCTCTATCTACTCAACCTCCCTAATGTATTTTTTTTATTCTTTAATGAGAACTATAAGTGAGACCCACATTTGATTAGCTAAAACATTAGCCATAGTTAACTTGAAAGATAACACCTCACACATGGGGTCCACATTTAGCTCCATTTTAATATCTCTATTGGAACAACATTTTTATATGTTATATAACAACATAATACTAATATGTTAATTAACCTATCGATTGAAAATATTCTTAAATTCTCGTCCGTAGCTCCGTGCATCTGACACATATAAAACTAATATATAATATATACTAATTTTTATGCACGTGCCAAAGTACGTGATATGATATTAAAATGATAATAATAAAATTAAATAAATAATAAATGAACCACTCAATGAAAAAAAACTAGTTTGTTCTATGAAAGTGATATATTTTCTATTTGAAACATATATCATCAAAAAGAAGAAAAAAAACCAATTTTTAATGGAATTCATTAGAATATATATTCTATTTTTTTTGTTTATGATGATATTGAAGGTAATTGTGGAACTCACTGGAATTAAAATAAAAGTACATGAAAAGATATGGTGGAATCAAATTCTTACTATTTTTTGTAATAATCTAAAATTTCAAAAGGAATTTTAAATTAGATTATTATTCTACCATTTACAAATTAATTAAATTATTACTATATCTCTTCAAAAATAAATAGCATATTCTCTCTTTTTTATTCTCATCGCCTCCTCTATTTATTTATCTGCATTCAACTAATTTAAATAATTTAGAAATATTATTCTAAATATGTTTTTAATTATATAATCAATTGTTTTATTTATTTGAATTCGATAAATATTTATAAAATATTATTATATATTTAGTAAAATATATATATTTTATAATTTTATGAATAAAACACAGAGAAACTATTGCATGGAATTTCATGAATTGGAAAATGATATTTTGAGATGATGGATTTAGTTATAAATATAAAAATCTCGATGAGGCACATATTTAAAGCACAGGTGGTAGAATCTGGGGACGATGTACAAGAAGCCCATAAAAAGACAAAATTGGTCGGTTTTAGCAAGGGGCTTGATTATAAACTGGTATAAATTGGGGGTCCATTTGCAAATAGCCCAAAGAGATAAAAATCGGGTGAATCTTAGCGAGAACCTGATTGGGGGGGCCTTCTGCAAATATCCCATAAAATTTGTCCGCAAATGATTACACCATTTTGATGCCATTCTTTTAATATAAGAGATAATAAAAAGTAGTAGATATATATATTTATTTATATTTACACTAAAGAAAAAGTGAGTTCATCCGGGGGAAACCCAGCAGATGCTTACCTATTCAGTCCACGCTTCATCAGAATCCCGACACATATAGAAACCCAAGAACGACACGTCACCCGTTCCATCTAGAATCCCCAAAAGAACAGGTCATCACTTCCCCAAATCAGCCACCCCTCTAAACATAACAGTCCCACCTCCCATTTCCATCACTCTCTCCAGCCTGTCCAAACCATCCTCGGCATCTCCCGAATAAAACACAGATCTAAAGAGAAGAAGAAGAAGAAGAAGGAGGAGAAGATGCAGTACAAGAACCTCGGACGGTCGGGTCTGAAGGTGAGCCAGCTCTCCTACGGCGCCTGGGTGAGCTTCGGGAACCAGCTCGACGTGAAGGAGGCCAAGGCCCTCCTCCAGTGCTGCCGCGACCACGGCGTCAACTTCTTCGACAACGCCGAGGTCTACGCCAATGGCCGCGCCGAGGAGATCATGGGCCAGGCCTTCCGCGAGCTCGGCTGGAAGCGCTCCGACCTCGTCGTCTCCACCAAGATCTTCTGGGGCGGTCCCGGCCCCAACGACAAGGGCCTCTCCAGGAAGCACATCGTCGAGGGGACCAAGGCCTCGCTCAAGCGCCTCGACATGGACTACGTCGACGTGATCTACTGTCACAGGCCGGACGCATCCACGCCGATCGAGGAGACGGTGAGGGCGATGAACTACGTCATCGATCAGGGGTGGGCGTTCTATTGGGGGACCAGCGAGTGGTCCGCGCAGCAGATCACGGAGGCGTGGGCGGTCGCAGAGAGGCGGGACCTCGTCGGCCCGATCGTCGAGCAGCCGGAGTACAATCTCCTCTCCCGTCACAAGGTTTTGTCTTCTCATTCAATGCATCTGAAATCATCACAAACAGATCTGATGATTTATGTGTAATTAGGTGGAATCCGAGTACCTGCCGCTCTACAGTGCTTATGGTATAGGTCTCACCACATGGAGTCCGCTTGCTTCTGGGGTGCTCACTGGGAAGTACACCAAAGGGAATATCCCCGCCGATAGTCGATTCGCTTTGGATAATTATAAGGTGACCTCTTATTTTTTTCATGGTTTTGATTTTCTCTTTTGTGCTACTGATGGTGTTTGGGCTTCTGATTATGGTGTGTTTTGCATCTTGAATTTGGGTGATTGTTTGGCATTGGATAAATCTGGGTTACATACATCTCGGTGTGCGTTTGATATTTGTAAATGTTGTTCAACTGGCTCCTCTTGTTTTATGACGCATTTTAATGTGTTTGATGTGTTTAATACTTGAATATAAATGTAGATCAATCATGCAATTGCAGAATACAACACAATCGTATGAGTTACAGACAATAAGACATTTTTACTTAGATGGGTTTTTTTTTTTTGAAGAGTTATCCATTTTTTTTAGAGGGTGATGGGCTGATGGCTAATTCCAATTTCTGATTATCACGGAATAAACTAAATTTCCTCCGTTCAGCACCTGAAATTATAACATATATGCTGCCAGATTTTTGGTGCCTACTTTTCTTTGTTGTGAATTAGGCCTTTTGATTTTATATCTCGAGCAACATTGGCTGGCTTGATTTTATATATTGAGAAGCATTGGCTGGCTTTAAAAACTTATGGTTTGATTCTTTGTTCACGTATCTCATACACTCCATGTGTACGCTTTGCAGAATCTTGCTAGCAGATCACTGGTTGATGATGTGCTGAAAAAAGTTAGTGGACTGAAACCCATTGCAGAAGAACTGGGTGTTCCTTTATCTCAACTTGCAATTGCATGGTGTGCATCAAATCCGAATGTCTCCTCAGTCATCACTGGTGCAACAAAGGAGAGCCAGGTGAAAGATTATATTTCTCATATTATACTTCTGAAAAATGGCATTTTTGTTGAATCAGAAATGTTGATGCTTAAATCTGTTCTAATAATTTTAATTCATTAATATGTGTATTTGATGAGTAACAAAAGCTTTGATTACTTATATATCCCCTACAACCACTTTTCATTAACTTGCTGATTTGATGAGCGATTTGAAACCTTTCATTCCTATTGAATGTGATATATAAAACTATAAACTACGAGGGTAGCTTCATTCATTATAAAATCAAATGACATGTTTTGATTGATAAAATTTCAATTCTGAGATTTGAGGTAAATGCAGGTTGATTGAACTAACTAAAATGATAATAGATGAGTTGGCCTTTTGGATTGTTTTTCTCATCAGTTTTGGATATCAACCACATGCAAGTGACTAACAATTGTAAATTGCAGCAACATCCCTTGAAACATGGAAGTACAAATAATGCAGCATGCCATTAACTATAATCTTGAACAAGCACCCTAACCCCAAAACCACAAAAAATATTGTTTTGCAGCATGCTAGTTGTTGATCAGTAAAACTATATTATGTAAGTTCCACAATATAATTTTCCATTATAAGGTTTACTTTGGGTTCCTACATCATTTTTTTATTTCGATTCTGATCTAAATTTTGTGGGGGTGGTTACTCTGACCCCACACCATTAAAAAAATGTTTTGGGGGGTGGGGGAATGACCAAGAAAAAAAGGAAAGAGAAAGCAAGAGGGCAGGGGGCAGCGGCAGTGAGCAGAGGAGGCCGGGTATGGGTGGCGGAGGAGGGTGATAGTGAGAGAACCTTGACCTTTCTCCCTATTTCTCTCTTTTTCTCTCTCCCTCCTCCGCCGCACACCGCCTCCCTCCCCTCTCTCCCTCATCTGCCCATTGCAGCCCCCCCCCCCCCCCCCCCTTCTCTTTCTCTCTTCATCTCTTTTCCCCTTGTCATTCACCCCACTCCCAAACAACCCCAAATTTTGACCATCTATATTATGAGTTACTAGCTGATGACTTTAGATGTGTTATCAAAACTAAGAAGATGAAGATGATCGAGAAAACCACCGTGGTGTTTGCCAAAGGGTCTTCGATATTCCAATTTGAGAAGACATTAAAAGGTTCAACTCTAACAATAAAAAAGTGGATAAAAATATTCCGTACCTTTCCTCATGTGCGTATGTGCTATATATGCGTCGTGAAGACCAATAGCCAGCTACCACGTGGTGTAGCTAACAACTACTTGTAACTAACTTGAGGTCGTGGCGAATCTCCATTTACCCATGAACCTTCATTTTGATTAGGACATTTATGACTTGAAGAATCAATTTGCACGTCCTTGATTTGCATCCACCTTGGAGTGGACGTCAACTCGTAATGAGCACTCAATCTCTTGGGGGTTTCAATAGGCTTGGCCCACTAGAGATTGAGCAATCGTGTGTGAGTAACACATGTCAAGATGTGAGAGCTCATCGTTTTTTTCCTCTCACAATTGTGATTCAGTTATATCCACTTTTTTTTTTTTGCTGAAATGATAGACATCTAGAGCCTTGATTTTATTACATGGAAGAGAATGTCCAATTCAAACAACAAAACATGGGAAATAAAGCAAAATGAAACCAAAAAACAGTCGACCAAAGTATAGTGGAAGAGATATTATCTTCAGTCTATCACCCTAACCACAACCCCTACTCCTCGATTATAAACCTTCCCTTAGAATACATGACACTACTAGAGCCAACACAAAAACAACCCAATCCTTGATAAACCTGATCATCATCTCCAAAATGTTTTCCACATAAACTTGATTTTGCACGAGCCAAATCAACCACACTATACCACTGACACAGGACAGTGGGATTTTAGCCTTCGCGCTCATTTCACCCTTTTTCCTTATTTTCTTGGTGTCCTCCCAAATACCGCCCAACATCGTGGAGTTCCTTGCCATCCCCATAGCTAAGCTAAGCCAACCCCAAATACACCTGGCCATCAAGGCACATGTTGCTTTCCAATCCATATAAATGTTAAGATGCTATACCACCTCTGTTCTTTGGGTGGACCAACATTTTGGAATGAACTCCAGCAAACTATATTTGAATGGTACCTTCTATTGTAATCTGATGTGGTTGGGGATTATTATTGTATAAAATCTATGAAGCTACTGATAACACTATTTTTAAGGATAAAGCATGGCTATTTTGTGGTGTTCTGCTGTGCAATGCTCTCTTACATTTGATCATTTGTATGGTAGTGTTTCCATGCTGATGTTTTGTTATTTACTTCTGATGAAGATTGTCGAGAACATGAAGGCCGTTGATGTTATTCCTCTTTTGACTCCTCAAGTGCTTGAGAAGATCGAAGCAGTCATTCAGAGCAAGCCCAAGCGCCCAGACTCATACAGGTAAAGTTTGACCCCACATGCTTCTAAGATTTCACTAGTTTGTGTGGTCCAAATTGGATGCTTCTATTTATTCTAAACAATATATTTATGGGAGTTGGTGTTATGGTGGGTATTTCAAAATCTTTTGGTCCAAATTGGATGCTTCTGTTTATTTTGATGTGAAGAGTGATCTATTTATGGGAGTTGGTGTTATGGTATACATTCAAAATCTTTCTTTTTAAATTATATTGAATCTTTGTGATTTGTCAAAAAAGTTGTGTTCTCATGCATGAGCACATCATTCTTTAGTGGTGTTTGTGACTAGCCATTTGTCGAGTCCGATTACTTCTATCCAATGTGATAGGAAAATTATATATAGTCATGCATTAATTTCAGCTACTTATGTTTATTTATTGTGTTTGCTATTCGGTATTGGCACTCATTGTGGTAAACTGGGGGATGCGTAATCTTTAATTACGTCTCCATCTGGCATAGACCTTGTACGTTTCAGTATTTTAAATAAGATACACCTCTGCTATCTTTTTTTGCTTGGTAACTTCTCTGCAATCTTCGGCATTTGTCTTACATCGTGTAGCTTTTAGTCAATCTTCCATTGATGTGTCACATTGAGTGGTGCTATCTTCCGTTTTAAACCAGTGCAGCACCCACCTAAATATGTGTGCCTCATTTTACCTAAACCAATCTAGAAATCCCTAACTATTGCATTAGACTTTCATGGTCCGCAACAAAGATTTGTGCTTTGGGAAATTGTAGAATGGGTCAATTGCGCGAACTCCAAGCCCTTGGGACCAGCATTTCTGTTCTGACTATATACCGTTCTATACTTCTATTGTTTCTCTCTGGTTGATAATCAATTCCACTGATATGTTGTTTAAAATGATACTGATGTTTTAGGCTTATATTAATGTAGGGGAACAGATAGTCCCACCACCCATATCTCCATCCCCACAATTTTTTTATTTTTATTTTTGTCGGTGAGGACAACAAGGAAGAGAGTGGGAGAGAGAGGCCCCCTCCTCCCCTGCCCCTCTTCATAAGCTTCTCTATGTAAAAAAATCTAAAATAAATATAAAAGATAATGAAAAGAGTAAGAGAGGAGAGAGAAGCATAAATATACGAAAACTACATTGTGAATATTATTTTAGATGATTAGAAAGAAAGAGAGTACATGTATCCTATTTATAAACCCACATAGGATAGACTCAAATTTCAACTCTTTATTTCTAATACTCCTATCCACCCAACCACCCTCTTCCGTATCTCTCTCTCTCTCCTTATTCCTCCACTTGCCTTATTGTTCCTATCACCCAAAAAAAAAAGGTAGATGGTGAGGAGGGATACAATACATGGGTGGTGGCAAATAACTGTTCAAGGTTGGGTTACACCTCTTGGACAATGGCTGATGAAGAACCTTCAACACACACACACTGCGTTACGAGCTCTGCTTATGTACGAAAATTTGTGGCCCTATTAACTACAAGTATCAATACTCGCCATTAAGGCTGTGAAAATGAATGACGAAAATGAATGACGAAAAAAGTGACTTCTAACTCTGTTTTGTGGGCCATTAAAAAATGTTCTTACTCGAATTCCTAGCCAGCTATACATTTTGCGGCTGTACTTTTTGCCAAGTCATCTAGTAACATGCCATTCAAATCACTTATCTGGATGGGACACTAGGTTAAGGCAGCGTTTGATGACGAAATTGCAAAACTGGGTTTTTTCGCTAGGTTTAAACTGATTTTACAGGAATTTGTCATCCTAGCTTTTGAAAATCGTAGTTTTTGAACGCTATTAGTCTGCAATCTATTTGTGGGATGCTGATACAGTAAAACTGTTTGAGTGCACAATTGTAGAAACAGATTTTTGCAAACACAAAAGTTGTCCAATCGTGCTTGCTTCTTTTTCCTTTTCCCATAGTCCCATTTTTGTTTTGTCTCTCAGAATGAGTTTAATCATAAGTTTCATACTTAGGGTGCGTTTGGTTCCAGAATTGCACAGCTTTTGCATTTGTAGGAAGTTGCTTCTGCAATCGTGTAACCAAACAGTTTTACTAGAGCAGCTTCTGCAGTCATATTTTAGATAAATAGTGTTCAAAAGCTATGATTTTCAAAAGCTTGGGGGTGAGCTCTTTAAAGCCTAGATTCCGCATAATCACTTTTACAATCAAGCAACCAAATGCACCCTTGGACCAAAGGTAATAATATGTAAAGTTTATTTTATAAGGGCCTCTCATCTCTCTCAACCCATTGTTTGGTATTTTGGCATCCTCCAAAAAATAAAAATAAAAACCATGGGCGATGGCAAATGTGGCTTCTATCGGATTTTTCTTATAATTTGGATGTAACTTGACGTGGAAGTGATTGGATAAGCAAATTCTGGCTGAAAAATTAAAGAATGTGTCCATGATAAGTGAAGGCGTTCATTGCCGTAATGAAGCCAAATACAGTCGAAAGGGGGGGCCTTACATAAAAATCCTTCATATGTGGGGTTGATCCGTTGATGGTCATCATAACAATTAGATTTGATGTTTTATCTGTCCTCGTTATATATCCAGATAATAAGCATGGGCCCTGGTCAGGGAGGCCTCAATGTTTTCATTATTTGTGTACCAAAGCGGTTGTCATGGTTTGATTTGTTGGTGAATTAATCGTCTTTCGTTTCCACCAGGACTCCACCTCGTCTCAGGAAATCTTTTCTTTTTATTTGTTGTTTTATATAAACACTTAAGTGTGTGATGAACATTAAAAGATTTTGGTTTTAGTAAAGTCATATCAACGGGTTATTTGGAAGCGTAAAGTCCGGCCATTGTTTGCTTTAAAATTATCTTAATATATCTTGACTAAAGTGAATGCCGATTGTATGGATTGTTGGTGGAGATGTTACCTATTAAAAGCTCATTCAGGATTCAGGTACCCTTTCAACTGTTAATCTATCATTAGAAAAACATTATTATGATTGATGGTTGTCCTCCACCTACAATTAAAGATTCATATTCCAGTGACTTCCTTACCTACTAATCTAATATCATCGTCGGTGTGAACAACTTGTTACGAACACTTGTAGTCCGTCAACATTTGTCAGTTCGACAAATTTCATCCCCATCAACACATGTTGATGTGTCGTTCTTCCAACAACAGCGGATCAACGGTTCACATTCCACATTCTCAAAAAGACAAACAATCTAATACCATTTGTCAAACAAAGAATATTAAACCAAAGAAGAAAAAAAAACAAAGAATATTAAAAAAAAAAAAAAATCAAATTCACCACTTCTGCAACCGCAACTCATCCGACCTAACAAAGGTGCCATGGAACCCGTACGGGACCCTAGACGGCAACCGGATCGTCGTCTCAACACTCATATCCGACCCGTTTATGATCACAAGCTCCGACTCTCCCTTCCTTTCATCCGTCACGAACCCAACCACGTAACCCTCATCTTCACCAACCCCATCTCTAACAGGCACGAACGTGGGTTCCCCTCCGAACCTCCCCTCCCCATAAAAAAACCTCTTCACCTCCCCATTGACCAGGTCAACCTTCGCAATTGCCCGAGCACCTCGGCCACGGCTCGGCTATAGCGAGGTACGCGAACCGGGTCTTCCTCCCCAACCGGGTCTTGTTCACCTGACCCGCCTCCAGATTCAAACCCGGCACGACCTCCCTCCGAGTCGACTCACCCGTTTTCAAGTCCAACCGAATCTCCGACAAAACACTCTGCATGGGGGGCCCGGCGTCATCATCCGAGAAGATCGAGTCGGGCGGAGACATGCAAGACCCGATCACCACTACAGTCCGGCCTTCGTCTTCCTCCCACGCATTCCATAAGTGGAAGCAGAAGCAGTCCGGGACGTCGACCCACTTGACCACCCCCGACTCGTCGTACTTGTGCAGGACCCCGAACCGGGGTGTCTTCTCCGCGTCGCACGTGACAGGCGACCCCCCACGCAACATGCGCGAGAGCTCGAACACCACCTGCTGGTCCGGGACCACCACCAGGTTCTCCGTGATCGCGAAGTCGTGGATCATTGTGGGCCGTTCGATCGGTATCTCCACGTCTTCCGACTTCCTCCCTGAACCGTCCACGTGGAAGTACTTGAGGTATGGCCTCCTCACCAGGTCGTAGCTCAACGCGAACATCTCCCCCGTCACCGGGTCCACCTTCGGGTGCGCGATCATCGTGGACTTCAGTTGACCGTCAAAGTCAAACCGTTTGACCGTCTTTAGGTCCCCGTTTTCGGTGACCCTCACGTGGTAGGGGAGGTCGTCCTCCGACATGGCGAGGAGGCGACCGTTGAAGTAGACCAGACCGGCGTTCGCGACGCCGGTGCCGCGGCTTGGGTCGACGATCCCGGCGAGCGCGCGCGTGTAGAACAGCGCGAGCCGGCCGATCCCCGTCCGGCCGTGGAGCTCTCCGATGGGCTTCGGAAAGAGAGACCTCCCCAGCGCCGCCTCCTGCTCTAGCTTGCTAGTGCGGGTGAACCGGCACGCGTAGCTCGCCGAGTTGGTCAACCCGTCGACGTTCACGGCGTGGACCATCCCGTCCCCGTCGAAGAGATGGTGCCCGCCCGCCGGCGGGAACATGGGGTTGGCGCCGTTGCGGATGTAGACCCCGTCCAGGTCAGGGGGGATGTGGCCGGAGACCTCGAGGCGGTGGGTCACCGGAGACTCCGACACGGGGGCGAAGTTGCCGGAGATTTGGATGGCGGGGTCGGCGGAGTGGAGGAGGCGGTGGCGCCTCTCGAAGTCGACGATGAACTTGTTCTCCACCGCGTCGAGGGCCGACGCGGCGAGTCTCTGGAGGGGGTTGAGTCTGCGTGAGTCCTCTTTTGGCAAAGGTTTCTTCTTGGTGACGACTTCTCTGGGGAGGGTCTCCTTCGAAGGAGAGATGACGAGGTTGCAGGAGGTGGTTTTGGCTGGAGACGGCCGCGGATTTGGGTATGGATTCCTCGCGTTAAGTTTTGATGGGTTAGTGGGTAAGCGAAGAGACATGGTTGGGGTTGAGTGGAATCGCAGTTGGAGACAGTGATGTATATATATATGGATTACATAGAGAGAAGGGAATTATATGTTCTCGTGAGATCCGCGTGGGGACGGGATGGCCCAAGTGGAGGGCGACTACGTGGGACAATGCGTATGGTCGGAACCACGTGACGGTGATCGCCGGACCACGTGACACAACCGTGGGATGTGGACCGGTCCCGGTTCGGGCGCCCCTTGTTTGAGGGCGTGTCGCGGCCGAGCCGCACCCGGACACGTGTTCAGACGAGCGACTCGTGGCGGCGGCGGCGATGGAGATGGGAGAGGTGGACACGTGTGGAGGGGTTTGTTTTGGAAGGGGATCGTTTTGGAAACTTCGTAGGATGTGGAGATGTGGGGATACGTACTGCGTATGCTACTGGGTTCTTCTGCGGTTAATTTGGAGCGCCAAAAATTTTTCAACGTAATTCAAAGTCTTCGACTCACTGGTCTTTCTTTCTTTTTTACTATTTATATATTGTTGTGGGGACCGGGCTAGGTACAACACTGGTTGGACAATCTTTTTTAACCGTTTAATCTAAATACATAAAAATTGACATATCAAAAATAATTATATTTGAGATATTATGTAATTAATGCCCTTAAAACAAATTTAACATTTAATTAGATTACAATTTTTCATTTTAGAAACTTTTCTATTCCTCTCACATTCTCCTCCTCTTAGACTTTTCGCCACCTCCATTAACCCTCACAAATTTGTTCTAATAAATTTCATTTAATTTAAAAATTGACATTTTTTTTATATATTCTGGTTTGATGAAAACATATCTGTTTCAATTTATGGATTAAATAACAAGTTTAGTTTTAAATTTTATTTGGCTCGAAGTCGGTGCGAATCTGAATCCAGTCAGAATGAACACCTCCATTAACCCCTCACGAATCAGATTGATTAATAGTTAAATTAGAAAAAAAAAACACTTTCATCCATCAATAGGGGGTTGAGCAGGAGGAAAGAAGGTGTGTGGCAATTGGTCTGAGTCATAGGGATTAATGGAGATGGTGAAAAGTCTAAGAGGGAGAGGAGGAGAAGGGGAGAGGTATAAAGAAGTTTATAAAATGAGAAAAATTGTAATATAATTAAGTCGAGTGATTGGGTGCGGCGGAACGGTGGCGCGGTAGCGACGTGGGCCGTTTGATCGCATGTCCATCGCATCCGACGGTCGATGTGAATCGCACCTGACCGTTCGATGTGATGGACACGTGATTGACAGCCCGTGATCGCTGTCGCACCGCCGTTCCGCCGCACCTAATCGGTTCTCATATAATTAATAGCTAAATTTAGTTTAAAAGCATTAATTATATAATATCTCAAATATAATTGTTTTTTATGTGCCGATTTAGATCAAACGGTCCAAAACGCGTTGGACAATCGAATTATCCAACGAGTGTTGGACTTAACCTGGTCCCATTGTGGTGCACTTTATTTATATTGTTAACTCATGTATTTATCGTATATTGTTAGGTTGATCTAGTAGTGTATTTTATATGAGCGCTGATACACGCAACCTGTTTTGCAGTCTGTATATTATGATAAAGTAGTATATACTGCTTTATCATAGCGTATAGGTTTCTAACATAGTATATGACTTAAATTTTTTTTATTTTTTCACTAGCTATGAAAAAAATACACTAATGTATCTCGATATATACATCATTTTATATAATACTTCAAAGGACGAGTATATGATTTTATAGAAAATAAAAAACATATTGAACTGCAAAACGGGCTGTAATAGGGGTTACTTATATCTTTTTCCATTTTATATACACAATAAAATGAGGTGTTTTGATATGCTGAAAAAGTTAATGTCATAAAAAATTATGGATTATAAACATAATCAAATAATCAAATATATAATACGTATGTTATACAATTTGGCGTCCACAAGAATGACAGTGTTCCTGATGGATGGGTTTTAGGGTTGATCCTAAACGTATCTGACTATGTGAAATCTTAAGATAAAAATTTTAACTAGTAATTGCCATCACGTACAAAAAAAAATTGAACAAATTCTTATCTTTTAGAAAAGTTATTTAAAACATATCCTAATTAAACAATTCTCAATAAAACAAAATAAAAAACAAAGAAATAGATAAGTTTGTAAAATAAATTAAAGCATATAGAAAAAAAATCTAAATAAAATAAAAACGGCCAATAAAACAGGACAAAATATGTTTTGGGGTGGTCACTGGGAGGGCATACCTTACCTTACTACCTTAGCCGACCATCTTGGTTGTTTATAATCAAGGCTGGCCCTGGGGTGCTACCAAACATGGGCTAGGTTTTGATCGAAAATAATTATATGTGGTAATCCAGATTTATCACTTACCTTATAGACAAAAATGGAAAAAAAAATAAAGAAGATACTTAAATCATGTACAATTAGAAAGCTTTTCCACTGTGTAGATTTGGATAAGGTTTTAGACATAGATGCTCAATCGGGAACTTGATATGGGCGACTCCAGATGTATGTTGTATTCAGTTTTGAAGAAAATACAAAGAGAGAAGCGAACATTTTAATAGGTTTATTATACATAGTTTAAGTTCAAAATACAAAAATTGTTTCATAAGTCAATCCGTGCAAGTCTTCTAGGAAAAAGTGTTGTTACACATAATATTTTTTTCGACTTCATTTACAATCTCATATATCTTTTTATCTACCTAAACATGGCAATGAGACATATAGTTTAATGAAAAACAACAATTCATTGTAGTATATAGTTCTAATTAGTTAAATAAAAGACAATTCATTAAAGTGTAGAGCATATGATAATGATGTAAATAAATCAAGTGCATACAATTAATTAGAATATTCATTTCATCTTTTACAAAATAAATTTGTATCTCGATATGTTTGTGAAATGGGATAAGGTCTAACAAAGGTTCATAGCGACATTTGATTCTTTCATGGGCTTAGGGTGCGTTTGGTTGCGCGATTGCGCTGCGATTGCGATTACAGGAAGCTGCGTTTGCAATCGTGCAACCAAACAGTTTTGTAATCGCAGTTTTAAACCCAGCGATTGCAGGCAAATAGTGCCCAAAAGCTGCGATTTCAAAAAGCTGAGAAAGTGAGCTTCCTGCGGAATCAGGTTTGCAATCGCAGATTCCTGCAGAATCAGTTTTGCAATCGCGCAACCAAACGCACCCTTAAAGTTCTATCTATCGGATCATTAGGGCTTTTCCTTTCTAACGTCGACATATAGTTTAATGGAAGACAACAGGCCTGATGTAGACCTCCTCTGATAGCTCTGTGCCGTGGGCCCGTGGCCCATCCCAGAAAGTTCAACCCACTTCTCTAGAAGGGACACTGTACACAGCTTTTACCTTCCATGTATCTAAACTGCGGTCATTTTCATTAACAAAATATATATGTTATTAAATAAACTTTGTATAATTTAGGTATATAATACATTAGAATATATATTTTATCTTATATTAAAACACTTACTTAATTAGATAAAGTATATATTTTAAAAAATAAGAAAAACATGTGCGGGAGTCGGGAGCCTCCGTCCAAGCATTATCCTCCTTTGAAATATAGAAATGTATATACCCTTTGTTTTGATTTTAAATGACACTCTGTTACGTTTGAAGTGCATATTGACTGATGGGTTGACATGATGAAAGATTGTCAAAACCATTTATTACAACACTTGGATTTCATATTCACCTGTTTAGATTAGCTCAAGTCAAAACTAATCAGTCCCATGGGCGACTAATGTCGGTCTCATAGGTCGGCCATGACCTAGTGGTTAAACAATGACACTTCTCTTAGAGGGGTCCCAACTCGAGTATTGACAATAAGACCACGGACCAAAAGGTTGTATATGAGCGGTGAGTTTTTGTTCCTCAAAATGATTCAGCTTATTGTATGTTAGAAAATCTACAACCCATTAATATTTTTGTACCAAAAAATAAAAAATGTTAAACCCATCATTTTCACAATTCAAAATGCAATAGGTTGTCCATGACCTAGTGGTTTAACAATGACACTTTTATTTGAGGGCTCTCAACTCGAGTATTGACAATAAGACCACATACTGAAAAATTCTCTGAGCTATGGGTTTTTGTTCCTCAAAATGATCCGGCGTATTGTATGTTTGAAAATTTGCAGTCCATTAATATCTTTGTACTAATAAAAGGAAAAATATTATACTAGTCATTTTTAGATAATTCAAAAAGGCAGAAAGTCGTTCATGACCTAGTGGTTTAACAATGGCACTTCTCTTTGAGGGGTCCCAACTCGAGTATTGATAACAGGACACACAGGCCTAAATCTCTCTAAACTATCAGTTTTATTCCTCAAAATGATCTGGCCTATTGTATGTTAGAAATTTTTTAGCACATTAATACCATTGTACAAAAAAATGAAAATGTTAGATCAATCATTTTTACAATCTAAAATGTAGACCATTTATGTTTTTATATTTTAAAAAATAATAAACACCATCTCAATGTACATGCTTTCATTAAAAATGTATATCGATCAAACGAACAGCACCCAAAAAAATTCAGTCCCATACCCCCATGTTTGTCAGTATCTTTTCAATAATCATATTTCATCTTTGAAACCCAAAAATAGAACTCAATATAATGTTTACGTTCAGTGTCAAATCGTAAAAGAATGTCTGATCTTTCCAGTTTAGATCAAATCTCAAGTATCAAACTTCAATTGCTTAAATGTATTCATGGTCAGTAACCCACGCCTGCAAATCTTCCCATTCATTGGACCATCTGAGGCATCCAAACCGTAGATGCGCATGCCACAGGTACAGGAAATAAAGACATGATGTACATGAAAACAATACCATTGAGTACTAGTCAAAGACCCTGCAAAAACTGAAGCTGTTCTTACAAAGCTCATACTATTTCAAAGAGACTTAAGAAAAGAGACTTAAGATCCTCTGCTTAAAAGCAAGTCATAACTCAACCCAAACTAAATGGTATTTACATTATTTTACTGTTTTACTTTATTCCCTCTCATTTTCTTCCGAGTTGTATTTCAAAATCTTTAATGAAATAGTGATAACATCCACCTGTCTTAAAAAAAAACTCAACCCAAACTAAATGGTTAAGAAACAATAAAACATTCAAGAAATTGTAACCAAAATTAGAAAACTGATATATTTACATGTATATTGAAAGGCACCAGCCATACATGTAAAATAAACACACACAATCGGCCTCCCCAAAAAAGAAAGAAAATGAACAAAAGATGCTTCAACATGGCCGACCATCCAAAAAAATTAACTTAAAAAGGAGACTGAATTTTCCAGGAAGGCCTTGAAATAACAAGAACAACAGAATAATTGAAACAAAAAAGAGGTTGGCGCGTGAGTCCCATCTTCTATAGTAATATATATATATATATATATATGATAATGGTGACTTTTTTAGCAAGAAAGCTTCTGGTCTCGAATGGGCACTGTAATTGCTTCACAACTTTTCAAACTTTTCATTTTATTTGGCGGTTTGAATATCCTTTTCAATGATGTTTCATGTCATCCTTCAAGGGGTGGTGGTGCTGCTGCTAAACGGGCTAACTTCTCTGTCCATCTGCTTTTCTTTGAAACCGTGGACCTGTACATTCATAGACAGTCACAGAGAAAGAATTAACATATGTCATCTCCTTAGTTTACACAATCGGGCTCGAATAAACAGATTTTTCTCTATAAATAACAACCTCCAACAAAAGAACAGATTTTAAGTTTTTTCTCACCGAGTCCATTAGCTTCAGAAGTCCTCATGATTCTTAGCCTCTTGACAGTGCTTAAGAACATTCTACAACAAAAGAAGAAGATATACCTTTAGCCATAATGATTGGTTGGTTGGAAATCACTGTAATATATATATTAATATAAATAATAATTCACATCAAGAAGAAACCAATCAACATAAGAACCACTGAATCTGATCCAATCACACCAATATTAATTCGCACTACCCAAATCGTTTTATCTATAAATCAATGGTTTTTATATCAAATAACATGCATAGCAGAGCAAAAGAAGCATTAAAAAGCAGAAAAACATACCCCCATGGAACATCACCCACAAGCATCCAATCCCCGTCTCTGTCTTCATAAGTGAGCACAAACTCAGACAATCCCCCCAACAGCTTAGAAGAAGCCTTCGTCCCTTCCTTCTCAGACCCAGATCGAGAACACCCTGTTCACCAACTACAATTAATAAAAAAAAGCCCCTTTTGAAAGCCCAATGAAGAAGTGATGAAACCAAGCAACACCCACCCAAAGAAGCATGAGAGATGGAGAACATCTCCTCCAATGCACGTGCGAGGGTCTGGTAGCAGAGATGGGCATTCAAATCGATCTTCCTCCCGATGGGGACTCCATCCATGTTCACCTTCAAAAACATAGAAGGACCTCCCACTCCTCCTCTTTCTTGCTTCTTGTTCTTGCAATCGTCGTCGTTGTTGGAGGAGTCCATCGCGTCTTTGCTTTGGCTCACTAAGCTGTTCATCCTGTACGCCCTGATTGGAGGCCATCCCACCACCTGACTGTATTGAATCCACCCCCAAAACAACCCAAAATCAGTTCCGAAATCAATCACAGCCGAACCCATTGTTCAACGAAAGAAGAGCAGGGACAGACCTGGGAGGAGCGTTAGAAGCCCTGGCCGACGAAGGGGGAGGCGGGAAGGAGAAGAAGACGAGGAGACGGAGGAAGGCGAGAGCGGCGAGAGGCGGGAAGAGACGAACGACGGGAAGTCCTCCGCCGTAAGTATCCTGCACGTCGGCTTTGGCTGCGGCGGCGGCGGCTGCCTCGCCATCGACGAGCCGAGGGTCAGTCCCAGCTCCAGCTCCGACTCGTCGACCTCCGCCGCCGTGTATGTGGAGGAGGCGTCGGAGAGGCCGTTGTAGAGGTCCGCCGCGGATTCGCCGCCTTTCATGGCTTCAGTGTTTACAGAGAGAGAGAGACAGAGAGAGAGGTGGAGAAGGTTTGGTTTGGTTGAGTTTTGAAGGGGGAAAGGTTGGGGGGGCCCTGTGTGGATGATGAGAGATATCGTTTAAGGAGATATTTTAGGAATTTATCGCGATAATATGTTGTGGGGCGTGTATCATGAGTGAGTGCGGGAGGAGAATAATCGCAGCAGACAGCGTGTCGGGAAAAATCGGGCAGGAACCGTTGATGCGAGTTTTTTATTTTTATTTTTAAATTAAGCGTTTATTGTCCTTTTGTTCCCGATTGGGCTTCTCCGCGGAGTTGTTTTTACGTTTTGGAAGGATAGATAATCCGCTGTTTGGTTGGAGCGGATATGATGGGATTACTGTCGATGATAACCTGGAATAGTAGTTCCAGTTTTTAAAAGGGATAGAATTGCTTTTGGAAACTTAAGCCGAGTGTTGGTTAAAACTTAAGCCAAGTGTTTGACCCGATCCCAAATGTTAGACCAGTTTGATAATGTTGGTTTGAATTCATTTTGTCTGGTGAATTCAATTCTGATGTATATTATATGGGATACATAGAAAGATCACAAAGATAATGTGGCATAGCTATAACTCTAGCAGGGTTTTTTCAAATGTTATACATGTAATATTTTACATCAACTCAAAATTGTTACCATGTTTTGAAACAAAAATTTCCATTGTTAAATATTATGATTGTAAAAGCAACACCCCACTCAATCGAGGCGATGTGTTATTCTTTGATGACTCAATGTAGCATCAGAAATGATGGAGTAAACTTGACAATATGAGTGGTGTTAGTCAAAGACTTTTTAACGATCAAATCAAGAATCGTTTTAATTGAGAATAAGAATGATTAGGTGATACATTTTCATCTCGGATCATGGTTTGTACATATTCATTCATAGCCAATATTAGATCACCATGTGGACACGTCTTAGTCTAACACACAACAGGAGCAGAGCCACGCATTTGACATGAATCCCTTGGATCAAATCAAACCCATCAGCCCCAGCGTGTTTAATTAACCGCATGAGCTGCGAATTGAGCTTTGAAAAGTCGACTAACATCTTTCTCTTAAAAAAAAAAAAGTTAAATGATCAAATCCTAGAGCATCAGTCTTTATAACGTAGCAAAAAACTAAAATAAAGATCCAACAAGCGTTGAGATCCTTCAACAAACCACAATTCTCACACAGAATATTAAAACTCAGAAATATATTGATAAAAGTTGAAAACCCTAGATTACAAGTCTCCTTTTTATAATAGGGAAAAACTTACTAAAAATAGCAAAAACAAAAGTTTTTTATAACTAACTCTAAGGGATCTTAGAAGATCGTGGGATTTGATTTCGGTCAAATCCGAATTATTATGAAGGAGATACGCTAAATCTAAAAAGTTACTAAAAATAGCAAAAATGTCATTTTGAGGGCCGAAAAATGGAAAAATGGAAAAATACGGACATTTACCTCCAGTAAAAATTTCAGTCAATTCCGAGTTCGGGGCGTCATTTATTTCTACTAGCCGGTTTTTCTGTAAATAGTTGAAAATCTTCAAATGGACCCCTTTCGGGTTCATCGCCCCCGAAACGCATCCGCCACCCGTTCTGCATCATTTTACAAAAACAAAAAAAAAAACATTATTAAATATAAGACTCACATGTCACAAAAAAGAGAAAATTATTTTGTTATAAGTTATAAATCTCTCTTTTATACTAATAATAAATTTTAAAATTATTAAAAATAAAAAAAATCAAAATTAGTTATGTCTGAATCTATGAGCTCTTAGAAAATAATCGGAATTGACAGAGATGTCAATTTGAAGGCTTAAATAAAGAAAAAAAAAGGATCTACAGTGACATAACGACTACTCTTAAAAATCTCATTGATATCTAATTCCACTTAAATTTTATGTGATTTTGATACTTCAAAAACCGTAGACCACCCATTTACATCAGATAGAGAGAGCCATGGGTGGTGGGTCTAGATCTGCTGTTCCCCATGAAACACATTAATGATGGATGCCTCCTAATAATTCTCCCGACCCAACTTTGGGACATATACCTGCATTGTTTCAGTCTTCTCTTCATATTTTCTCCATTTTTAAAGGGTTGGATGGGTACCGGTAGACTAATTTTAAATGATGGACTTGATTTATTATAGATGATGAAAACAAGGTGATTTTTAATGTATATATTAGAGACTTGGAGAGAATTCTTATATGTGATTTTAAATATGAGAATTTCTTGTTTATGGTATTGTATTATTTTTGACAATTTTAATCGTTTAGAATCATATTAATCATCTTAAAGAGGGATTTCAGATTTATAGGATTTTATTTTAAATTTTTAAGATTGTCAATACATAATTTTCAATTTTAAAGTCATTTTCAAATACAAATTCATTTTTTACTTCCGTTAAGTAGAATTAGAAGCTTGCAATAACTTAATGAATTGTATAAGACAAACATACAGTAATTTTAAAAATTGATATATTGATAAAACAAATTTTTAATATATATTAATTTATTTTTATAATCCATAATTGACATGGTTATACCACGTGGCGTAGTCAGTGAGTAATGAAATTTATTAATTCAGCCCTCAAAACACTGTAGCCCTCCGATTGTTGAACATGTGACGTTTCAGAATCTGAAGAAAAGGTCTCCAAACAGTGTACAGGATCCTCCAAGCTATCATCCAAACACATGGAGCAAAACATACAACAGTAGCAGGAGACTTTCAAATTTTATTTCCCCCACAAAGATTCGTACTTTCCCTCTACTGTATCCAAACAGCACTCACTCTCCCCCACCCAAATATTTTTTATGCTATGTTTACATTCGTGGTGGGACGAATTTGACAAAAAAAAAAAAAATGCTAATACAATATTTTAATTTTCACATTCACTGATTCACACCATCACAACAAGAAATTTGACCTTTCTCAACGGACAAAATCCGTCGCTGTAGATTTTTCACGACGGAGATAAGCCGTCAGCCGTTGCGTTAAGGGTGTCACGAAAAGGTATGCGAAGAATTATGTCCGTCGCTATTTCTATATTTAGCGACGGATTATAAAGATAGTAGCGACAAATAAATGTTGTCGCTGTTTGTATTAGCGACGGATATTATCTGTTACACATACTATTTTGAAAGTGTGAAATCTGTCGCCATTGATCTTTAGCGATAGATAGAATCCGTTGAGATAAATTTTACAAAACTTGTAGAATCTGTTCCTCTAGCTTTTTTTATAACAAAATTTGTTTATCAAAAAATTTAAAAAACCAAATCATTCAACTAAATTCAACTTGAATTTGAATATTCATCGCCATTCAATCCATTCGGTCACAAATTTGATGCAGAGAAATCCAACTATATAATCAAAACCCCAAAACAGAGACGATGAAGGACATGGGCAGCAGGGCTGCAGTAGAGGGATGGCGTGAGTTGTTTTTCAGACAGTGGGTCGGCAGATGATGGAAGGCCCGTGGTGGTGGAATGGAGGAGGTTCTACAACGGTCACAAAAACACCCTCTACTCAGATTCCATAATTAGAAATACCAAAACTAACATCAAATCCTAAAGTTCCATAATCACCCCCCGCCCCCCCAAAACCATCCTCTCCCACCCACATTGACTTTAAATCTCGCTATTCCGAACTCAAACACTCACCTAAAGCAACATAAAAAAACCCTCTTTTTTCATTCGCTCCAAAAAGCATCACAACCAATACACATGAAATTCAAAAATAACCAACACATTGAACACGAGCTCACCGGAGATTCCGATGGACGGATCGGAGACATGGGTTGATCCAGCGTCGACAAGGCGGAGGGGCTGGGTGGAGCCGCGATGGCGATGGGGGAGGAGGCCATGATTGATGTTTCTAGGGTTTTGAGGGGGGAGCTGGAGAGGAAGACGAGTTCAATCTTCAGGCGTCGAAAGAAGAGATTGACATGAAAGGTCTCAAGAAGAGATGATGAAAAAGGAGAGGATTTTCGGGGTCTCCGAATTTCGGTCGTAAATGAGATTAAGAGAGAAAAAATTGAGAGACAAGATAAATAAAAAAAGTGGTAGTATTTTTTTTCTCCCACGAACGCATGATCCCATTTTTATGAAAGTTAAATGGGCAACCAAACATAAATAAAGATCCGATTATCCGTTTATTGCGACGGCTATAATTTGTCGCCAAACGTGATGAGGGTCCGTCGCTAGAAATCAGTTTTTTAGTTGTGCATTCTACACCTTCAAATTACACTGAACTACACCAACTTTCCCTTTCATACATCCTTGAACATAGTTTCACACCATGTGATTTGAACAAATCACTAGTGCTGTTTGAAAACACGGTTTGAAAATCAGCTTTTAGTTTTTCCAACTTTATGCACACCTTTTGAGTGTGAATGATGATGTTTTGAGGGTGTAATGATGATTATTTGTTTATGAAACACAGATTTCGAGGCACAGTTTTAGAGATAAAATCTAGTAATGATGGTGTATTTAAGTTGATATGTTTGGTAATAGCTTTTAGCTTTTACCTTTTAAATGATGATATATTTGAATTGATGTGACCCCAAAAGTTAAAAGTTGCTTTTAGCTTTTGTAGCCAAACAAGCACTAAGGGTCCGTTTGGTTGCACCGATTTGGGCGATTCTGCTTTTTGAAAAGCTAAAATCCCAAAATCGTGCAGCCAAACGGGTTGGATTCCGGCGGAATCAAAATCTGGATTCCTTTTAATTTCTCTCTCGAAATCCGTGTTTTAAAAAGCTCAGAAAGTGTGATTTTCGGTCAGAATCGATTTTTTGAATTGAAAAGCAACTTTCTTTACCAAACATTAAACCCCTTTCAAATATTGATTCCTAAATTAAAAAAAAGCATCACAAAAAAGTCAAGGTCTAAAATCATCTTAAAAAGCAGCTTTATTCCAAAATCTACTTTTCAATATGTGTTTCCAAACGGAGCCTAAAACTAGGACGTCGTGGATTCAGAAAACAAAAAAAGTTATCCAAGGTATAAAAATATAACTCAGAATAATATTTTTTAAAACAAATAGAAACATGATCGCTTCTTTATAAAAATGTCTCTGGTTAAAATAGTGTTTATAAATGAGTTTGAACACTTTTACAAAAATAAATTTAATTGAAAAAATTGTTTTTAAAGAAAACAAAATATAAAAGATGATCTAATTTATGCAAACTTAATTAAGACATTGTTCCAAATTTTCATCGTAGGTTTAAAATCCATTTATAAATCCGATGCAGATACGCCCATTCTTCGAGGACAAACCGACACGGTGGGTCCCGGGGACACGTCAGACAGACACGTAGGCCGACAAGATGCTGTCGTGGGGGCGCGTGGGCCCATTTCTCTGCTACGGTTTCAAGTCCGGAATCAGTGAAATGTCTGGTTTCACGTCCGGGGGGTTGGTTTCATACGGTTTCTAGTGACAGGTCGACTGGCCCATTCGGCCCACAAATTGGGCCCAGAAAGAGAGAGGGAGGAAAGGATATTCGTCATAATTGGCTCTGTCTGTAACTAAGATACGTGGTACTTGTGTATTTTTAATATATATTTTTTTTAATGTGGTCACGCCTACCCAGGCTTTATATTTAATTCTGGCTTGTACTGACAATGTTTTTTATTTTTTATTTTGGAGCATTGGGGATCGTCCGATTTTATGTGTCTGGTTTATGATATGACAGGGTTGCTTGCGATGGAAATAGTGTGATAGCATGTGATCGTGGACATTTTTTTTAAAAAAAAAAAAAGTATATGATAGCTTGGTTTAATTATATATGAATTTAAATATTTATTAAATTTCTTAGATAACAAAAAAATAAGAATGCAAATATTTTTGTAATATAACGTATCTTGGGTATACATGAGTTTTGTAAACTTTTAGCCAATAAGACATATTTTTGAATATATAATTATTTTGATATAAATAAGTATAAATAAAAATTAAATAATTTTATGTTTGGTTGTGTTTTAAATTATTCTCGTTGAGACACGTAATAATAAATATTTTTTTTTATTGTAAAATGTGAATAAAATATAGATAAAATTTTATAAAAGATGAAAAATAAATAATAGTTGATTTAACAGTATACCCACATATTCTTTGGGTGGAATAATCTGAAATAATTTTAATTTCAAACGTTTGTTGGAATCCATATACCACTTTATACCAATTTATTCCGACATAGTTTATTCATGTGTATTCTTTGTATCCAACCAACTAAAAATATCTATTATGTTTATTTTCACTTATTTTGTGGATTATTCCATATTCAAACGGGGTTTGATATTTATTTTGTGTTTTGGATTTTGACACTGATGGACAACCAGTATATCCACTGATATTTACATTTTAAATCGGTTTTTACATTATTGGGTTTTGAAAACTAATTCGTCTGGAATTCAGATCGGTTGAAGGTTCAACCAGCCAAATTTGATCAGGTTTTAAAATACTGATTGAGACTCTTTGGAGCCAACATATTCTTGGTATAATGGGAAGATGCAACAAGCTATTGATTGGCATGAAAACTAATTGAATGTGGGACATGATAGAACATGTATAGTGAAGCACGTCAAGGAACACCTGAATAACAGCCATCTAGCTAAAAAGGGGACCAAGTCCAGTAAACATTTTTGTTTACTTGTTCTTTTAGGTCTATTGTAAAGGCAACAATAGAATCAATGGCTTCAAAAGTTTCCACCCACACCACATTGGAGGGAAAAAGAAAATCTATAAGGTTTCCTTCCAATAAAAGTCATCCTGAGAATCCCACCCTCATTGAGTGGCTCTAGAAATCCAGATAATGGGGAGACATATTGGACCACCCCATAAGTAGGAAGACATTCCCCCCAAACAACTTATTTCAATGTGGTAAACAATGTTTTTATGGCTCATTTTTACGAGTCCAAGCCATATTGTTGGTTGTGCCTGTTTTGGCCCCTCAATGTAATATTGAGCGGTAAAATATATGATGTGGATGTGGTTCAGTATAAAAAGAGGAAGATTATCATTACATTTTTTTATTACTGTTTCAAAATCAATTTGTTCATTTACTTTGCTATATTTGATCAATATGACAATCTTCAGTTAATTCTTTAGGGGGCGTTTGAGTAGTGGAATATGGGAGGAATAGGTGGAATAAAGGAGAATAACAAAAAAAAGGTGTTTGGATAGAGAGAATAAGTGAGTATAATTATGCAGAATTATGAGAGAATAAGTTGATATTTGTATTTCAAGTCCCTCTATAGAATTATGTTATTTCTTTACTGGTATAAAGAGACTCACCTATTAAATCACATGTCATCACATCAAATCACCTGTCATCACCTCTTATACATCGATGAGCCCACATGTCAAATCAATTTTTTACATCTTATTCACATTTTATTTTTCATCAACCAAATACTCCAACCTTTATTATTACTTTTCCCAACAAGAATAATTGAAAACACAACCAAACTAGAAAATCCCCTATTCCATTGATAAAGTCAACCATTCTTAAAATGTGTATAAACTCCAGAATAATTTATGTCTCTATCCAAACAGACCCTAATTAATTATTAATAAAACCTTTTTTTTTTATTGAAATAACAACTCCATCTTAAGCCTGAAAGAAGATCCTATGTATAGGGAGATTGGATTTGACATACAACCCTATATAAAGATAGGGGCATAGGCTTCAATCAACCCCAGGAAGACTGTTTGGTTGACCACCTTAAAGTTAGAGCGGTGTATATAATATGAACTAGTGTTGAGTATTCTTTCCATACAATATTATTATAAATATAACCAGTACTCCAGTATTATCAAACCTATGGGTGATTAAGATGTAAACCACATTTTGCCTTGGACAGGGAATATCAAACCTTGTCTTTTTATGTGGGGATTATCCAAATGAGAAGCATTTGGTGATAGCTTTTCTATCTAGTGCGGTTACTTTAAGCATGAAAAGAATTTTGGAGGCATCATAGCTTTGTGTTTATTATTTGGACTAGTTATAAACCAAACATGGCTCATGGGACAGGAAATCAAACTGTTTAAAGTGTTAGATTTCATGTCTTAACTTTGGTCCCCCCACCCCCAAAATAATCCCAATATTGGCAACTTTTTAGATAAAACATGGTTCTTTTGCAGTGTGATATCTTTTGTTCCCCATTTACATAGCCAACATTGTTTAAGCATGTTAAAAAGTCATCTTATAAAAGACCACAATCATTCTTTTGGCACTAACTTGGATCTTTCCTTCCCTTCCCATAAGCTGACTCTCCATCCGGTTTTATAATCACTTTACAGCTATATTATGTTGGCCTGAAGTTCGAATCCCTTCAAACTTCACTAATGCATATGATTTATGAGTGATTATATGCAGGGACATAGCTACTAAGGGGGATTCAAGCCCCTCCTTGATTATATGCAGGGACATATCATTTGAGAATGATTTAGAAAATCTTTGAGAGAGGACAACTAATATACTTTGTTATTCAAGGTTTATACTATTTGATTTGCTTTACATTCTATTTTGTTAAGTGTTGTTATATGAATGATTTATGTACATCAACAATTATAATATGCAAGTGTTTATCATGTTTGTGTAAATTGGCATTTGATATTTGTACATGATTATTACATTTATATAAATTTATGTAAATCTCTATCATTTACATATCTGTAAATGATTAGTTTAATTATGTAGTTGGATATTGATTGTAGTTGTTACATTGGCATTACATTATATAATTATGTTGTAATTGTTATGTGAATGATAGATGGTATTGCATTAGTGGTGTTATGTTGTAATTGTTACACTAAGCAATATATTATGTAATTGTGCTGTAGTTTGGGCATTAGTTGAATTCCATAAACTGATATATCTCTGTTTTGTAGTTCTAGCATTACATG
This sequence comes from Acorus calamus, assembly GCA_030737845.1. Classification (NCBI taxonomy): domain Eukaryota; kingdom Viridiplantae; phylum Streptophyta; class Magnoliopsida; order Acorales; family Acoraceae; genus Acorus; species Acorus calamus. Next base: position 2,981,392 of record CM060878.1, on the reverse strand, counting down.
ATGTCTTTAGTGTAACTGTATTATAGTTGCAGTATTACATTATGTGAATGACAGTTTCTGTTGTAATTGGGTAATATTGGTAGTTGTTATGTTTTAGTTGTTACATTGGATATGTAATGTTAGTAGTTTTTGTAATTGATAGTTTTAGTTCTTGGTAGTCTTTGTAATTGGATATGTTTCATTTCTGTAAATGGTTGTTTATGTTATGTAAATTGTAGTTTCTGTAATTTATTTATACTAATCTGATGTGTATATATTTTATGCAGAGGAGTGGCTGAGGTCAGCCACTGGTGTTACATAAAATATGGATTTAAAATAAAGACTTATGTACCGACACATACAAATGAGTTACTGAACTTCTTAGAGACAATCTTTAAATTAATCCCCTATTCACCACAAAAGACATGAAGATCCAACTGAATAGACGGTTTGGGATGAAAGTTTTATATGATCTGTCATGGCATGGAAATTAGATTGCAAAAAAAACTTACATGGGCTATGAATTCTATTATTTTGATCAATTGAGATGATATGCAAATGTGGTTGAAGACACTTCTAAGTTATAACTTTCCCTTATCGATTTACAGAAACATTATATGTATAAGTTATAATACCTAACATAGGCACTTACAGAATTAGTTACATAAATATAGAAATATAATTCATACATATAGATATGATACACATGGTTATATATGTTTAATAATTACATACAGAGATGCATAAAGACAAAATGATTATACATACATTTTTAGAGCATTTTTATAATAGATTCAAGAACTAAATATCGTGTACACAAAAATAGATACATCAAATGTTTGAATTACATTAGTATATCAAATTAGTACAAAAATATAATGTCCAATCACATAAATATAACAACTTACAAAAATTTACTAAGAAATTATAGAAAGTATCATTTACAGAACATAAGCTACCATATACATAGGGCTGGTAAACGAGCCGAGCAACTCGGGCTCGGCTCGGTTAAAGCTCGTTCGATTAGACAAATGAGCCGAGCTTGAACAATTTTTAAAGCTCGGCTTGTAAACGAGCCGAGCCCGAGCCAAGCCCGAGTCTAAACGAGCTCGTTTACTTAACAAAAAAAGAGGAACGAGCCGAGCCCGAGCCCAAGGTTATGTCACTTTCACATGTATAAGTTGTGATTTATGAAAAGTGACTTCTCAAAAGCTAAACAAGGTTTTTTTAGCTAAACGAGCCCGAGTCGAGCCTTAATTCGAGCTTTGGTTTGGCTTGTTTAATAAACGAGCCAAGCCGAGCTTTAATCGAGCTTTCCATGAGCCCAACGAGCCGAGCTTGAACACGAAATGAAGCTCGGTCCCGAGCTGAGCCGAGTCAGCCCGATTCTAAACGAGCCGAGCCTGAGCAGGTCAAAGTTTGACTCGTTTACCACCCATACATATACATAACATAAACTACAATTTACATAATAGAAACTACCATTTGCTTAACAGAAACAATATAATAACAAAGACCACCAAGAACAGAAACCATCAATTATAAAAAAAACAACCAACATTACATATACGTAACAAATGCAACATAACTAAAACATGATAAACATATCCAGTGTAATAATTAAAACATAATTACAATATAACTAACTAGGATTATTTAATGATGGTTAATTTGTCTCCAATAATACTACAATAATCATGTATCAAGTGGTTCTAATTAATTAACAACTTGAGTTATAGAGCATGTGTGAATAAGTTCAGAAACTACAATGTGCATGCCTATTTACACAATTAAACGAACCAATTACACAAATTTATTAAACCTGTATAGATATAAAATTTTCAATTACAGAAACTCATCTATCAGATTATGAATTCAATTTATTCTATCAAATTGATAACCCAATTATTCTATCTTTAAAAAACAATAATAGTCGTAGCAATAATAATACAATTTCAATGAAGCGGAACAAAAATCCTCCTAAAACTTCAAAGGCTCTTTCTACAGATAAAACAAAAAAATTCATGTAAAACCTCTACGAGGAGCTAGTCGATCCATTTCAAGTCATGTCTTTTAACAAACACCCTGTCAACACCGTCACATTCACCAACTTCCTCCGTCAAGAACTCCTCCTCCCCTTCCAAGTTCGGTACACCGTCCACCATGTGCAATACGTAATGCACAAACAACCCCGGGTACGACACTGAGTATGTGGCTCTATGCACGCCATGTCATCGAATTCGGGTGGGAGGAGGCGCAGTGATGATCTCGATGAGGGTCCGACGCTTGACGTAGGCGGCGATGGTGCTCTTCAGGGAGGTTTCATTCGATCGGTGGTAGTGGTCGTCGGAGAGCTACTTTGAGGCATAGTGCGCGATCATCGAGCCGATGAGGTCCGCACATAGGACTTTTGATCGGACGGCGGAGAGGGTCTTGATGAAGCGGTCGATGTCGTCTCGATCGACGTTGGGTTCAGGTTGGTTGGATTTGGTGGGCTCATTGAGGTGGTGAGGATGCTGTAGAGATGGTTATGAAAAAAAGGTGAGAGGTTTTGGAGGAGTTTCATTGATTTGGGGAAGAAATGAGAGAGAAGGGTAAAAGTAGAAGGAAAATGTGAGGTGGCAAATGCAGGGGTACAGAAAAAGGGGACCAAAAAGCAGGGGTAAAAAAAAAGAAAAATGATTGACAAACCCCAATTCATAGGCCCCATATAGACACCATGAGGTGGTAGAAGTGTTAATACATATTTTATCTTTTGTTCATTTTTCGATAATTACTCCCTTAATCAAGAAGCTAGTTATAATTGTTGCTGATGTGACATAATTTTTTGAATTTTTTAAAATCCTATGATTTTTGGCAATTAATATTCTTCTTTCTTTTATTTTATAAGATGAAAAAAATTACCTGAGAGCATAGTTGATAAGTTATACTGGTGGATCATCTGGATGGTCAAATACCTCTTCCAAACTTTGTCTTTGTGCTTTGATGCTTTTGCTTGAATTGTACATACTACACGTAATCTTAGAAAAAGCATGACAAAGCCGGTGGTTAAGGTTTTTTCTTTTTATTTTTCTGCTTGTAGCTTCTTTTTCTTCTCCACCCAAACCAAAATTTGTATTTTGGTCATATTTCTTATTTTGCATTTGTTACATTTTTTATTATTAAATTTGGTGTTAATGTTAAATCCATTTTTGGATTCATTCAATTTGCATTATTCCTAGGATTTATTACTTGTTTCACAAATTTTTTTTTTTAACTGTTTGGTGGAAACAGATTTAGCCAAAGAAAAAACTTTTACCACAGAAAAATATTCTTTTATCTTCCAAAATTTGTTACAAATACGTTTTTTTGATATAGAATTATATTTCTTTAGAACCACCATTAAATAATAAAGATGCAATCTTTGGTCCAGCCTTTATTACATTTTTTCTTGGATGTGTGTTTTGGCATTTGATCTTAAATTATTTTACATTGATTTAGGTTGTGTAACATTCAAAAATTAGTTACATTTCAAACTATTCTTTTAGACTTATTATATACATTATTTTTCAAAAGTTAGTGATATGTTAATCAAATATAAACATACATTATGTCTGAAAGTCAGGTACATTTGTGAAATGTAACTAACTTTTAATCATTATATATAACAAAAGTCAGTTACATTTACAAATGTAACTGACTTTTAATACAATTTATTGTTGAAATTAAGTTACATTTTATAAATGTAACTGACTTTTATTCGTTTTATACCGTGATTTGTGTTTTATTTCTGCATTCATCGAAAAAAACATTTCATTAATCGCAAATACTTTGTCTAATTGTAATTAAATAATCATCAAATTAACAACATTTTATAAAAAGAAAGTTGATTATTCGCAAATAAAAGTTCCTGTCTGTTTCAATGTTTTTGAATAAATGAGTTTCTTGAATGATTTCGTTTTTTAGTTTTTTTTAAGAAACCCTAGAGAATTTGAATTTAGGTCTTATTTTTAATGGGTTTTTTTTTAATTAGTTTTGAAAAAACCGGATTTCCCAAAATGGAATGGGTTGATTTGTTTTTTGGAAAAAGTGGGATTTAAATAAGGGTAATATTGTATTTTATATTTTTAACCTTTTTTTAAAGTCAAACAAGCAACCAATAAAGGAATGCCACCTCATGTGGCTTGTTAATGAAGCCTAAATAGTGGGGTCTGTGTAGCATTACTCAAAAAGAAATTCTTAAGTCAAGGGACATGAAAAAATGGGGGGTTTGGTCTAGGGGTATTTGAACAATTCACCCAAAGAAATTGTTTAAAATAACAGGATTTGTCCGATTTATGTTAGAATAGAGGAAATAAAATGGTATTGGTATTCTAGATTCCCTTAGTTGGGCTATTGCACTCAATCTATGTTATTGATATAAACATAAGCTTAACAATGTTCGAGGCAATGTAAGCTTGGCTTACTGATGTAGATATCATAGCTATGGTAAATTTTGGAGCGATATAAGATAGTCTTCGAGGTCAAATGTACAGTTGAATGTTATTTTTACTATTTTTAATAAATTTTAAGTTGTTAGGATTTTTTTTTCATATATGATCTAGATTTGGATTTGAATTTAAATTTAGAATTGGAATTCAAAATTAGTTAGTTAGGATTTGGTTAAATTCATTTGTGATAATAAGAAATTTAGATAGATTTGTTGAGATCTTGTTTTGTTTTGTAATAACATGATTAGTTGCCCTAATAATATATATATTTTTAGTGAGAATGTAGTCATTTCTATTTCATGATTGAGAAAGAATATGATTGAACGGGTTGAGAATAGAAGAATAAAAGCGTAAACAAATACATTGAAATTTTAGATAAGATAAATCATGCACTCGCCGAGCTAAGTCGACTCTCCCCCTTCGTCGAAAAATAGGTTAGTACCAGTAGAAAAGATTTCTACCCGTCCCGTCCCACTTCCCGCACTATTCCACTAAGGAAGACGTTTTCGTCAATGTGGATGCTCGAAACTCTGCACATTCCCATTTTCCAGTCCCGAATGCATTGTATCGTCGTCTCTCATAGGTTTTCGAAGTAGAGTGTTGCTCCCTTGAATACCACCTCATTTCTCGCTCTCCAGATCGCCCAAGTGCCTGTCGGGATAACCGATCTGATAATATAATTTTGTCTATTAGATTTTTTTGTTATCCTAGAACGCATCCCCAAAAATTGATCGGGTAAGTAAAAAAACTATTTTTTAAGTTTTATAAATGAGAGAGAACTAATATGTCAAATATTTTTTTATATTTCATTGATTATATTTATATACTAATCACCTTTTGCAATTTTACCTTACAATGTACGACCGAACAGAACGCTTTCCTAATACACAGGACGCGCACAGACTTAGTGACAACTAAAACATAGGGATGCTTCAATTTGGAAGAAAAACAGAGTAAAACAAGAGCCTAGTTGGGGTAGGGCACAAAGACAACATCCCATCCAAGTATCGCGCACACCACCACAGGCGCCGCCAAGCATATGAGGATCACCGCGACCGCCAACCAGAGGCACTGCTCCGCCACCACCACGAAAACTGCCATCATCAGCGACACGAGCATGGCCAAGCACGCGACCACCGTGAGCCGGTGCCCCCACACGAGCCGCGATAGCTTGAACATTACTGGGTCCTTCCACGCCCATATGAAGCAGAACACGACCACGAGCGAGGTGCACGTCGCGACCGTGTTCGACAACACGAACACCTTGAAAGCCGCGTGCTTCGTGCGGATCGCCGTTCCGTCGTTCTGTGAGTACCCGCCCGGCATGGTGAAGATGGCGGCGAACGTGACGGTAGCAATGAGGGCCGCCACGAGTGTATACGTCTCCGCGCTCGACTTGAACTGCTCGTCCACTGCGGACATCTTCTTCTTCCGCGTGGACGGCCATGTTTCCTTGCTCGGGTTTTGCCGCTCTCGGTTCAGCCCCGCCTCACGCTTCTTCAATGCCTTTCGTATGTACACCTGATTTGGTGTGCATTCACATGCAGATTTCACATGTTTTGACTTTTCTTTTTAAATGTACACTTTGTCTATTTTCATACAAATGAAACATATATTCCACTGAAGAAGATAAATGAAGCATACTTACGGAACATGTGAAAATTTCTTTCTTCGTTTAGCAATTCCATGTTTCTAGTTTTTTTAGTTTTTTTTAGCAATTCATGAAACATCTCAATTGGAGATATTTTTCTTTATCCTTTTAATTTTTCATATGCATAATCTTATAAAAAGTATATGCGACTGCATGAAGGACTCAAACAAGATCATGATTAACGACGGCCATGTTTTGAATTATTGCACTTATTGCTAATATGAAGATGTTAGGGAAAATCCTATATCCCCCACGTGTGGGCCTTATATATACAATTTTTTTATTTTTTAAATGTGCATCTTTCCATCTAATGAGTGGTATGTATTTTATAAAACAATTTATGAATTGTATGGACTCACTTATAAAACATGTTTTGAAGTACTCATTATGTGATAATTGTAGATACCCCAATTTTGACCGTCCAGAAAGACAGAAATACTTCAAGTAACACCCGGAAATATCCCACATTTGGACTTCTAATAGAGAACCGAAGTTCAGGAAACCGAAACCCTAATCCTAACCCTAGCCCTAACCAGAAACCCTAACCCTAGCCCTAACCTAAACCCAAACCCTAACCCTGGCCCTAAACCTAAAACCAGAAAACCAGAAACCCAAAAACCCTAAGTCCATGGTAAGGGGCGGCTAATTATCACTAGCCGCCCCCCTGGCCGACTTTGGATCAGTCCCCTGGATGGGACATAAAGCAGTATTAAATGCTGATCATTGCGGCGGGTGATGATCTTTAGCCGTCCTATCTTAGCCGGATCAACCCAAGTAACCGACTCAAGCCACCGCCTGTCAGAGATGGGACGTTTGACAGGTTATTATAGGGGAGGCTACCAGGAAATAGCCGCCCCATCCTGGGCGGCTAGTTAGCACTAGCCGCCCTTCACCTGATCCTGACAGAAGAACCAGAGAATTAATGAGGGTTCTAATCACACACTATTAGCCAAGCCACTCTTTTACCCCCTGGATATTCCCCTGCATCTTTTTTACTATAAATAGAGGGGTCCCAAGCCTTTAAACATAATCGATCATCCACAATCCACAATCCAATAGACACCAATACACAACCCACAATTCACATTCCCTTTCCCCACTAGAAATCCCAAGAGAGAGAGAGAGAGAGAGTCCCTTTTGTGAGAGAAATACCCATTTCCTACATAAAATACCCTCTCATTCCACCCTCCAGAAATCTGGGCTAAACCTAGCTTAGCCTCTGTCTAAAACCAAACTCATTTCCTACCGAAGTTCTGCCCAAACCAGACCAGTCCCCGGACGGCTAAACCCTAGTAGCCGCCCAGTAGCCGCCCCTCACCAGAAGGCTTGATCCCACTAGCCGCCCCCTATACACACCCCATTTGCACCCCTATGTCCCAAGACTCCTTTAGTCAAGCCCCGGAAGCGGAATAGGATTATCTGTTTTTCACCTCTGTGTACGGTATATCCGTGTCTCAGAGCGGAGACCCCACAAACTCCCCATGTAGGCAATCAAATCCAACCCAACCTTTTCCTGCTTTTAGAAAAAGCAGGTGGCGATCACACAAACCCTGGAATCCTCTTGAGCCGCTATCGGGCGCCTCAACCAGGAACGACACCCTCACCCTTCCGAGAAGACGATCCGATCGAGCCCGCCAGGGCATGCATCCAATCCGAATTCCCGAATAACCCCCACACACGCACGCCCACCCGCGCACCGCCGGGATCCTTTCTGACAGCACCGACAGTCCGGAGATTCCGACGACACCGACAATAATGTAATGTGCATAGCAACTCCCAGTGTATATAAACAAATATATTGTTACCAGATATGGGTCGATCTGATCTGTATACGATTCAATGATGTCGCGCGCGGTCTCGCCATCCTTGTTAAGGTGGCGCACCTCGACCCTTTTGTCCTCCAAAAGCACCATCATTGACTGAATCCTAGAATTCTTGGCCGCGACATGGAGCGGCGTGTTCAGATCCTCGTCACCCTTGTTCACGATCTCGTCCAACTCGATCATCTTCAGCAGAGTCCTCAGCGCGCGGAGCGAGCCGTGGATGATCGCGACGTGGAGCACCGTCATCTTGTGCTTGTCGAGCTGCTCCGCCGCGTCCGGGCAGCATTTAAGAAGCTTGGTGATCGCCGACTTGGAGTTGAAGGCCGCAGCAATGTGCAGAGGAGGGGATCCCTCGAAGTTGGGGGTGTAGGCGAGCGAGGGGTCGTGGGTCAGCAACATTTCAACTATCTGCCCGTTGTCCTTCTGCGCCGCATAGTGGAGCGCGGTGCGGCCGGTGGTATCTGCGGCAGCGATCATGTCCTTCCTTTTCTCTATGAGCAATTCCACGACCTCTGCAATGTATTATTCATAGATGATTAGTAAGGGTGTAACTCAGACGGATTGAATTCAGTCCAATCTGATTTTTTTGGATGCGATCAGATAGAGATTTTTAATAGAGTGGGTTCGTTTCATTTGTAATCACAGTGGACAATACACGTAAAGAAGAGAACAGGGGAGCTCGCGCCTGCGCGCTCTGCTCCACTTACGTTACCTGCATGATCACCTTTCACCGCCTCATGCAGTGGCGTGTGCATTCCTTGCAACGTCGATGCCTCCGTGAGGACCGGCGGCACCACGACGTCCAACATCGCGTTGACGACGTTGTACATGCCGCCCCGCGCGGCGAGGTGCAACGGCGTCTCCCCCTCGCGGTTGACCTCATCAGCAACCACCATATCCCACTCCAGCAGCTTCAGCGCAACCACCTCGCGCCCCGCGCGCACCGCCTCGTGCAGCGGCGTGTTGCCCTCCTCGTTTTTCGCCTGCGTGATCACCGTCACTCCTCCCTCGTCCGTCTCGGGATCCGCAGGCCATCTTTCTAGGTGGGTCATCATGGCATCCGCGACATGGACGTGGCCAGCTTTGGCTGCGACGTGGAGCGGATTCTCGCCGTCCTTGTTGGTCCGGGTGAGGAGCCTGTCGGACTGGCCGAGGAGGGCTTTGATGAAGTTGACGTGGCCGAGCCGCGCCGCGATGTGGAGGGTGGTATTGCCTTGTGGGGTGGTCGAGTCGAGTGGCTCCGATGTTTTCATCAGGTAATAGACGTCGCCGGACCTCGCCGCCTGGTACAGACTCGGGTGCATCTTACGCGCAAACTTTTCTCTCTCTCTCCTTTTTTTTGGTTGGGGGGGGGGGGGGGGGGGGTTTGGTACGTGCAAGCGAGTCTTGATGAATTGACATTCAGGTATAATGTGCACTTATTTATATGTTGATTGTGAATTTAATTGGGGTTTGTGCTTAACTTGGATTTAATAGGTGCCAGCTTTTGTGTCAAGTTCTTTGCTTGGGGTGGTCTTGGGGAATGATGCCTAACCTTATTCTATTGGACTTGAGAGTTGAGACTCCTGCATTAATATGCTGCAATTCTTTGTCTGGGCATTTTTATTCGCGCAGCGAGCGTTTTGAATTGGAATAATGTATAATAAAATATTGGGAGAATGGTTCAAATATCCCTTCATTAGGGGTCAAAATTTTTTTCTATTCATGAACTTTTTTTTATTTTTTATTTACCCATGAAATTTGGTTCTAATTTTTTTTTTGCCCCTGAATTTTTAAAATACCCAAATTATCCTTTATCGACAGAGTTACAGAAATACAAAAATATAATATGATACATACATAAATTATACACATAGTTACAGATATTTAATAGTTATCTATAAAAAATATTAAAGTACGCAAAATGTTTATACACAAAATGGTCATATATACATTCTCAGTGTCATTACATTATCATATGTAAATGCATTCAATGTACATAAAATTGTTATAGATACAATCTCAAAGTTTCATTAAAATAGATACATCAATTGTTTGAATTACGATGTTTTCTTCAAATCTTCATGATTAATTGTTCTCTCCCTTAATCCTCTTTATGTCCTCTTAAGTAAAATTAAACAAGATTATCGTACTAGACATTCAATGTACTTTATAACGAAGAACGAGTTTTTCAAGCTATATAAAAAATACAACAATCAAACACTTAAATAAATTTTCATTTAGCAATATGAATAAAATTAGTAATAGCATGAATTCGAACTGAAAATTTATGAACACTTGTAATATTTTAGTAAAATTACTTCTTGATTCATGTACTTAACAATTACAGAAACTAACATTTACATAATAACTACAACAAAAACTACCAATGTGATGCCCAATAACATAATCAACTATTTACATAATAGAAATGTAATATTTTCTATTATTCTTATAATAGTTACAGTAGAAATTACAAAAACTATCATTTATAAAACAAATATGTAATATCATACATAGAACTAAACTAAGAACATGTAATTACAGAAATGTATGACTAATTACAGAAATGTAATACTAATTTACAGATAGGGGTGATTTAGGTACAAAAAATGATGTGGCACAAGTTATAGGCAAAAAAAAAAAACCCCCAGATTTCAAGGGTAAATAAAAAATAAAAAAAAGTTCATAGGTAAAATAAAATTAGACCCTCAGTCAAGAGTATTTAAACCATTCCTCCAAAAAAATTTTGTTTCACCTTGAGACAGCTCACTTGTTCTACACACTCTATCTGGATTTTCTAATTTTGATAGTTCTAGTTCTTCTCAGGATGATGACTCGTACTTTTGTCCTTGGAATCTCACAAAACAACCAAAAAAATCTAAGTGATGGTTATTGACATTTTATAATCAACTGATATGTATTTGTAAAATTTTATTTGATTTCTCAAATGTTTTGGAGTATAAATAAACAAGAAAAATGTTATATCCAATCGTTTTTTCAGCTTCATTTCCAATATACAGTCATTTTTGTTTTATTTAAAAAAAAATAATACACGTCAAATAATGAGTTTAATAATAAATTTGACTAATTTATAGAAAATATAAAAATAAAAAGACATATACAAGACTAACAAATATATGGAACTAAAAATTGACAGAAAAAAGGACCCTGCTATACAAAACTCATAAAATATAGTGTTAAATAAAATTAAAAGTTATGACTGTATACTAATCAATTATATTGAAATCATGACTACTGCACTGATTGTATGAATGACGTCCCAACTAATGCTGGGGTTACAAAAATCATTTTACAGCTATGCGATTTAAAATCTAACTGAGGGTGCGTTTGATTGCGCGATTGCAAAACTGATTCTGCAGGAATCTGCGATTGTAAACCTGATTCTGCAGGAAGCTCACTTTCTCAGCTTTTTGAAATCGCAGCTTTTGGGCACTATTTACCTGCAATCGCTGGGTTTAAAACTGCGATTAGAAAACTGTTTGGTTGCGCGATTGCAAACGCAGCTTCCTGTAATCGCAATCGCAGCGCACCAAACGCACCCTGAATCTCACATATCTTTCAGAACTATAACCGAATCTTATTTCTTCCAAATACTGCAGAAAACAATGTCCAAGGTACATCAAATCTAAAATAAACCACCAACAAATAATATTCATATATAAGTGTTTGTTTCTACAATATGACCAAAATAGTGACTTGTTTCTCTTGCCCGGTTCAACCTTATTATCCATAAACAAGTGTTGTTTCTACAAAATGACCAAAATGAATTCCCTCTAATTTGTCACCAATATGGCCATATCCCATCTGTATTGTTCCCAACAAACTATTGGGTGGATTATCACCAGAGTACATTTAATTTCATACCCTGCTTTTATTAGAATACAAGTAATTATCGACCAATATCATAATATGGTGAACTTCTTGACCAGATGGATGGATAAAACACTTATAAAACATCCTTGGACAGAAGATTGTTTGACTCTACTTTCCGAGCATTGGAAAGCTCATCAACTCCATCACCCCTTTCAAAAACAGCCGCTGCCCCCATTCCTGAGCCTGTTAACATTCAGTGTCTTCATTTAGCCAAAAACTTAAATAAAAGGACTACAGATACACACATGCTCACGTGTACATGCACATAAAAAAAAAGAGAGATTGAACAAGGTACCTATGCACATTGAAATCACACCAAAACGGGAGTCTTTGCCTCGGCGTTTCATCTCATGCAGTAAAGTTCCCACACAGCGGGCACCTGCAAACAAAAAGCAAGAATAGTTATTCATAAATTCCAATCATGATGGATAGAAGCCAGTGGTAGAGGGGAAAAAATCATCTCTTGGTTTTGTAAAATTATAACCATGTTGATGAACCCAAGTTGTAGAGTATGGAGTTTTTATGGGCTTGTTAGAATTTGTAGTAAGCATTAAAACTAAATAATTATATGTACTCGTTTCATGATAAGTGTTCATTATGTTATTTTCATGTTAGGGAGATGATGTCTGTGAGACTCAAAATTACATGGATATGGAGGTCCAATTAATATGTATGAGGAGAAGAAGCAAATGATGTCCTTTTAAATGTTTCTTATCAGCTCTTCTTGGTTATCTAGAAGGGAAGGACGAGCTACAAACTGTTCCGAAACAGAGGGTGACAAATCCCAGTTCAGGTAACCTCAATGAAGAAAAAAATACATATATAAAAAAGGCAAAGCAGCCCTACTCAGCCCGTACACACAATTTACAGCCATTACTCTATACAACAAAAAATCTCCCATCCTAAATTAAATTAATGTTGAATCAAACTTATATTTACCCCAGATACTTCAGTTGTCAAAAGCCTCACCCAACTCCAATGCCACCACCGGTCTTCGCAAACTGGAAGATCCAATGGGGTAGTCTAATCTAGACAGCTTAGGATGTAAGCTAGTCATTTGGAAGCACAGGAATTTGATTTTAGCATGGTGTCACTCCCACTCATCACTGTATACATAGGGAGCACTGAAGGAAAATGAAGGAATTTGAGTTAAAGGGAAATTGATGGAAAATAAATTATTTTTACTTTTAACAAATTTTTTTATTGATCATGCATGTAATTGAAAGTGACAAAAATTATATTAAAAAAAATGTTTGTACCTGTGATGCAAAGTGACAAAGTAAAATCGATCCCCCATTGTCACTCACTTCTCTCTGTGGGAAGAAAAAAATTTTCCCCTTTCCTAATAAGACCAAAGTGACAAGGGATAATGAGGGAATCTTTTTCTCTCTCCTTGTTAGGCACAAACACCCATTTTTAAATGGTCAAAGAGAGTTTTAACTTTCCCTCATTTTCCTTAAGTTTTCCATACTCACAAACATACCCTTAAAACCACCGATGCAGATGGACTAAAAATCAGAGAGATAGGTCCTTTTGCCATTACTTAAGATACCATAATCACAATCAAGAGCAGCAATCCATAATTTCAAACCATAAAAGCAAAACAACGATCCATAATTTCAAACTATAAAGCAAAAGGTGGTAATCATATGCTAAAACATAATCACCTGTTGTACCAAGTGGATGCCCAAGAGCAATAGCACCTCCATTGACATTCACCTTTTCTGGATTTAGCTCCAGTTTCTTCATGCAGTATACATATTGGGAGGCAAATGCCTACACAAAGCACCAGATAAAATCTGTTTCACATTCTATCCATATACAGTGAGGAAAGACACAAAGAAATGCTGTGTGCCATTCATTACCTCATTTATTTCAAATAAATCAATGTCATCAAGTTCCAGACCAGCAAGTTTAACTGCAGCAGGAATTGCAACTGCAGGACCAATGCCCATGACGAAAGGATCCACTCCAACAGCAGCAAAGCTCCTAAACAAGAGCAACCAATGATTTTTAAGGAAGACAACCACAGCAATTGTTCCCATGAGGATTACTTAATGCAAAAACAAACAACCACAAATGACAAAAAAAGGCATAAGATTACATTTTACAACAAAATATATAACCATGTTAATTGTAATATAACTTCACAATAGATGATTATTAAGAAGGAAAATTATATAGAGGAAAAACATAACCAATAAAAAGGGTAAGGATAGACCCACTACCCGAGTTGATCTTTCCCACTACCTAATATTACCAAAATGCCATTATTTATGTATTTTTTTGTCTTCCTTTTCCACTACCCAGTTCGACAGGGTCCAGTCGAAGTGTTCTTCATTGGGACGACAGAGGCCTGTCGAACTGTCTGAATAAGTGTCGACAGAGGCCCAGTCGAAGTGTGTTTCATTAGGACGACAGAGACCCGTCGATCTATCTGAGCAAGTGTCGACATGGATGTGTCGAACCCTTCAAAACAACAACTTTCTTCTAAGAATCAATCATTTATACAATCATTTAAGTCCTTATGAAAAACAAAAATGTCATTTAAGTTATTTAAGTCTTTTTGAAAATCATTCACATATATATTTATTTAAGTATAAGAAACAAAAATATCAAACAAAGAGTTATTTGAACCAAATAAACAGTAAACATTTCATATAGAAAAAAAAAACATTATTTTCTTTTCTAAACAAGTGGAGTTTGTTTAAAAAAGACTCCACTTATTTAGAAAAGAAAATAATGTTTTTTGTCTATATGAAATGTTTACTGTTTATTTGATTCAAATAATTATTTGTTTGATATTTTTGTTTCTTATACTTATATATATATATATATTTTCAAAAAGACTTAAATAACTTAAATGACATTTTTGTTTTTCATAAGGACTTAAATGATTGTATAAATGATTGATTCTTAGAAGAAAGTTGTTGTTTTGAAGGGTTCGACACATCCATGTCGACACTTGCTCAGATAGATCGACGGGTCTCTGTCGTCCTAATGAAACACAGTTCGACTGGGCCTCTGTCGACACTTATTCAGACAGTTCGACGGGCATCTGTCGTCCCAGTGAAGAACACTTCGACTAGATGCTGTCGAACTGGGTAGTGGGAAAGGGAGACGAAAAAATAAAATAAATAATGGCATTTTCGTAATTTTGGGTAGTGGGAAATAGTAACTCGGGTAGTGGGAATAGCTTTGCCCCAATAAAAATAGAGCTACATTGGCACCAGACAAAATCATATTAGTTGAGGCAAATAGAGTTGAAAAAGATGCAAGCTGCATGACTTACAATCCTCAAATAAGCAAAAGACAAAAAAAAAGAGGCTAAATGATAATTCAATCAATGCATGCACTTAAAATGTTACATGTTACAGGAATGCACAGGCCAAGTCCAAAGTTTAATCATCTCCGATACAGTATGTAGTCTTTCTAATCAAATGTGAACAGGTATGAATCAAAATAACCCCCTGAGACAACCAATAGGAAGTGTGCTCGGCAGAAAAACTTCGCAATTGGGATTCAAGGGAGCATCAAATAAAACCATGAAAACTTATATAAAGGGCATTTCTATACCTGAAAACACCAAGAATGGGGAGTCCTTTCTTCACGGCAAGATTTCTCTTCATAAGGAGAACTGCACCAGCACCATCACTTACTTGGCTAGAATTTCCTATTAAAAAGTAAGCACCAAATTTTAGAACCATGATGCAAGTAAATGGATATATTATATTCAATCAATGTGACAGTCAACATTGAAGCATTCTTCCATACCAGCAGTGGTAGTACCACCCTTCTTAAACGCAGGTTTGAGCTTTGCCAGACCAGAAACTGTTGTGCCTGGTCGAATTCCATCATCCGCAGAAATTGTAACTCGTGTCTCTTGTCCAGTTTTTGGGTCCACAATCTTAAAAAAACCAAAAAAATACATTAGGCCCCCTTTTTGTAATGCCAACAGAGAGATATACAGTGTGTGAAGAAAGCATAAAGGTTCACAGATTGGGTATAGGTGACAAACCAGAGGACCATTTTGGGGGCTTAAGGTTATTCAAATAAAAAGAGGTGTCAAAGGTTTCTATTGGAACAGCCAACAAGCTGTCCAGAAGAAAAGTTGTTAATCACCCAGTGGTGTGTAACACCTGGTCACCAAAGGCCCCTAAATATCATCTCATTGATCTCGATGCCCTTGTTTGGAGAAATTTTCAAGTACAGTTTATAATATTTTCACAAGGACCATAATCCAGATACTGATAAATGGAATTCTTTCTTTCTCACACACAGACATACACACGTGGTCCCTTCTCATATTACGTATTTTCTTATTCTGAATTATTTGTTTTTCCGATAATTTTTTATACTAATGATAACATCAATGACATGTTTACCTTGGTAACCACAGGGATGATTTCATCTTTGAATTTACCACTAGCAGCAGCTGCTGCCGCTTTTCTATGAGATTCAACCTGTCCACATACAAAGGATCAGATTAGCCAAAGGGAAAAAAATCACATGATGTGAAATCACAATGCCTTTGAAGGCAAAACTTACAGCAGCTTGATCTTGCTCCTCACGTGTTACTCCATACCGTTCCACAACATTCTCAGAAGTAATGCCCATGGGAAGAAGGCAATCTTGAGCTTGTTGAAAGTCATTCGCCTGACAACATGGAAGACATTAATTAATCCATCACCACAAATTTATAAGAAAATGCAAGACCAAAATTTAACATACCTTGGGATTGACTGGACCTTCCCATCCAACCTGACTTATCGACATGGACTCCAATCCAGCTCCGATACCTGTGAAATAAAAGGAACATAATACAATGCCATCATAGTCTTGCAAGTGATTATTTATGCATATATCAACATTGAACTTCAAACTCACCGATATCATAGAACCCGCCTTTTATGGCAGCGGCAACATCAGCAACTGCCTGCAGGCCAGAAGAGCACTGTCGATTTACTGTTTTGAGAGGTACAGTGTCTGTAAAATAAAATTCAAATATTAGTAAATAAAAGAGTTAGAAGGATCAAACTAAAAAAGTAACAACAAAGAACACTTCATATGAATTGGTGCCAATTGGTGTTAATTTGTAAAAATTTGTGCCAATTCAAACTAATCAGTAATAAGTATGATTTCAAACTAATTCATACGATTTCATATACCAACTAATACCAATTCAAACAATTTCATACCAATTGGTATTATTCAATGAAAGAAAATCTTCAGAACAGAGGCATACCAGGAAAACCAGCATAAAACGCAGCCATCCTACACTCGATAGCCCTTTGAGATCCCGGTGCCAAGACGGTGCCCACGACGATATCACCCACTTCGCTTGGTTTCACATTGGATTTTTCCAACACAGCCTACCATATACATATGCATAAACACATATACATGTAAATAAAAAAAATTATTCCAAAAATATTACTTTCACTAATCCAGGTAATTCTCTCTTACACAGTGAACATATAAATACCACCCAACCAATACCATATATATATATATATATAAGGAAAATCCAAATAACCCTCTGAATTAAACTTTCGTTGACAGATGACAAATATTATGCGAATATTATGTTTGGTTAACCCAGACTAATAACATAGTATAAAAAAACACCCTATAAATTGTTTAAAATGTGAAAAACCCTATGTAAATGATGATTTTATTCCTCTGGATGGATTATAAAACCCTATCTAGAGATGTAAAATTATCATTTACAGACGATTTTCTACAATTTTTAATACATTGTGGGGGGTTTTTTTTTTATATATACTATGTTTTCAGCAAAGTTTAACCAGACTGAATATTCACATAATAATCCAAATTTGTCAATGAAAATTTAACTCATGGGAATAAATGGATTTACATAGGTCTTTTAAAGGGATTATATAAATTTTAAGTAGTTTACAGGGGGTTATATGGATTTTTCCCATAAAAAATAAAGCACTTCAGTCATGAAAGAGCTAGAGACCTTGAGACAGGGCGCGAGCAAGTCATCGGCCGGCGTGTCCTTGAAACCCCCACGCTTGGCTTTGCAAATCGCCGTCCGGTAAGCGCTGTGAAATCCAAACAACCCCGAATGAACAAGATCAACAAAAATTCATATCAAGATATCAAATTTAAAACATTCCCCAATTAAAATAAAACCCACGCAACAATCACAACATCATCTCCATAAGCACCAGTCCTCTGGTAATCCCCCGCCGCACAAATCGAAGCCTGAAAAAAAAACTCGTAGTCGAATAAAGCAGAGACAATAATAAATCAATCGAAAACGATAAACCCTAGCAGATCATAAAGGGGGAGAAATAAAAAAAACGCCGATCAAGACAGAAGAGAGGGAAACCCTATGAGATCCGATGAAGCAACAACGATTGAGTACTGACCGAAAGGGTTGGAGGGTCGCACGAGGTGGGGCGGAGATGGTCGAGGAGGACTCTCTGCCTGTTCACGGCCTTCTCCATCTCTTCTCTTCTCCGTCGACGAATACACGAAAAAAGCTTGACCAGATTCAAAAGCGAACACGAAAAGTTGGAGATTTTCGAGATGAACCTCTGTTTCAATAAAACAGAGAAACTCTATCACTCCGTCTCCTTCCGTTTCCATCTCAACAGTAATGTTTTGTATTGCTTTAAATGTGGAAAAAAAAAATTCAGTCTCTCTCCTCACTCACCTTCTTCACATCAAACCAAAAAGAGACATATATCTCTCCTGTCTAACCCTCTTTGCAGATTCATTAAAAAAAATTAAAAAAAGTCCTACGCCGATTCCGACTACCCTTTCTGGTGAGCACCTGTCTAGTTATTATTATTTTTTAGATGATATAGAATTCTTTTAGATGTATATATATATCCGAGTGATAGCGTGCGGTCGGTGCGATCGTGCGGATCTGACGTGCGTCGTTCGATCGCAGGTTCATCGCATCCAACGGTTGATGTGAATCGCTCCCGACCGTCTGATACGATGGACCCGCGATGGACCCGTGGTTGACGCCGCACGACCGCACCGACTGCACCTAATCACTCCTATATATATATAGTCGAGTGATATCGTGCGGCGTCCCGCACGGTGCGGGAACGACGTCGTTCGTCCGATCGCGGATCCATCGCATCCAACGGTCGATGTGAATCGCACCCGACCGTCCGATGCGATGGACCCGCGATGGACCCGTGATCGACGGCCCGTGGTCGTTCGCGCACGTTCCCGCATCGCGCACAGTATCATTCCTCATATAGTCGAGTGATATCGTGCGGCGTCCCGCACGGTGCGGGAACGACGTCGTTCGTCCGAACGGCGGGTGCGGCAGCGATCACGGGTCCATCGCATCGGACGGTCGGGTGCGATTCACGTCGACCGTTGGATACGATGGACCCGCGATCGGACGGCCCACGTCGCGGCCGCACCTGCCGTTCGCCGCACCTAATATATATATATATATATATATATATATATATATATATATATATATATATATATATATATATATATATATATAGTAAACCGATAATATGCGGTCGTAAGGTCGTGCGGTCGCGATCGCGGGCCGTCCGATCGCAGGTCCATCGCATCCAACGGTCGACGTGATTCGCACCCGACCGTCCGATGCGATGGACCCGTGATCGACGACCGCACGACCGCAGCATATCGGAAGTCTATATATATATATATATATATATATATATATATATATATATATATTGTGGTTTCTAGACCTGATTTTGATTTTTTGTGGATTTATTTATATGTTTGTGTGTTTGTAGATTTGATTTTTTTCTTGAGTTATTTTTATTTTTGAAAATAGGATTTGAGTCGAACTAGTTAATGCACACGTGCATCACATGTGAATTTTTGTCAACATTATTGATTATTATTTTGTTTATTTTTAAATTAAAGTGTTAAAATCATATTTTTTTTAATAAAAATATAATTTTAAATATTATAATATTAGTAACATATATTTAAATGCGTAAATTATATTATATGATACTAATTTAATAAAAGAACTGAAATTATAAATTTTAATGTGAATAATTATTTTAAATTATTTTATTCACACAATTTGCTTGAGTTCAAAATTATAATCGATTATTTCTTCAAAATATTAAAAATATGAAATGATCTCAATTAAAATTTATCTTATTCAAATATAATATTTTAAGAAAATAAAAAAAAACTCTAAGTAAATTTATAAAAAAAATTTGATATATACTTATAACTGTGAAATCAATATTTCTAAAAAATGGCCATTTTATGATGAAAAATGAGAATTAACGTTGAAAATAATATTTGATCCAAAATATCATTCTTCAACATTTCCTTCCTCCCAAACCTTCATTCTCCTCTCTCTGAAATACCATTTTCACCCCCCAAACATCTCCATTTCTTATCTTTAAACATCATTTATTCTTCCATCATTCTCTCTCTCCAAAAACAAATTCTTTCATATCATAAAAAAATTAAATCCCTAAAAAATCCTCAAACCTACATCTTTTTTCGACAGCGGCAATGAAGACGATGACGATTATAACAGCGAGAATGCATTGTGAACCCTGTATATCTCTTTTTCCCACTCTAATACTCTATATAATTTTATTATAATATATAATATCCATAAGTTATCGCTCATAAATTAATTATATTTATATATAAAGCGATATCTTATTAATCATTATCCAATGTTTCTGTTAAATATTCAAATTTTATTTATTTAAATATTATTTATTCGTATCTTATTAATCTATATATATATTAAGGAGAGATGGGTCTTTTTTTTATTTGATGTGAAGAACGTGAGGAGAGAGAATGAATTTTTTATTTTTTTCACATTTAAAGCAATAATAGAGAGCATTATTGTTGGGATGGAAACGGGAGGAGACGAAGTGATTGATGGATTTTCTGTTAAGTTTTACACGTCATCTCCCCGCCACGTGTCCCCTTTTTATCGTTGGAAACAGAGTTTATCTGAAACAGAGGTTCCCAATCCCGAGATGTTCCAATCTTTTAAAAGGTCGAATCTTTACGTACGGTGTTTGGTGGGTTTTCGTTTCAATTAGGTAACATATACGCGCATTTAGTGTGAGCGGATCATGGAAGGCGGTCCCAAGATTGATCGGAAGAGGAGCGATCACGACCGTCTGTTCTGGAATGGCGAACGAATCACGAAGTGGAGGACGTGGACCGCTGACGTGGAACCTTATAATGGATCCAAATCTGACCCGTTTAAAAAGAAAATCCAACGGTGTACAGTATTGCGCGTGTAGGTGAAGGAAAGTCCAGAACGGAAAGAGAGTGGTGATGATAACCCTCACGTTTTGAATGATGTGATCCCAGTGGGTCTCACATTGTTAACAACAATATATAAAATTGGATAAACATGCATTTATTTATTTTTATGTAATGATATATAAAATTTATTTATTAATAATCATATATACATTTTAAAAAATAATTATTATTATACACATATATATATATATATATATACTTATATGAAAGTACGCACATGTAAAAAAAATGACAAAATGTCTCTTAAAAGTTAGAAATATCCAAATAAGTCATTTTTCAAAATTAGATCTAAAAAAGTTTTATTTTACAATTTTAAAAATACAAAAGACTAATATACATTTATATAATTAGATTCTTAATACCTTTCATGTCTTTTAACTTTGTTAAAATATTTCACGCTCTTAATTTTATTAATATATTTCATAGATTTTCATGTAGATCATTTTTTTTTATTGTAAAGTCTTTGCGATTAGATGGATTTTGTAAAATATGTACCAATATAATTTGGGTTTTTGATGATGAACTCCATTAAATATTGAGTTTTTTTTTTAAAAATAGATATGTACTAATAATATTAGTAAAATATGTAAATAGAAAAAAAGCAAAAAATGTGAATAAATATTTAAAATACTAAAATATCATCTGCTGCATTAGGGCACAACACAAATTTTAATTAAATATTATGATTATACACAATAAAAAATGATAAACAATATCATGTAAGATATATATAAGAAACATACAGTGCGATATATAATAACAAAACCTCTAAGGATTTGTTTGGATAGGAGTATTGGGTGTCTGGATTGGGATTGAGAATCTGAATCCATGCCAATAAGTTGTTTGGATAAATTTTAAAAGGGGGATTGTGATTGACAAATAGAGATTGGGAATCCCCCTCAAGAGGTGGTATTCCGCCAATCCCAATCCAAGTGGATTGAAAAAAAGATATTTTAGACATTTTACCCACGCTCTTCATCTCCCTTAACACACACACATATATATAACACAATATATTTAATATTTAGATATGTATATATATATTTAATATAATATAAATATATTTAAAAATATACATATTATATATATATATATATATATAGGGAAATGATACGGTGCGGGACGTGCGGTCGTGCGCGAACGACCACGGGCCGTCGATCACGGGTCCATCGCGGGTCCATCGCATCGGACGGTCGGGGGCGATTCATCTCGACCGTTGGATGCGATGGACCCGCGATCGGACGAACGACGTCGTTCCCGCACGACCGCACGTCCCGCATATTATCATCGACATATATATATATATATATATATATATATATATATATATATATATATATATAGACGTGATTGCGTGCGGTGAACGGCAGGTGCGGTAGCGATTACGGGCCGTCGATCACGGGTCCATCGCATCGGACGGTCGGGTGCGATTCACGTCGACCGTTGGATGCGATGGACCCGCGATCGAACGGCCCACGTCGCGGCCGCACCTGCCGTTTGCCGCACGCAATCATTTTCATATATATATATATATATAGAGGAATGATACGGTGCGCGATGCGGGAACGTGCGCGAACGACCACGGGTCCATCGCGGGTCCATCGCATCGGACGGTCGGGTGCGATTCACATCGACCGTTGGATGCGATGGACCCGCGATCGGACGAACGACGTCGTTCCCGCACCGTGCGGGACGCCGCACGATATCACTCGACTATATATATATTTTTAATATATATATAGTCGAGTGATATCGTGCGGCGTCCCGCACGGTGCGGGAACGACGTCGTTCGTCCGATCGCGGGTCCATCGCATCCAACGGTCGATGTGAATCGCACCCGACCGTCCGATGCGATGGACCCGTGATCGACGGCCCGTGGTCGTTCGCGCACGTTCCCGCATCGCGCACCGTATCATTCCTATATATATATATATACACGCTCGCGATTAGGTGCGGCGAACGGCAGATGCGGTCGTGACGCGGGCCGTCCGATCACGGGTCCATCGCATCCAACGGTAGACGTGAATCGCACTTGACCGTCCAATGCGATGGACCCGTGATCATTGCCGCACCCGCCGTTCGCTGCATCTAATCGATTCCATATATATATATATATATATATATATATATATATATATATATATATATATATATATATATATATATATATATATATAGAGGAATGATACGGTGCGCGATGCGGGAACGTGCGCGAACGACCACGGGCCGTCGATCACGGGTCCATCGCGGGTCCATCGCATCGGACGGTCGGGTGCGATTCACATCGACCGTGACCATTCGATCGTGGGTCCATCGCATCCAACGGTCGACGTGAATCGCACCCGACCGTCCGATGCGATGGACCCGTGATCGCTGCCGCACCTGCCGTTCGCCGCACGCAATAATATCCCTATATATATATATATAGTAAACCGATAATATGCGGTCGTGCGGTCGCGATCATGGGCCGTCCGATCGCGGGTCCATCGCATCTAACGGTCGACGTGAATCACACCCGACCGTCCGATGCGATTATATGCAGCGAACGGTGGGTGCGGCAGCGATCGGGTCCATCGTATCCAGCGATCGGATGCGATTCACATCGACCGTCGGATGTGATGGACCCGTGATCGGACAGCCCGTGTCGCTGCCGCACCCGCCGTTCGCCGCACCTAATCGTTTCACACACACAAATATATAGTCGAGTGATTGGGTGCGGCAGAACGACAGGTGCGGACGCGACGTGGACCGTCCGATTCGCATCCGACAGTGATGCACCCGGTCGAGTGCATCGTCGGATGCGAATGCATCACCGTCGGATGTGAATCGGACGGTCCACGTCGTGTCCGCACCTGCCGTTCCGCCGCACCCAATCACCCATCTATATATATATATATCATAGCAAATTAATTATAAAATATATTTTTTAATATATATATATATATATATATATATATATATATATATATATATATATATATATATATATATATGGTCGTGATTACGTGCGGTGTGCGGTCGGTGCGGTTTACGACGTGGGCCGTTCGATCGCGGGTCCATCGCATCCAACGGTCGACGTGAATCGCACCCGACCGTCCGATACGATGGACCCGTGATCGACGGCCCGTGATCGCGCACCGCACCGACCGCACACCGCACGTAATCGGATCCCATATATGTATATATATATATGTCTCATGTGATTTATCATAACTAATTTGCTATCATAACCAAATTATATATATATATATATATATAAAAAATTAATTATAAAATATATATTTTAATATATATAGGGTATTTTTAGAAATATATATTTTTATACTGTAATCCATGCATTACCAAATACATGATTGAGATTGAGAACCCAAATCATGTTTTCTGAATCAAACAGGTTGGCATGATTCACAATCTCAATCCATTAGAATATCAGGATTCACAGAATCTCAATCCCACTTGTCAACCAAACATGCCCTAAGAGGATTGATTTTCATCATGTATAGAGAGATTGTTGTTTTGTAGGAAAAATAAGTTTTTAGTGTGGAATGAAGATGGATATTAAAGATTTCATTACATAAGGGAAAATTAGTTTTTTGTGTTTTCAAAACTGTGAAATGAGACTTTTTAAAAAATGGCTGATTTGAGTATTTCAAACTCTTATGAGATTTTTTTTGTTATTTTCCCTATGTAAAATGTAATATGTATTTTTTAAGAATAAAATATGTGGATCATTAAAACTCATGGTATAATATCTTACTTATGCACATATATAATATAATGATAAAGATAATAATTAATTATTAAATAAATCAATCTGATTTGTAATATAGAATTGTAAAGTTTGTTATAAAGTTACAAATAAAAAATATTATTATAGTTAAAAAAATATTCTTATTAATTTTTTTATTTTTAGAGATATGAATATGAATATATGATGTTATCTAATTTTATAAATATATTGATATGGATATTTTTTTTGTTCTATTGTTATCCTAATCCAAAATCTGATCACTACGAATAGATAGATATGTATCTCCCGAATTGAATCCTATATTGAGATGACAATTTTAAGGGAATGTAGTTCATTTAACCCCCCAACAAGGCGGGACTATACACAGTATATAAATTGACCGTAACATGGTCTGGACTATACACAGTATATAAATCATAATATAAAGTCTCACCGTCGAAGAATTACAAAACAAAAAGAAAAGTTAAGAATACATGTATGCTTATGATCACGTGTAAAATGCATTATTTAGTCTCACCCACTTGATGACAATAATTGTCCATCATCCACCCGACATAAAATGGATAAAAAACAATGGTAGAGCAATCATAGATACTTTAAAGTATTGCAAAATCAAAATTAGATTTTAGTTTGGGAAAAAAATCTTGGCAAAAATTATTGGATCCATAAGAATCCAAACAATGAACAGTAATTCTATGTTTGTCCCCGCGGCCAATGAAGGTTAAGGTGGACTGAGAACGACCACAATAATATGAGGGAGGCTCCAAAAGTCCCCAACCCACTGATGGCGACAGGAGGAGGAGGGAGGAGGGAGGAGGGAGGAGGGCGGGCCTTGCCAATATAGAAAAATGTTATCTTCAACTCTGTGTTTGTAGTTCATCATGCGTTTTGTTTATTTAAATATATATTTAATAAATGAAATATATTTTTATATAACAATTAAATAATATATATGCACACACATGTCTTAGTCAATTTCATATTGTGGAGTCTATTTTTTATCCTCGTAAACGGATCATTACGTACTCACGACCCATGACCTGATTACAAAGGTCCGCAACCCATGCAACCTGCGATGTGAAGGTCCGACCCACCAATCTGCTCACATTTGATGATTAAGTCAAATCAAATCAAATCAAAGTTGAAATCAAATTCTAATAAAATATTACTGATTTTGCACTATCAATGTTAATTCTCTAAATTCCAACCAATTGTATTAAATGATCAAGGGATCTTGAATACATGAGATGGGAGGAGATCGACCGCTCCTAGGGAAAACACTATAAATAGAGAATCAATCCAAGTGAACAATTCACTTTTACCAAAAGTTTTAATATTGGCTATTTTTTCTAACTTGAGCGTTAGAAGGTCTTCTGTACCTCTCTGTCTTCAATGTTTGAGAGGAGCACTTGTTGGCGGTAAGCACCACCAGTAGGCCGGAGGAGAACGGGAGTGAACGAATCCAACTACCCGAACATCATAAGTTGATTTTTACCCCCTCCACATAAATTGTTAATATGGGAAAGAAAGTGGGGGTTTAGAATTTGATAATTTTGAATATATTGACAAGCTTTAGTCTCACATTGTTAACAAAAAAAAGGCTGCCCTTGTCAGTATGTAATTTAAAAAAGAGATTGTGTGTGTTGGCAAGGATGTGATTTGTTTGTATTGATGAAGTCAATTTTAATTGAGTGTTATTACACAATTTTTTTTTCGAGCCTCAATTCTACTCTTATATGCGTCGATAAAAAATTAATGAAGCATATGCTCATGTTAATAAGGTATATGTTTTGAAAGAGTTTTTTTACATTTTTTTATAAATGCATCTGTGCAATTCATTAGAGTATATGCTTTATTTTTTTATAAAAATATATATCTCATTAATATTCAATTTTTAAATAATTCAAAACGCATGTAAACTGAAATTGAGATTAGAAATGAGGTATACGTAACATTATTCATTTTAATTTTTACAGGGCATGTAATACCTAGTTGCATTGATGTGATAACATTCAATTATGGTGTATTTTTAAATTATTTTTTTAAGTAAACCATTATCCTCAATCATTTTTACAATAATTTTTGTAGTTTTAACTAAATAAAACATATTATATAAAGAGAGTATATCTATTAAAAATATTAAACTAGCCTATCCTACTTGCCCCACTTCTTGAGATTTGCGAACTCTGTGATGCAATTTGTCATGCTGAAGGTTGCATAAGCCATATAGATGATTTAAAATGAAGCGATCTTCAAGAACTCCAAATTATACATGAAAAATATGTAGAAAATGGTGGCGCTTTACATATTTGAGTGGGGGCATGGCATTGCTGAGGGAGATTGCCATCTCTCAAATAGATTAATTGAATAATTGGGTGGTCAGGGGGAGGGGATCACCGGGGCAAACCGTCTAATGCACCGCTAGTCCCCCTATTTTTGGTGCCCCTTGTTTTTGCATTTTTTTATAACTCATTTTTAATACAAGTGACGGTAGCAAGATCTATTTTTTTTCTATAAAAAAAACATGCATTTAATTCAATCAAATACATGTATTTTATTATTTCGTGAATGTATGTATGTACATAATTAATCAAATATATACTTTAAAATATTTAAAATGTGTTGGAACAATAAAATTCATTCATTCAGACCATTATAAGATCGAGCAGCAGTTGAATTCATATTTCATAATCACCAAAAAATCAAAACAAAGGCAAACCGACTGGCAAAAGAAAACTTCACCTTCACTTATTCATTTAATATAAACTTCACAAAGGCAAGCAAAACACCAAACCAACAAAATATACAACCATCAACAACTCCTACAGATGCAGAGAGAGATCAATCTTAGTGTCATCATTGGCATCATGACCACAATCTTCCCTTCCAGACACCCGCTTCTCAGTACTGGTGCTCTGTCTGTAGTTCCTCTGCCAATTCAAGAAGCTCTGTTCATCGTCTCCAATACCAACATTGGAAGTCAAAGCCCGGCCGATGCCGGAATGACCGACAAACCGAGCGGCGCCATTCGATCCAAACAGATTGGCCGAACAAAGCACAGAAGCATTAGAAGCAGCATGAGAGTTTAAGTGAAAGGAAGGACCACCACTGCCATAGTAACCTATATGAGTATGTGAAGTGAACTGTGAAGGGTGATGAGAACTACTGGGCATGCTGTATAGACCATGATCACTAGTAGAGAACATCTCTGCCGCCCTCTTTGCCGCCGACCTTTCTTTCTTGTGCGCGTTCTGATGTCCTCCCAAAGCCTGACATGAGTAGAACTTACGAGAACAGAAGTGGCAGGAGAAGAGCCTCCCCATAGCCTCTCCTATAATGGGCTTCTTCTCTTCCCTAGCCATGTTTTGTTATCTACTTCTGGAAAATACAACACAAATTTAAACAAATAGAGAGGATAAGAAGACATTTATAAATTTTTATTTACCTTTGCGTTGATGTGGCGACGATTGTAAGATTAGATTTCAACGCTTGTAGAACAATCAAGAGAATAAAACATCTCACAAAGATTTGCGTGATTCGATAAAATATACTTACGTTCACGAATGATAGCAGAAAACGATTTACTATATCAAATAATTAGAGTATAAAAATTGTCAACTTCTTCCCCTCTGCAGAACCCTGTTCCTTTATCTTTGAGAAGAAATCCTTGAACAAATAAAGTCTTTCAATTAAACCTAACATAGATTACCTTACAACAAATTTAAAAAATGCTCCTATAAAAATTCAAGTCCAAACCGACCTTAAGCCTTTACGAACATGCCTTTCATGTTGAAATACAAGACACCTTACAACACTTTGGAAGGGAAGTCGTATTTAAGATGGGCTTGCTTATTGAGCCATTCGGGGACTAATGGAGAGGATATATATGTTTCATGCAGAGAAGCCAAAGAAAGGGAAAGTGGAGAGTGAATGTGAAGGTGACTATAATTAAATAATGGACGGCCACAATATGTTACATAGAGATATGGATGAAGGACGACGAGAGGAGATGGGGACAGAATGGAAGTAAAAACAGAGGGGACCCGGAGACTCTCTTGATGTTTGTATGGAAAAGCAAACCCCACAACACACACGAGTATTGACAGAGAGGGGGTTCAGAACTTTTGTGACATATATGGGAGAAATAATAGATGATTTTGATCATCTTTTCATGGGAGGTGGGTGTATTTTTTGTTCTTTTCAATGCAAATGAAACTTTGACGCGTGTCTTTTCCTCTCTTTATGTTGGTGCGTGTTTTGTTAAGTGGAGGTAATAATTCACATTTAATGTTGAAGATGGCGTGACGATGTCCTTCACCACGCAAATTCATGCATGCATGCATGAATGAAGTCAGAATTTGATCCAATGTTTTGTTTTTGTGTGTTGTTGGTCACTTGATCACAATTGGGATTCGGTCATGGGCTCATTGCTGGACCCGGTCAAGTCTTCTTTAGTCCTCTCTATCCACGTGTGTAAGCACAAGAAAAGGTGAAATGATGTATATTTCAAGCCCCTCGTGCATTTACAATCACACATTTTTTTTTAAATTATACAATTTTTATTGAAATATATGTTATTATATAAAATAAAATATAAACTAAGAGACATGTATCTGTGTTTTTAATTTTTTTTGAAAAATGAAATTTTTTTTTACATCATAAAATCTTTATACACGGCCGTGTGTAGTGCTAACGGAAATGGGTTTATGTTTGTGCACAAGTAAAAAAACCAATATTGGGTACACTATACATGAATGTGTGATCCCAATCAAGAGAGGGTCCCCCAGCTTAATGTGTCTTCATCTAGTCGTTAAAGCCTTTCTTATTGTGAATCTTCACTACTACACGTCCAGATATCTCAAACAATACGTAAAGAGAGAGAGAGAGAGAGAGAGAGAGATGTGTGTGCCTAGAATATTAATTCAGGGTTTAATTATCAACACTAAAAACCTAGTTACTGGTGAGAGAGAGGGCATTCAATTCAGGATCACTATAACAAACCTAGTCCTATTTGGTTGGTGATATTTCTATGGGGATGCATTATGATTCCATACTAGGATCACTAGAAACAAGGTAATACGAATACACCTGTTAGGTTAATGATATTCGTTATTCGAGATAGGAAATATGTGTCCCACTAGATCCAAAATCATGCAAGTAACATGTTGGATATATAACATTGTCAGGTGACGAAGAGAAGAATGGGAATTCACCACAGCTACCAATACATATGCTTAGCAAAGTGACCAATAATCAACTTCTAAACCACAAAGCAGAGAGTGTGCTATTACTTGGTGATGGCAGTGTGCAGATTCCTGGTAGCTAGACAAGCTGGAGCAGACTTTGTTTTATCATCTTTTAAGGACTTGACAAGTTCTTGGAGCGAGTTTTACGGGGTGGCCATGGTCTGCTCCAATTGTATTGGACTTTGCAGGGATACTCCGACATAGTAATTAATTGGAATTGATACGGAACAATTTGTTTTGTTATTACGTAGTGCGGACATGGACCCCTATCAACTGAAGGAGTTAACTTGTCGGGTATGAAATCTAATCTCTGAAGGTTGGAAGATTTAATTCGTCGAACTCTTACCCCCTATATATGTAAATGATATTAGCCGAGGCTTCAAGATATTTTTGGTGGAGCACTTGGTGCTTAATGTACATCCATAGAATGTTTTAAAATACTATGTTAACAGAGTCTTTATACAATAATAATAATAATAATAAATATGGAAGAATTAAAATTCCACTAATTTGGTATGATGAATTCTCTGTTTATCGTACCCATTCTATCAATAACATACTTCAATTATAGCTTTAAGAAATGAAAAATGTTTGGGGCAATTATTTGCATCCCCCCTTGAATATTTTTAAAGACATATTTAATTTGTTTATACTTTTATAAAGGAATCACACACACACACACACACTCCAATTAGTTGATACTTTATTAATTTTATAGTATGTATTATATTGGGAAAAGTGCAAATGGAGGAACAATTAAGGGAAGCACTCTCTTTCCCTGCCAAAGAAAAGACTTAACATCAAAAAGATATTTTTTAGGGTTTCAGTACAGCCAAATCTTTTGAGAGCACAAGAGAATCGATTGGTGCCACAAGACAGAGAATAAAAAAACATCAACAAGACTCCGCAATCTGAGCTATTTTAGTGGGGTTTGGATTTGGACAAGAAGCACCCAGAGAAGCCACAGAAAGGTGAAAAGAAGACACCAAAACAACACAGTTTGTAGTCCTTTGGTGACCAGTGGTTACATTAACCCATTCGGTGATGATAATGCTTCTACCGACAAGTTACAGTAACATGAGAGATGCATAAAAGTTGATGTAAAATCAAACAAGCTACAGTCACATGAATAACAAACTAACCACTGCTTTCCTTCATTTGAAGGTGTCCCACGAATGTGATGCATCCAAATAATTAAACCATCATTATGTCCTCATTTTATCAGCATTTACAAATAAGAACTTTGTAATGATTATAATCCAAGCTATCAAAGTCTTATCTTCCTTATAGATGTTGTCTTCTGACAACCAGAATGCAATTGGTAGTACATATGAATCTCTAAATACCACACTTAACAAGTGGTTAAGACACGTGGGTGGTTTTTTTTTTTTTTAAAGGTCCATGCACGATATAAGAATAGGTTTAATTATCAGATCGAAAAACTGTAATAAATATAATAAACCCAAACTCCTATTAACTATGTCCAAGTATGTTGTGGATCAAATCCAAACTCCTATTAGTTTTTATCTTTATTTATTATTATCCTTTATCTTTGTTAGGAGTTTATTTTGATAAGAAATAAGTTTGTTAAAATCCTTAAAGTAGATTATAAATATATAATAGGATTCCCAATGTTAAATCAGATTTATTGAATAAAATTATCATTATTTTTTATTCTTCTTCAATCAAAGAGACCTAGGGTCTCACAGAGAAGAAATAGATAAACTATAATAACTATGTCTTAATAAATTAGAATAAACTTTAGTAACTATATCTTTATAAATTTAAATACTCTAATAAATATACCTAGAAGAGGAGATATATAATTTAATTTCTGTTTATACATCCAAAACTATAATTATTTTCTAACAAGACACAAAAAATAAAATTTACATTTGAATGTCTTCTATTTTGTGCATATATCAGCTCAACTTACATCAGATTTTGGTCTAATATAATTCAAATGTAGTCAACTACATAAAAGTCAAGAATTCAATGTGAACTTCCAAAATTCAAATGAATCGAAAGGGCTCAGTGATTTATGATTGATTACAATATTCAAGTGTAGGAATTTTGGGCAACCCAAAGGCCATGCCTCTTATATAATTCTCTTCCTTCCCGTTTGGAACGGGGATATATTTTATTTTAAGGTATACATTTATCTAAGCATAATTGAATATAAATAAGGATAAAATAATTTTATGTTTGATTATGTTTTGAATTATTCTCGTTGGTAAACGTAAGAATAAATGTTTTATTGTTTTGGTAAAATGTGAATAAAGTATGGATAATGATTTATAAAAGGTAAAAAAACAATGATAGTTGATTTAACAGATGATTTATAAGAGATGATGACAGTTAATTTGATAGTGAACCCACATATTCTTTGAATGGAACAACTTAGGATAACTTTAATTCCAGAGTTGATTGGAATCCATATACCACTTTATCAAGGTTTATTATGGCATACTTTATCAAGAGTTATCTGAGGTAAACAAATACTTGAAATTCTTATCTGGGGTTATCCGGAGTTTTATACCAGAAACAAACAGATACTTAGGGTCCATTTGGATAGAGGCATCAGCTATTCTGGGATTTATACATATTCTAGGGATTGTTGACTTTATCAAGAAAATAAGTGATTTTCTGTTAGGTTGTGTTTTTAATTATTCTCATTAAAAAACGCAATAATAAAGGTCGAGTGTTTGGTTGATGAAGAATAAAATGTAAATTAGATATAAAAAATTAATTTGACATGTGAGCCTTATTGATGTATAAGAGGCAATGACAAATTATTTGAAATGAAAAGAAAGAAAAACTGTGGACTCACTTATGATTGTTGTTGGAATAGGCTAATTCTATGAGTAAAGGAGAATTATTATACCCTTTTATTATTTGTTATTCTAACATCCAAATCCCACCTTATTCCCCTCACCCAAACATCTTTTCCCCCCTATTCCATGTCTATTCCCGCCTATTCCTCACCCAATCCTCTACCCAAACGCCCCCTTAATTTTGTGTGTTTGGTTGCACGATTGCGTTGCGATTGCGATTACAGGAAGCTGCGTTTGCAATCGCGCAACCAAACATTTTTGTAATCGCAGTTTTAAACCCAGCGATTGCAGGCAAATAGTGTCAAAAAGCTGCGATTTCAAAAAGCTGAGAAAGTGAGTTTCCTGCAGAATCAGGTTTGCAATCGCAGATTCCTACAAAATCAATTTTACAATCGCGCAACCAAACACACAAGATACATTGGAAATGATAATGATCACAACTCGTTCGCCGATAAAATAAAATGTTCCAACGCATTTTCCAATTATGTTTTTTTTAAAAAGATAAGAATCGCAGCAAGACCCGTGGGACCTTAAAATGTCTACCAACCACATAGGACGAGTATGTAACTATGTATGTGTGTGCCAAAATTTATAAGCGACGAATTATAACTTTCAGTTTAAAATAAACCGTCGTTACTTGTTTGTTTAAATTTATTAAAATTTATTTAAATTGAAAAAACTTTAAAAAGTCTTAATTTCTAAGATATCGTTTGACAACTACTCAAAAGTACTTCTGAACGACTTCTCCTTCTGCAGAAGGAGAAAAACTCCTCTCTACAGAAGGAGAAAATAACTCCTTCTATAAAAGTAATTTTTTCACTTCTGTAGAAGTTAAAAAAAATTTAAATTTTTAACAAAAATACCCTTATGAAATTTTATAAATTCTCAAAAACCATTTTTAGTTATTATTAATAACAAATTTTCTATCATTTCTTTCATTATAAATTGTTAAATTTATTTTATTATGTGAATTTGATCGAGTAACTATATACATAAAAAAAATTCATAAAAAAAAACTATATATAAAAAATATCACTCTCTTTTATTATTGACCGTCTAATGGATTGGGATATAACATAATATTATAACAAAATTATCATATTATAACAAACTCATACTCATAATCATATAACAAACTCACCGACTGTACGTTATTAATGCATGGGCGTATCTTATATATAGTTTATTATATCATATATAGTTTATAAATTCTGGAGAAAGATCAAATATTATAATCATATAACAAATTCACCAAGGTACCCTCTTGTTTCCTTTATATATTATATATTTATATATAATATTTGTTGCAACTCATCATTCTCACGAATTTAGATGTTTCCAAATTTATGAGATCCATTTTTGTATTTCTTCAACAATGTTATTTTTTAGGAATGAATCTTAAGAATAATGTCTTTATTTAATAAGATTATTATTATTTTAATAATATTTTTTATATAATTTTATTATTATTATGTTGTAGGCAAATATTATTGTAGTTATATGTGTTTTGGTCATTTGATTATATAGTTGATTTTATTTATTTATTTATATTGATGTATTACAATAATTGTATAAAATAGGGTCAATGGTATTTTAGGCAACTCATGTGATTTTTACTACAAAAGTACTTTTTTAAAACATTCATCAATACGTGTTCTAAAACAGCTTCTACTTCAAATACAATAAGCTCCTTCTTTAGAAGTAACTTATTCAAAAAGGAATTTCTTATAAAAGTACTTCTAAACAAGTTGCCAAACTATACTTTAAAGCTGGGTTAAGAATGTTTTTCAGATTATAATTTATAGATTATTTTAAAATAACATCTGTTTGACATTAATACCCTTCACTTTATTTACTGAAGATAAGTCTTTTCATCTCTTCTAAATATTCATTTCATCTTCCAAAAATTTGAGATAACACATGTAAGATTAAAACTTTAGGCTGTATTCTTGGATAAAATTTAGATTATAGCTTAAATATTTTAGTTACGTTTTGTTTATTAATAGAAATCAAGTTGTATATTTTTGTATTTCAAGTTTTATTTTTTTTTAATTAATGTAGAATTCAACATTTCATTAATTTTTTTAACGTATTATTTAATGTTTATGGAAGATGAGTGGTCATAATCATTTTATAAATAAAACTATATTCTTTTATAAAAAAAATTAACTTTAACTTCTACTTTTAGAATGAGTATTTTTACAATTACACAGCAAAAAACTATTTTAATGTTTATTCTAACAAACGTCCACAACTGCTTATCTTTTCAATAGTTACAACAAACATATCAACTGCTTATCAGAAAAATTATAATCTATAATCTACAAATTTAAGTTACAACAAACATACCAGGATAAATTATTTCATCAGATGCTAAAGAACATTGTATTTTCAATAGACCAAATCCATTCACAAGTCCAAGTAAACCACTTGAAAGAGAGAATTAGGACAGGAAGAAAAATAGGAAAGAAAATTTTTGCTTCTAAATCATAATTATCAAACTAGAACTTAGTATCTTCATAATTTATTTAAAAAAAAAATCGTCACATCACTAATATATATGGGTCCCAAAGTTTAAGCCCAATTGAAAAGCCCTAATAGGTATCATTATCTTATTGGTTATCTGTTTGATTTTTTAAAAAGATAAAAACAATAAAGACAGTAATACCCTTTTTTTAAATTTGAGTTTTTTTGTTTTCAAAAAAAGCAATCCAATTAATTAATACACCATGATTTAGTTTTTTCAGATACATTCGAAACGTATCTAAAATCAATGAATATGTATTAACATTTATATTAACATTTATCGTATTAGCATCTATATAATCAAAATAAAAAAATCTAATGAGCCTAACCTAAAACAATCATCATCATTGACACAACAATCACTCAGATCAAAAAATAAAACTGAAATTCCTCTAAAAAACTAAAATCGAATAGTTGTTGTGTTTAATTTCATATCAAAATTTAGTCTATATAATCAAAATCAAATAATCCAGAAAGTCAAAACTGAAACGATCGGCATTGTTAACCTCAAAAAAATCGCTTGGATCCAAATAAAAACCTGAAACTCTTCTCAATAACTAAAATCGGTTTGTTATTTAATATTTAATTTTGTAGATGATCGATCAGTAAAAAAAAAAAAGTGAATCTGTTATTTTTTGGTTGTTTGGTTGTTTTGAAAAAAATTTGGTTGTTTAAAACAATAAACAATGAATTGGATTGATTTTTTTTTATATAAGAAAAAAATCCTCTCAATAATTTGACTGTTTAGAAAAAAAACTACTTTCAATATCGAATGAATTGGATTGATTTCTTTTTTCTTAAAAAAAAGGATAAAAAGATAAAAAAGAACAAAAAATCAATGTATATAATAACCGCCTCGTACACAGAAGAAAAGTAATCGGTTATCAAATAAATAAATAAAAATAAATAAAAAATTACATGTGTATCATCTCATAAGAGATGAAGAAAATAAATTAGAGCCCAAATATTATTATTGATATTCATATACACTATAAAAAAAACTTATAAATATATATATACACAAATATATACTTTATTTTTTGAAATAAAATATACTTCATTAAACGGACTGCCTAAAAAGCAAAAACTAAGATAAAAAAATTTCCATAATTTTTTTTTTGCATTGTCCCACGTGTAGATAGCACTTTAAGACGTCGAGGGGAACTTTTTTTTTTATATATATACAACACGTGACTAATCTTACTGTCAAATTCGGAACTCTCTCGCTCTGGTCCCACATAAAATTCTTTCAAATCATTGCTAACAAACAGATGAATAAATCAACGTCAAGACTCGAATCTAAGATTTACCCGTAAATCCTAAACGCCAATGTGGACAAATGTCGAAGAGAGAAAAAGTGTGCACAAGCAAAATAGGATAAAGTAACATAGTAAAATTTGATGCACTTGCACCCTCTTCAATTCCATTCATAGGAGAAAAAAACAAAAAGATGGTTCCTAGTTATACACACTTTCACTTCTGCAACCAAAATTTATGCACAAGCGGGTCAACAGAACAAACACATTTTATTAATAAAAAGATGATGTAATTAATAACAATGGTTTAAAGTAATCAACAAGCTTCCAAGAGGCCAATATATGAACCATGTAAAGAGCAAGCATATCACACACACCTGAAAAACTATGAGAAGCCTAAACATTTTCCTACGGGGCCAAAACAATGTCCAAGAAGACCTGGATCCTGGGGAGTCTCAGGTTCTGGCATTTTTGGAGGAAGATGTTTAAAGAAGGCCTTCACTGCTCCTGTCACCCCATCCTCTGTCTCCATGGCCTTGGCCAGTTCAACAGCATTTTCTTTCACCTACAGAGTAAGTCCATAGAAATGAGGTTTTTTGGTTCTAATGATTCAAGGATAAATATATGTCACTAGTTTTTCTAACAAAATACCAAAGATAGCAGAACTAATGAATGGAGGAGAGGTACTGTCATATATTGAATTTAAAAGATAAGGATGATGTGCAGGGTTATTCTATGCATCAACGAGTTGAATTGAGAAATTAATCAAATTATAGCAGTGGCTTGGAGATTGAAACAGAGCCAATAAGGATTGGTTTTGAAATTACATTGCTCTGATTTTATAACAGAAAAGCATATCTGAGAAGTCCCTTTTCTTCTATAACTGATGGATACGATAAAGGAGCATATATCTTTTCATGGTAGCCATTCCCTTGTATTTGCATAAGGCCAATGATAAAGTCATCCATAGATAATAATCAATTACATTTTGATACAGAAAAAGGTTGGCAGAAGTAGATATACAACTAAATACAAGATCTAGGGCTACAATGTGGACTGAATGTACCCGATTGATTGACTACTCAAATGTATAATTGGGTTCCATGGGGTTCGTTGTTTACAGGCAACGTATTTTTTTAATGAACAATGAGAGGTGGATGATAGATTGGAAAAACAAAACAAATGTGCTTAATGCTTCGATAGATAGGAACCAGGCAGGAAATTTACAATGAAATTTACACTCAAATGAATAGTTAAAAAAATACCATCACGCAAGGTTCACTATTCCAAAAAGATTGGATAGAACGATGGTGGTGACTTTACTAGGATTAAAACAAGTCAGACAAAATGGATTTTGCTTTTACCTATCATGAAAACAAGTGCCAGAGAAATGACTGTTCTGTGCTTGGTTACTAAGGGTGTGTTTGTGCACAACTTTGAAGGGAAAATGAAAGAAAGTGAGAGAATTTTGGTAAAAAAGGAAAGTGATGGAAAGTAAAAAAATTTCTCTTTAACCAACTTTTATGGTGTTTGTTCATATTGTGGAAAATTTTTCCATCACTCTCTCCCAAATTCTCTCATATGCAGAGGGGAAATTTTTTTCCCACTTTTCCTAATAAGACAAAATAGGGGATGGAAGTGACGGAAAATTTTTTCCTTTCATTGTTTGACACAAACACTAGATTTTTTAATGGTCAAAAGGAATATTTTCACTTTTCATCACTTTCCCTCATTTTTTCTTTGGTACAAACACACCCTAAGGAATAAAGTGAAATTGTCGAAATGAAAATGAGATCCACTTTTTCACTTTATAAACTTTTGGCAGGGTGGAAATGATCACTGTATGTCTTTCATTTCCACCAAAATAGTTGGCCCATCTAAGATAAAAAGCAAAGTCATATCCCACAATATATGGAAATGACCAAATTATTCCGACATCATTTTCCAGCAACCAGACACCGAGTTTAGAATGATTATGCAAATTAAGGTGTATCATGTATGGTTATAAATGTAATGTTTTCAAACACCACAGGGAAATGCTGCAAAACTAGGAAGTATAAAACTGGAATCAAGTGCATTAAAGACATCATATACTGAACCTGTATTCCTGATCTTCTGCAGAATCATGTAAAGGGGATTCTCATGAGGGGAAGTAATTAGAAGACTTATTATGAAAATTTGTAAGATACATATTATTTGTAGTTAGATTTTGATTTTCATGCTTACTGATTTTTCTTATCTGCCAACAGAAATGAGCGTATCTCATACAACTCAATTCGATGTAGCCTGGTTTGATTGTGACCCAATTAAAAAATTACAATAAGCAATTAGTTGCAACAATCCTTCCTAATGTAAAAGTCTGGCATTCCTCAAGCGTCCTTGCAAATTGTTTGGGGGAAGACTCAATTTGTAGATCCAAAGAAAAAGGAAGATGGAATTAACAGATCAAAAGAACAGACCACTACAAAAATCTGAACAGGATGGCTCAGTAGTATTTTTTTCAAGAGAGTAGCATAAGCAACATCATGCCCAGATAACTTCAAAAATAGCTTTTAGTTATATAACATAAAACGATAAATGTTGAGCAGTGTTAATCACCTTAGGATCCAGCATAAAATTGATTGCACTGACAAGCTTTTGCAGTGAAAATTGATCAATGGGTATAGGAGGAGGGCCTAATCCTCTGGCATGCACTCGTTCTCCCCAAAAAGGTTGATCTCCAAAAAAGGGAACCACTGTTGTCGGACACTGGATATCACAACCAGATACATGGTGAATAAATTACAAACACAGTATATAAAAATTTCCAAGTTTGACAGGCAGAAAAAACTAGATTAGATACCGCAGCTTTAAGTCCAGCGGCTGTTGTTCCGGCACCTCCATGATGCACCTGAACCAAATGGAGAAATTGGAACACACAGTCAACAGACTTGGAAAGGAAGTATGAACTATAGAAAGTCTTAAGTACATTGAGTATAAACTGTCGCAAGTATTTGGTACATTTAAAGAACACTTGCAAGTGATTGGCATAATGATCTGGTTCGCAAACTTCCTTTCTTCTTTTTGTGGCTAAACTACAGTTTTTTTTTGAGCCAAAGAGGAGAAAATATTACTTGCTCAACAGAACAACTTTAATTTAAGGCTTGAGGAGCATACAACTATACAAGTAAAGAGCAATGTGATGTGAGCTCGAGAAGCATAGAGGCTTCATTTGATATTGTTCAGGATCCTCAAACTTTAAAGTCTTCTAGTACTAAATTCATTGTTCATCTGGATTCTTTGTTATTTGGCCAGTTGATATCCTACGGTGTACTGCATGAGACTCAACAGAACATTCTTCTCACTATCGATCTCTAGCATTAAATTTCTCTATGCAATTCCTACAAGCAATAAAGCATGACAACAGCATCCATCTGACACACAAACAAATATAGAATAAAATTCA
Source organism: Acorus calamus (assembly GCA_030737845.1). Taxonomy (NCBI): domain Eukaryota; kingdom Viridiplantae; phylum Streptophyta; class Magnoliopsida; order Acorales; family Acoraceae; genus Acorus; species Acorus calamus. The sequence continues at coordinate 2,941,239 of CM060878.1, read as the reverse complement.
TGGATGCAAAAATGGTGCAGAAACAAACACAACTTCTGCACATACATCGAACGTGTCCATGCTAACCAAATTTGAGTCTTACCACTGCCGTGCAACGCAAAAATAGCCAATCATGGGGGCAATTATCCAGCAGATAAATAGAATCCTTGGGTTCATCCACTGAAAAAAAAATGAAGAATCGTATAAGGTAGGCAATTAGAAAAATATGTCAGGTAATGCAAACTTGCAGCATGGGATGCATGGACTGTGAATTCTGTCATACACAATATTGAACAAAATAACAAAGACGAGAGAAAAAAAAACTTACAATTTCCAAGACCACCCCAACCCTTGTTTATGATGCCCCTCTGCCCAGTTGTTTCCAGTGCTTGCACTATTATTTTGGTCATCACTTCTGGTTCTTGAACAGGCTAACATGATGTCAGAAATATATAATATTTAGAGAATGCGATAGGAAATATAGTACATTCAGAAAAATGACCATGACTAAGAGATTTGTTAAATTTTGTTAGAATCACATGGAAATTTCCAAATAAAACAAATGCCACACAAAGAGAGGTGATGTAATTCGCAGAGCGTGTTGTGGTGCTTCATAAGACTAACAAGACATCCAACATGACATGGACTTGTATTTACATGTTTCAGTCGAGTTTTTAGATGTGCATCAGTTGGGAGACAGATGACACCTCCTAAATGTTATCCTGTAACGGGGGCATGAATTTATGTCGGTTTCAGAATTTTTTTTAGAAGCACCATGTCTCCAAAAGCTAGTGTGTTCTGATTAAATTGTTTCACAGTAGTATAGCCCACAGTCCCAATGGTCAATTTCATGATTTCATATGGTTGTGTTCGTGCATCTTTAGGGTACAGCAGATTATCTGAATTTCAAAATTAAATGATTAAATTCTTAAAAGAGGGTGCGGTTCAATAGCATCTCAGAGAGTCAAAACAACTTGGCAGTAATTCAATCAGTTAATAACAAGATTTTGGTAATGGATACACGTAGACAAACTGAATATTTTTTAAAGAAAACTGGTAGAAATCATACAACCAACCCATTAGACATAGCCAAGGTACAACTCCCTATAGAATATAAAAAGAAATGTTGTACAGTGTACTATAGACAAACTGTATGATACTGTACCAGAAGAGAAACTTATGGTAGAAAATACCATAACATCATAAAAGTCAATTCATAGATACACAAGAACGAGAATATCAGCAGGAGGTAAAACTTACCAGGCTGCCAAACCCAATATAAATGGGCTTTGGGCCAGATTCAAGCCATTTAACAAGTGATTCTGGAGGCTCATAATTTGATGCAAGATCAAGGAAGCAAAATCCAACAACATCAACCTTAGGACCCCAATCTGCAGATCGAGTAATCAAAACAAACCAATCACATGGAAGGATCAAGAAAAGGCCGAAATTACAACTAAGCATAGAATTGTCACAAGTGGGTTCAACAAAAAGTTAAAACAAATATTACAAATTTGAGTTCGAAGGAATGAGGATAGGCTTTTTATCTAATTGACTACCATATAATTTTATTAGAAAAAAAAAGACTATCACTTGCATTTTGCTAAATCACCATACAACCAGATATTTCACAACAAATTTTTCTCTTGCCAAGTTGTGAATGTCTGCAGACCTTTTGGTTTGGGGACAAGGTGAGGGCTCCAGATATATCCAGTGGGAATATCATTGGCAGACCCCTGTGCACCACTTAAATAAGTGACTGGTCGCAGTTTCAGCTTTTTCTTTCTGAACTCATTTATCATGTCCCGTATCCCAAGCCAGATCATCGAGTCAACTATTTGATATGAGAGCTGGAAAATAAGTTAAAAGTAGAAACAATTAATTGAATCCAAAAAAATACTTACATCTAAGAAGGTCCAACATAGGGACAGAAAAAAAAGCCACCCAAAATCTCACATATTGTTGTCCTAGAAGATTTTCAACAAGGAAATAAGAAACATAACATATGAACAGTGATGATCCAGTGGGACATTCATTCACACTGGAACATCAAAAAAAGAAATATGAAAATCTCACATCCTACCATCCTACTGAAACATCATCACAATTAAAAAAAATACAAGGGAAATGTAGAAGAAGAAAGCATGTCCAGCAAAATCATTCACAAAAAATCAATTAGTGCTAGTATTCAATCACTACATATATCCTCCTCAATGAACACCATCATCAGCTCCAGAAAAGGAAGCAAAAATGGAAAACTGGTCGAAGTTATAACAATAACATACCATCAACTCCAACCATAAGTACATCACAGTCTGGTGTATCTATTGCAGATTTTGGCACTAGCTGACTTAAGTTTAAAAGGCAGTACTCCAAAGATGATATATAATAAACAATAAAAAAAACTTTTAGATATACTGCAATTTCTCAATAAATTCTGCATGGCTAAAGATGGCATTCATTGTGCACAACTGCATATTACCATTCCTCTATGTTACTTCACTAAGGATACCCAATTAACATAATCAATGAATAACCAAGTTAACTAGGGCTACTTTTGTTGTCTTTTAATCAAATGCAAACTATCTTGCTTCATTATCCTGTGTAACCCATTGAACAATACTTATCAGCAAAAGTGTGAATCCTTTCAATTCATTTATAAGATGAAGACAGCACTATTTTTTTTTTCAGACAGGACAAGAGTTAACCAATTAATTAATAGCATATTTCTGCGCTCAAAAAAATATGAAGAAATTAAGAAAATAACTAGAAAAATCTCATGGAGCTGGTTTATTACTCATTGAAGCAGCAGTGATCTGATTCATATATTCCATAGAGATCTAGGCACGTCCAAGGTGAATAAGTAAATATCTATGTAGGCTTAAACAAGACATACAACTAATGAAAAAAGACAAAAGATTCTTACTCTGTATCCAGCCGGTTGTTTGACACGTGAAAGGGGATGTGGAAATTCACTAGTTGGCCTGATGATTATAAAAGATAAATATCAGTCTGTACAATAGCGCAACAAACAAATTCAAACTGATAGCAGAAATGTCAGTCATGAACATAGTAACCATAAAAAAAATATGATTCACCTAATTCATTAAACATTAAGTACCAAATGAATCAAATCGATGATGAATTTTGTTTTGAGAATTCATATTGTAGCACACAATTAAAGTATCTTTACCACTCAAATTTGTGAAATAAACAATTCACTTTCATAACCAAAAAGTATAACTTACGTCCAAGGCATGGTGAAGAATATGTGAATCGGTACTTTAAGCGCCTCCGCCACATGCGTGTGTCCTGAACAAGCATTCTCCCAGGTCAGCAGACGTACTCAAGACTTCCAATTGTGCATAAAATAGAAAGGTTACTAATTCCCTGGATTCAAGAAAAATACAAAATATCAAAATCTCACCAGTCGGATGTTCACACAGATCATGATAACAGAATAAGTGCATCTATGCAGAACTCCAACCGACATATAGAAGAGAGTGACACAAAGAAAATAAATCAATCAATCAATTACCATCACCCATATTTGACATGTGTATATATACGTATATATACATGTGTGTGTGTGTGTGTAATCAAAATTCTGTCCTTTTTTATGGGAAAAAAGTTTCCTCCTAATCCTTACAAAAGCTGATGCTTTAATACAGACAGATGGAAAATTTACTTCACGGTAGAAAAGCAAAAGATCTGGATTTATAGAAAATATCTACACCGAAATTAATTAACTAAAACCATCAGGGCCATATAGAGAATCAGTCATTTTCATTTTTTCTTTTACACCTATGTCAATTTTGTTTACTAACCTCAGTTTATAATGTCAAATAATCTTGGCTATACAAAATTAGGTCCATCTTATTAAAAGAGGACTCTGTAAATTGGATTAAGTAATAGATAACAACATGAGATAATCAATGATGTAAATAAATGGCCACGAGAACTATAAAGATCTTGTATGGCTCAATCGCAGAATTTTATAGCATAGTAAATCAGTGATTACTCCTTCTATGACAAATAACACAGTGGCATTAGCAATCATTGGGTGGATTGGCTCGATTCAATGCTTATCAGTACATATCAGAACTGATTGCGGAATAAAATACTATTTTTTGTTAATGTTACATTGCCTACAAGCTGTTCTTCATGTGTTTGTTAACCTATTAGTTTATGAGTCATAAATGTATTCTAATCTATTATAAATAGATGTCTCATAAGAAACAGATGGGTCAATGAGTCTCCCAAAGCAATAGTAGATTATTTGTTAACTTTCTGATATGACATTCACCCAAAAAACTCCATTTATGATGTTTTCCTCTTTCAAACTTGTCTTCAAATGACATAAGCACTATGACATAGAAGAAGGCCAATCAATATGCAAGAGGTATTCGATAACTCGCAATCTTCTATTTTGAGGAAACATTAAGCAATAAGTTGAAAGGAAATATGTCTTCATTTAGATTTACACAATATTAATATTCCAAACTCCACAGTAAACAGATTGGAGCAGTCCACATTCCACAAATTAACTTTTTTCAAACTATCAAAATACAGAAATATGGCAGAACTTCCATATTTTGGGTACTAGTAAATACTTAAAATTTGTAATATAACCTTTACACACACATCCAAGAGGTGGTGATCCATCAATTATATTAAATGATACATCACAAGGATGATTACAATATGCAAAGTAGAGCTTAAATTGCTTAATATAATCTTAATATTATGTTTAAGCATGCTTAAAAGTTCCAAAAATCACAGCTAAATCTGAATAAAAATGTTTGATTTTATCTTCTGCAACAACAGGATATCAATGTAGCCCAACTGCTACAACAAAAAGGAGAAGAACCACATGCAATGCCAATAATCAACCCATTAGTAAGATGTAGCTAAAAGTCTTATATTATTTATATTATTAACAAGTAAAGAAAGCACTGACCACGACTAACAATAAAGACAAATGAAATCTAATGGAAAGGAAAAACTAACCATATGCTGGAGGATTTGCTATGATGGCATCTGCTTTAAATTGAATTCCAGAATCATCTGGGTCCTTGCATGCTGCCAATAATGAAAATATGATATCTTTCATTTGTTTTCTCTGAATGGGTATTTCTGATGGAGAGGATGGCAGGAACCCCTTGTTCTTGACCATATCTGTGTAAGGAAAACATCTCATCAATAGGCAACAAACCCTGACGGAAATTCAACTGCTTATTCAGAAGCTACATTTCATCAAGGAACCATTCAGATTTAATAGGTTCATGTGTGTATGAGTCCACATACATCCAGCAAGGATCTTAGGATCTCCACCTAAGGGGAAAAATTCCAGTCCAGCAGTCAGCACAAATTCTTTAAAGTTTGCATGTGTCGCTAATCTAACACGGTGCCCATAGTCCTGCATAGAACACAGACATCTTGAGCAAGCAAGAGATTTCAATCACAAAACTACCAACACACAGTTCCATTATACACAACAATAATCTATTTGTTTATGTTGAACAAAAATTTCGTAAATAAAATCCTGAAGCTAAGTTGAATTAGATCAGTATTTGAAATTGGTGTGCTTGTCAGTTAAGAAAAGAAGCACAACACAGCAGAAACCCTAAGTCCCTAATGCTTAAGCAGCAGCTTAAGTGGTCACATTTTTGTTCCATATGGGTGAAGAAAGGAGGATGAATTCATAAATAAGAAACATTTTTGTGACATAAACAGTGTATTTGCACTTGCAACAAACAATAATATTGCACATATAAGAGTATATACAAATCAAAGCACGAATGTTTAAATTCTAAATGCTAGATGATAAATCATCCCATCCATTGTACAAATCAAAGGGATTAATGATGTGGAGCAGGAAGAGGAGGACAAGAAAAAATTGAGAAAGAAGGGGCGAAAAAGAGGATTTAAAAAAAAGGGAATCAAAAGTAAGAAGAGAAGAGGAAAGTAAGAAGATAAGAATAATAACAACAGAAGCAGTTGACTTCAGAAACAGAAAAATTCTTAGCAAGTACTAGAATTTAAATAATGCTCAATTGTTCAAGTTGGGGACCATAAACTTTCAGAAGCAGAAGTTAGAAGCCTATGCACGTACAATGGGCGTCACAAAATTTGGTGAAGGCAAACATTAGGGCTCTTATCCTGTCTGCAAATTTGAAGTATACATGACGGCATAGTCATCTGTGAACAGAATAAGCCTATAAATTGTATTGGGTTAAGAATCAGATGCCAAAGGTAGGGGCACTGAGCTTATCTGATTCCAAGTCAAGAGAGTGTTGTAGAGTGCAACCATAAGCTTTTCAAGGTTATGCATGCAAGCAGAAAAAGATGGGCATTTGGATACCTCTCACTCCATTTTATTGTGATAGTACCACTTTTCTTGTAATGATTCCAAGTACAAATATAACCTCACATCCCTTCATTAACTGTCATGTATCACAAAATCCAGAGGCAGGGTAGCAGGATACTTATATATCAGATAAAGATTTCACCTAAATATCTCACAACAAACCCACCATCTGCAAACACTCTGGGAACCCTTGCGCCTAATACCTTTGTTTACTTTAGTCATGATACCACATGGTAGCAGGGAAACCAGATACACAAAACCCACCAATAGGATATTCTTTAGTCCTACACCTCCATATGCTATGCAGAGCTCATAGGTTCATTGTGCTACAAAAGAATTTACAAAACATAATAGTTACCAGAGACATCAGATTTTTAAAATAATAACTGGTCCATCCTAAAAATTGTTGGGAAATTAATAATTCAAAGAAACCTAGATCATTAAGCCATCTCTATTCTCTTATCAATATTTTTAAATTTAATTTCAAAATCCAATCTACAAAAAAAGTTATTAGATTGTTTTTTGCCCCATAGCACTTTTGCAAGGGCTTGCTTGCCAATTACTCATACAGACTAAAACAATCAATCAACAAATATACACATAGGCATGAACAAAACGATAAGTAGTTAGGCTACCAACCTGCAAACGTTTCCCGATAGCGACAAATGGCTGCACATCTCCCCGAGTGCCAACTATAAGAATCACAATCTGCATGGGAGGTAAGTATTGGATGTCCGCCAAATCCACAGGTTCATCATCGCCTGTGTCGTTACAAGCATCCCCAGACCCAACATCAAAATCTTCAGGCTCAGCACTGCTTGGAACATCAAGCACCACAGTCCCATCTTTCACTGTAGCTATCCTGTTCAGCATTTTAAGCTGCAGCGAGAGCACATATATCCAGATTAAAAAGTGATCCAAAAATCGCGAAATTCACAAAAAGACTCCACCTTCTTCCGATCGGAGATCTTGTTATCAAAAATCTGCGCCGTCGGATCCGTCCGCAGATGGCTCTGCCGCCGCCTCTCGGTTCTCGATCTCTCGAGATTGGGAGGGCTCGCCGGCGCCACCGTCTTTTCAGGGTTTTTCATCTCCCCAGGCATACTGCTCGCCCTGGACAGAATCTTGTCCATGTGTTCTGCAATAGATCGGTCGATTCAAAAAATATTTGAACTATATATAGAGAGAGAGAGAGACTGAATGAGAGGAGGAGAACTAACCGATCGGGGAGGAATTCGAGCTCTCCCCCTTCACTTCCACCATGGCTTGCTATTCAATCTCTTCCGTGGTTTGTGTGATCCGTGAGAATCGAATAGAAAAGGAAGGGATGAAGAGGAGACGTGGAAAGGAAGATAGGACGAATAGGAGTGAATGAATGGATGAATGAAAAGTTGGGGGAGGAGGAGATATTGGGGACGGAATCAGGGTTTGGAAGGCTCTGTCGGGAAGGAAGGGAAGAGAGAGACGAAGACAGAGAGAGAGTCTGGGAACGGTTAAGAAGATTAGGTTATAAGAAGATTAGGTTATATGTTGCAGTCAATTTTTATCGTATCGGGCAAGATCGGATCCTACACGTGTAGTCATTGTCTCAAAAGTGTTTATCGTGTCATTGTAATTTTTTATGGCATCGTTTCACGCTGTCCGTGATCAGTCCTCGCAACTCGAATTATTTATATATTTTTTTATTAGACTACATATGTAAATTAGGTCACCGTGAATTGATTTTTTAAAAGTTTCTTTTAGTCCTTGAAATGGTAAAAATTATCCTTAGATCTCAAAAATTGGATGCTATTAATGTGTCTATTAAAAATACTGAGAATACCTCTATTTAATTTTTTAATACACTATTAACACTTCATAATACATTATTAACCCTCGTAAAATGTTAACAAGCGATCATGAGCAATTTTGATATTTTTGACGGACAAATTAAAACTAACGGCATTCATTTCTGGGCACTTAATAAATAATTTTTCATCATTTTAAGAGCCTAAAAAAATTTAAAACTTTCAGGGAAATGAATTATATCACAGGATCCCTAATTAATTTTCTCAAAAAATATATATGTTTTATTTTTAAAAAAAATAATTACGAGTCTTACATAATACTCACTTATTTATTTGAGATAGGGCAAATGATGAAAGGACCCCTCAAAGTATGATTGAGGGGAAATTATATGACTACAAAGTATTGAGGGGTAGAAATATAATAAAATGGAAAAAAGATAACCCCAAGTATTTTAATATAATTTTAGTATTTTATGATTTAGATATCCATATAGTTAATTAGTTAGGTGATTTATTTTCATCACATATATAAAATATTTAAGAAAAGTTTGATTAATTATGCATTTGATCTCACAGATGTACATGAACATTATTATTATAGGAGTGGATTAGTGGCTTCCTCGCAGAATGGACGATGCGTTGTTTCATTAAAAAAATAAAAAAAATAATTAATAAAAAGACAAGATTTGGGGACCAGATTTTCTTATTCTTATGGAAAAAGTGCACTGAGTCGAGCATTCGAGTTGGACTCATATTGATATTGATGTATTCCAAGTGGATGTCCATTTGGCAGTGCATTTATTATACATATATATGTTTGGTTACTATGAAGACTGTAATGCGTCATTATTAATTCTCACCATGCAACGTATTTTTAAAGAGTTAACATATACAGAGTTATTCGCCTCTCTGAGTTAACCTTAATTAAAGTAATAATAATCTTAATTAGTTTGAATTAGCATGTCATCATGAAAACTTTTTCTTTTCTTTTTTTGAATGACAAACAGGGAGATTCTTGTGAGCATATTAATGGTGGAAAAGATTTATACCAGTATTAAAATCACAAACTTGATTCACTTTATCCCTATGATGATTATTATAGATATTCTCATTTATAGTCCTACATACAATCCCCATGTGCTTTTTCTTTTTTTTTTGAAATAATGAATTACACGACTACACTTACATAAAAAATGAAAATTTTCATGTTTTATTTAATTAAAAAATACATATCCAGTTAATGATATAGGAATGTATAGGAGACTACAAATAAAGTTTGCGTGTACCAAGTACCAACCCCTCTCGTGGAGACAAGCATGGGCATACCTTAGTATACCTTAGTGTATAGTCTAGGCCAAATATTGCACCTAGGGAAGTCTTTTTTATAGCCCGGATAGGGTTTTTCATGTAGTTCTTTTTATTTATTATTACATGTCATAATTTATGCATTTTATATTATGTAGAAAAATGTTAAGGAGATTCATGTTCACAATCCCACTGCAGCTATACCAATGTATATGCTTTAAATTTAAAAGTATATAGTCAAATGAATGATTAGATACTGTATATAAAGAATAAAAAAAACACATGCTACGATATATTATTACATATAATAGGTTAATTGGAGAAGGGAGGGGGTAATAAATGAGGCTGCAATCAGGGGCGGCTCCACCTTTGTTGAGATGACCTTTGTTGAGATGGGTCAATTGACCCCATTAAATTTTAAAAAAAAAACAAACTATTAGGCGGTGGAGTCATTCAGAGGCCCATTTATACCATTAAACCCCATCAATTTTTTTTAAAAAAAAGGAAAAATGATATATCCAATCCCAATTGCAGTACACACTGAGATTTTTTTTAATCATATACTCTTTAATTGAAGTGCATACAGTTATATAAAATAAAGTATATAATGAGAGATTAGTGTATTTTTTTCGCACTGAGAAAATAAAAAAAAATTACGTCATATACTGTGATAGAATTCTATACACTATGATAGCGCAGTATATACTACGTTATCATAGTATATGTAGCTGCAAAACGGACTGAATGTATCAGCGCTCAATAAACCAACTTTTAAGTGGTGGGGTCATTGAGGAGACCTATTTATACAATCATATCTAAGTCACATGGATCCATTAAAAAATCATATAATAAAAATAGATTTTTTGAAAATTTTATAAAATTTATTTTTTAATGACACCATTTATGAAAATTCGTGGCGCCGCCACTGGCTGCAATGAATATTGTAATTACATTTTAAATAAGAGAAAATGATAAAAAAAAAAGTCTCCTCAAAGTTAAAAATACTCAAATCAACCACTTTTTAAAATTATGTAAAAAAGTTTCATTTTACTATTTGAAAACACAAAAGATTAACCTGTCATTATTTAATTAGATTCTTAACATATATTTCATACATCTTAACTTTGTTAAAATATTTCATCCTTCTTAATTTTATAAATGTATTTTACACATTCTCATGTAGAAATTTTTTTTATTCTAAATTATTTGTGATTCAGGTAGATTTTATGAGATACATGTCAATATAATTTGAGTGTTTTATGATGAATTTCATTTCATACTCTGTTTTCTTTCAAAAAATAGATATATACGAATGATGTCATAAAAACATATGAATAGCCAAGAAAAGAAAATTGAATAAGAATTTAGAATACTAAAATATCATCTGTTGCATTGGAGCCACATAATACTGATTTAAATTACATATTATGATTATACACAATAAAAAATGATAAACAATATCATGTAAGATATATATAAGAAATATACAATATGATATATAATAACAAAACCATCACTTCTTCGTTCATTTCCAATACTGATCAACGGCATTTTGTACCAAAACGAAACCTAAGGGAATTGATTTGAGTCATATAGAGAGAAATTGTTGTTTTGTAGGAAAATTAGGTTTTTGGTATGGAATAACCTAACAAGGGTTAGATGGATGTTAATGATCTAATTATATAATGGATAAATTAGTCTTTTAGGTTTTTAAATTGTGAAATGAGATATTTTTAGATATAATTTTAAAAAGTGACTTATTTAGGTGTTTTCTAATTTTTAAAATATTTTTTTTGTCATTTTTCCTTGAAAAAAACTATTGTTTATTTTCATGAAGGCATTTAATTTTAGTTTTTTTTTAATTTATGAAAATTTACTTTAATACATACACACAAAGAAGAGAGAGAGAGAGAGAAAGAGAGAGAGCGCGCATATCATTCACCAAGGAAATTAAAGGAGAATAAAGTCTAGCCTCTCCAGGACATAAGAGAACTTTAGAATGTGTAGATGTTACGTCTGACAGCCAATCAACACAATATTGTTTGGTTTTGCCTTGTTTTATTAAAGAAGAGCAAGGTGTACCTTCCCTAAATGTTAATTAATGTTACCCCACAAAAGGTTTCTGTTTTCAAGGGCATGAGTAGCTCAACCAATTGCTTTAGATAATGCATAGTTATAGCTGTCAGTCTGAAAATTAAAGAAGAATCGCGTGTAGTGGAAATGCAATTAAAATTTGCTTAAACGTCTAACCAACGTATAGTACACTATAAGAATCAATGGAAAAGGCTTGGTCTGGAGGGATTTTCAAAGCTGTAATTTGTATTTGATAGGCTTTAGAATCTGCTTCATTGTCGGCCATTTTTGTTTATTAAATTAATGTGATGTGATTTTAGTCTTCGTCACGTGAAATAGCATGTTTTAAGGCTAGTTTTAGAATGATATTTACAAGTAACATAAAGACCCACAGAAGGGGAAAATAAAATCTCATGCCAATAAAGATGATCTCTCTTTTACCAAAAAAAAATAAAAAAATAAAGATGATCTCACATATAGATTTGTTTTGTAATACGGTGATTGGATATCAAAAAGAAATGCATATCCAAACCCTTGGTTGGAGGTGGTGAAGGTGAAGACACCCTCCTCCGGTGAGGTTCCATGATCAATCTTTACTGAGTGCTATTACACCCGATTCTTTTTCTAGCTTCATTTCTAGTCTTATATGTGTCAATAGAAAATTAACGGAACATATACTCGCATGAACGAAATATATGCTATGATTTTTTATATATTCTATAAATACATCCATACAATTTATTAAAATATATATTTCATTTTTTATAAAAATATATACCTTGTTAAATGAGATATATTATTTTTATAAAATTCAAAACACGTGCAGACTGAAATTGAGGTTGGAAACAATAATTGTACGTAACATTATCCATCTTCCATCCCTATGTGATACAAAAAAAAGAATGTTATGGGACTTGGGCCCCTTGTGGGCCTTTATACAAAAAATAAAAGAAGTGCATTTACACTCTTACCAAATTGTACTTATGTATTAAGGCCAAACACCCAATTGATTTTATATTATCAAATTAGTTTAAATATATTTATTTGTATCTCATCTTTTTTACAGTATATAGGCTTATATGGAACTATGTAAAATGTGTTTTCCATGTGATGTGTATTCTTGTGTGGGGGTTTCTTGGGGGAGAAGACTTTGACCTATATATTTTTCTGCACATATAATATTAATCATTAGTTTTATAAGTAATTTTTGGAGTTATATATGGGCTATTTGAACATTTTTATAAAAAAAATTTAATAGGTAAGAATTTCACGTACCATTAAAAGAGAATACATATATATGATCTATCTTTGTGTGAGACAAGAAAAGTAATTAATTTGTGTAAGAAAAGAAAGCAGTATGCAGCTCTCCATATGGTATAATTTTAAAAAATCAAAACAAAACTTCTTTTTCTCTCTCATGTGATTTGTGCTTTGTTTTTCTTTTCTACTTCAATTCTTGGTCCTATTTTTTCGACGCATAAAACATTGGGTGAAAATAAATTTATTCCTATTATTTCATAATATATACAACGTTTCTACATATACATTAAATGTTCGTGTTTGATTAGAATCTCAAATGCAAAGAGAGATGATATCTTTATCAATTTGTCATGATTAGGTATGCACCCCTTATCCCCTTCAATACCTTCATAGTTGTCTCCTCCAACAATGCAGCCTTTACCATAGATGGCAAGTCCAAATGCTCACCCACAAAAAAATAGTACCAGTGTGTTGAGTTTTCAGAATCATATATATTTTTGTGGGTTCCAAAGAAAGAATCATCAGTTGCAAAGGTTTCATTGTACAATCATTCTTCAACACAATTTCATTTGTTGGACCAATTATAGAACCATCCATTGAATAAAAAGAATCGTGTATTTCTTCTTAACGCAGTGAAAAACTAAACAAATTAAATATCTAACAAGGGTTGAGATCCTTCAACAAATCCACAATTATCAAAAGTGAAATAAAACTAAAAAATATATTAATTAAAGCTAAAAAACCAAAATTACAAACCTCCATTTTATACTAGTTAAAAATGACTAAAAATAGTAAAAATAGAAGTGCGTTGTAACTAATTCTACAAGATCCTAAGAGATCCTCGGATTTGTTAAAGATCAAATCCAAGTTGTTGTAATAAAAGTTATTAGAAATCTAAAAAGTTATCAAAAATAACAAAAACTCTATTTTGAGGACCAAAAATTAGAAAAAAATAAAAAAATAAGCGCCCTTTGTAGCATAGATACAATTTTAAAGATTTCCTCGATATCTAACTCCATTAAAATTTCAGGCGATTCCGAGTTCATGGCACTTGATTTTTACTAACCTGTTTTTTTTTAATTATTTAGAAATCTAAAAAATTAACCCTTTCAGGTTTATCGTTCTAAGAACGCGTAGATCACATTCACTTCTTTGCATTTGTTATTTAGTTAAACAACATTCGGGTATATATGTTTGTGCTCTTGGACACTGTCGAGTGTCGAAAGCAACGTAAAAATCAAGTGGGACTCCATTAATTAATTGTTCCAATATTAACGTTAATGCTTTCAAGTGGGACTGGAATTTAATAGTTATTCTGTTGAGAGCTGATCTTTAATTTCTAGTGTCGTCATATGATCTAATATCTGCAACTAGTGTAAAAAAAAAATTCCAAAGCAATTGCTGGCAGTTTTGAAGATATTTATGAAAGAAAAAAAACCATTCATACCCAACTTTAATGCTTTTGAGCCATTGCTTGGCTGAAGGGTAAGGGAACTCTTTCATGGACTGCATTCCGAATATAGCGTTCCATACATCATGGGCTTTCATCCCTAATATCATGGAAAGTCTCTCACATCCACCGAGAAGGAAACAGTGCTACAAACGAGTTGGCCTCTCATCGTACCACATTGGTGAATCCATCATCCTACCTCATCAGATATGGCAGTCCCTCCAGAATTATCTAAGCTCTGACAAAGATGGCATGATTTACTTGCGCAGATCCTAAATATCTGTAGGAGTTTATTGGGTGATTCTCCTATCCTGGAGGATTTACTTATGTATTTCTGAACTCCTCCTTTGTGAGGATCAAATCTCCTTTTTTTTGTGAACATTGCAATGTAAATCTGTAGATTTTGTTCAGTTACAACAATACAAAGTTTCCTGATTACCAATAATAAAAAAAATCTTTAATGCTTTTGTAGCACCTATGTGACGTGCTGTGATTGAGACTCAGATTTTTTTATGTGTCTTTAATGTAGAGGATCCCATCCACAGAGTTGAGAAGAAAAAAAATTGGGTGTTTTGTTTTTGTGGTGTTGGAGAATCAGTGGTTGGTGGTATCAGAGGTCAGAGAGAGGAGATAGAGACAGATTCTTTAGCTTGAGTAGTTTCATTTTTATTTGATTTACTTTTGTTCGAATCGAATTTCATGGGGGCTCACTTTATCTTGTTCTTTTTTTATTAAGCGAGGAAGCTAACAGATTTTCATATTGTTACTAGTTATAACATGGATTTGCTAAAGTGGATTAACATCTTCATTAACAAGCATCATTTTATGTCATAATCAGCGTATGAAAGCTCCTAGATTACTTGAATGACTTGAAACAAAAATAGAAAGCCTTTAACACATATGCAGGGAACATATCAATTCGAATCAGATTTATTGACTATGTGACACCATCTCCAACCCACCCAAAATATTTCACCTAGGCTATTGAATTCGAACCTCTATGTACATGCTATATGTTGATTCTCATAAATGAATTCAGTCATAGAACAATATTTTTTAGTGCATCTTTTCCCTTGTAATGTTTTTTTATCAATCCAACAATAATTTCACATTGGAATTTAGAGTCTAATTCCTGCTCCATGTTGAATCGTTGAATCTTCATGGTATCTAAGATACATGAGAGCTTGAGTCCGGATCCTTTATACTAAGTACATGTATGATTCTTGTCATCTAATAGGAAACACCATGTAAATAGTAAAAAAATCAATTATTATAGTGAAAATGTTCCCATTTTAACTGATATCTTAAAAAAAATCATGCACGTATAACTTAATTAAATTTGTATCATCTACGTGACATTTCATAATTGGGCAACACAAAATCCTATGTTTTTTAACATAAAACATCTTGTTAATTACTATCTCCACAAGAACTGCAATACTATTTCAAGAAGAACAAGACTTCTCACATATAATGTTACGAGATGTCTTGCATTCTAACATGAATGACCTATTCGCGAAGATGGCCTAGAAGAACAAGATTCCTCACATATAATTTTTGATAGGGGCATTTTTGTAATTTTATTTAATTGTACCCTATTTATTTAGTCTCTACCTTGTTAAGGTTTATGTGAGAGACTTTTCTTAGAGAGACGGCCGTTTTAGTGTTTTCTCTTTGAAAAATAGGAATGATATTGAGTAAAGGGAAGTTGAGAGTTTTATACTCCGATTAATTGATATAGTGAATCGTTTTCTGTTTTTCTCCGTGTACGTATGCATATTTTATCAAATAATGTAAATTTTTATGTTCTTTGTGTGATCGATATATTATTCTCTTAATCGTTTTACATGTATTGAGACCTAACCCTATAGGCATCGCTGCATGAATATATGATGAAGCTTAAGTTTTTTTTTTTTTTTATGGGTTGAAGCTTAAGTTTGAATCATAGAACACTAATGATTCCTCGTGACACTTTTTTTATTGGGCCACCGGCTACACAAAGATCCATCCTACCTTTAACACAAAGCATCCGATCATCAAGAGCTTTGCCACTGTCTTCGAGAAAACTGCAGTACCATCAGTACCATCTCATAAACCACAAGACCCCCACTTAGAATAGAGCCTAAATGGTCATGAATTATCCAAACCAATAATAGTATATGACTTCATCACAAACCATCCGAAATTACCTTAATAAAAGGCAATTTGCATAAATAGCATAGTTGAAATGAATATTTACAAAACTAGCACCTCTATATGAATATTAGTAAAAAGTAGTACTGGACCTAGTCAATGGTTTTTTTTTAACACTAGAAGTGTCATTTATATATGACGCATCCTTTGTTTTTTGTTTTCTTAAGGAGGCGCTGTATATATACACGACGTCTCTTTTGTTTTAAATTGTATTTTAAATTGTGATCACTTTTTCTTCTTTAATTAAATATTAATGGTTGATATTTTTTATATTAAATTTTAGAGGCTAAGTTTTTTTTAATTGAGAAAAGAAAAAATCATGGAAGAATGAAAGATTTGTTTGTAATTACCCAACAAAAAAATCATGGACGGAGTTGTTTTTGTTTAAAATATATCCGGTTGAAAGAGAAAATCATGGAAGATTAAATCATAGAAGATCTTTTAAGGATAGTGTTTTTTTAAAATTTAATTAAAAAATTTAATTGATAAAGATAAAGACAAACAAATCTTTCATAATCTTTTATTTTCTCAACAGTGAAAATATTAAAAAAAATTGAGCCATTAAAATTTAATTAAACAGTTTATAAAAAAATCTCAACCATTATATATAAATGGTGCCTCCAGTTTAAAAAAAAGGGGTCAATGTTGACTAATGCTACTTTTTACAAATATTTGGATGCTATTTTTGCTAACATTCAATTTTTGGGTGCTAATTACCCTAATAAAGGTGGAACATCATGAATGATTCTGCATTCACCATCATTCATAACTGATTGGTTCCGCGTTGGGCGGATTCCGCTTTTTCAAAAAGCGGATTCCGCCCAAACGCGCAACCAAACGGGTCGGATTCCGGCGGAATCAAAAGCTGGATTCCTTTTAATTTCTCTCTCGAAATCCGTGTTTTTAAAATCTCAAAAAGAACGATTTTTGGTCGGAATCGATTTTTTGAATTTCAAAAACAACTTTTTCTACCAAACATTAAATTCCTTCCAAATATTGATTCCTGAATTAAAAAAAAGCATCCAAAAAAGTCAAAGGTCTAAAATCATCTTAAAAAGCAGCTTTATTCCAAAATCTACTTTTCAATCTGTGTTTCCAAACGGAGCCTAATCTCCCACAGATTCCAGGGAATGCATATTTAAGTCAACACTCTTTGAAAATGATAAATTTTTTTATCGGATTGTCAACTTAAAGTAGTTAATGTGATCCTATTAGTAAACATAGACTACACATCTCTTAAACAGTCTGTATATCAACTCTACCACCAACCACATTTTTTAGGTAAACTACCAGGGCTTAATGATCTAATGGGCTCTCAAAGGCCAATGATCTACCCACATGCCCCAAATCCTCACCAACCCATACACCACCAAAATATGCATCATCCCAAACACCACCCATCAACACAGAATTTTATAATTATGAGGTTATATTTTCTTTTACTCTGTTCATTGGTACAAAGTTGAGTATAAGAAGACTACCTGTAACAAAGAAAGTATGCGGTTCTAATACACTCAGACATTGCTGCAACCGTAACTCAGTATTCCAAATCTCTACAAAGGAGTGCATACTCTACTTGGATATGCATTCATTTCATTTGAATAGATATCTCATTTTTTTTATAAAAATATATACTTTGTAGACAAATATTTACTTTTTAAAAAAAAGTTTCAAAATGATTTGGAATTGTAAAAGTGATTGCAAGAATGATTGAGAAAATATATAGATAGATAGATGGGTGGTATGAGTAGTACTCATATTCTCCGTTTGGATAGCGCAATTGTGTTATTCTGGATAGATAACTATGTTAGTATAGATAATAAATCTACAGGAATAAGAAATTTTCTGTTTGGTTTTGTTTTTTTTTATTCTTATTGGAAAACGTAAGAATAAATGTTGAATTGTTTGGTTGATAGAGAATAAAATGTAAAAAAGTTGATTTGACATGTGGGCCATTTGATGTATAAGAGGTATTGATAAGTTGATTTGATGTGATAAAATGTAAAAAGTTGATTTGATATGTGAGTCCATGTAAATAGATAAATTGAGTATAGCTTATCTTAGGGGTTACTTAGAATTGTTATACTCTATTATACTCGTTTAAACTGGCTTAATAATACCAAGTTATACCCTGTAAACAAACAACCATTTCTCTATCCATTCTTATATCACCCTTATACTACCCTTATACTCACTTAATCCGTTTACCAAATGAGGGGATAAGGTTTAACATTGGTGAAAAATGATACTCTGAACCTGTATGCAATAATCACCCTTTGAGATACAAATTGTTATGCACTGAGCTATACCATATAATTTTGTTATTTGATTTTTTTTTCATACACTCCTAAATCTACGCTATGGCAGTGTATATTACACTATTACAATGAGGTCTATTTTCAGGCTGCAAAATGTACTGAGGGTATAAGCGCTCAAATATAAGCCCATTGTGTATTGTTGCTGTAGTATGGAGTGAAATATATATTATCATTAATTATTGAGCCCTCAAAGTGTGTGTTTTCATTCATTATAGTTTTCCACTCTACATTTACTCAATTAGTAGTAGTACATGTACAAAAATATCTTGTCCCATCTAATAGAATGCCTTTGATTATATCAGTCAAAACAGAGTATAAATAGGGTAAACAGCCACTTTCGAAATATAATTTTATATATATATATGTAACATGAGAACTATTGGAATTTGCTGGTTTTGAGATTTCCCCCTAGATATAATGAGCATTGTTCAACTAAACTTTAGTTGTGCCAATTTCATTTTCAACATTGGTGTAGGGTGCTTTTGGTGATCATGTACACAACATTCCTAAGACACTATGCACTTGATTTTTATAAAATAAGCATCATTGACTAATATGGGGAATACAATACAAGGAACAGAGTGATGGTTGTTACATCACTACCCTGTTTTCTCAACCAAAATAGATGACTAACTTGCTTTCATCCTTCGCCCTCTGAGACTCAAACCAATATTATCATACCATTAGGAATTACAAATAATGCTTCCCTTTCTTCATAATTTTTTTCCTGTGGAGGCGGCGCGCCATGTATAAATGGAAGTCCTGGAATGATGGCACATTTCGAAGATGAGCATAAACCAACAAACTTCACTAACCCATCATTTTCACCAATCAACATTTGATGAAAATCAAGAGGTGCACATACTGCATTTTCAGCATTAACTAAGCATAACCATTAATTTAGTTAAGAATAGAACAGAGAAAAATGTCTACTTCTTTAAGTGAAGGGTATCTATTGCATCATAAACAAAGTATTGCATACATAACCAATTTGATATCCATGCTATGCAGGTATATGAGAAGACTAATTCTATAAGAGGGTGGAAAACAGACAGGGGAACAAGGTAGGATGGCTTGAGAAGAAAAGTGTGAGGGGGAGAGGGTGGAGAAATCAAAAGAAAAAAAAAATAGGGGAAAAAAGGGAAAAACAAGTGGACAACGCTTCTGCACCATTTCCATATCAAGTTATAATAGGAGCAGGCCGAGGTTGAACTGTGGGGAGGAGGTGGAGTGGGGTGTGACTTCATTTTCTATCAAAGAAGAGCAAA
The DNA here is from genome assembly GCA_030737845.1 of Acorus calamus. Lineage (NCBI taxonomy): Eukaryota > Viridiplantae > Streptophyta > Magnoliopsida > Acorales > Acoraceae > Acorus > Acorus calamus. The sequence goes on along the minus strand of CM060878.1, from coordinate 2,921,236 downwards.
AAAAAAAAAAAACAACAACAGAGGAAAACAAAATGGAGAGAATAAAACAAGATGTGCAAGAATGTCATATAGATTTGGATGGATTACTGTGAATCTTTGCTTGCTTATTAATCAGCATGTGCTGCCCCTGCGGCAAGAGAGAACACCCGCGCCAGAGGTGATGGAAGCAACCATTGAAGAAGACTTGGCACCGAGGCTGGAAGCTCTCGAATAGCTAGCAGAAGCACCAGCGCCAGAGGGCGTGAAGTAGGCACCATTCAAGAGGAGGTCGCCCTCAGACCTCCAGTTCCAGTTCTTCCAGACATCACTAGCTGTCTCCACTCTCTTAGTCACCTGCATATGTATGAAAGATATCAAATTATGCAAAACTAAAATATTTATCACAGATGAATGAGTTGATTAAAGATCAACAATATGGCTCATGAAGCCAATGGTGAAAATTTCAGCACCTCCTTAGCAAATGGGTTCATAGGGGCCATAAATCTGTTGCCCTGGCTGTTGATGGTTGGTTCAGCACTCCCACCAATGGCATACATTTCCCAGTGAGTGTAGTCATTGTTCACTACATGGAAATACCCATGTCTACACCTGCATTAGTTTACCGGGAACAAATTAGTACATCTTAATTCAAAATTGAGTAGCTGCATTTCAATAAATCATCATTGATTCTTACCTAGGCATTCTCTGAATGAGACCTTCTCCAAAATGGTTGAAGGCAATCGTCACTTGCATTGCCTTATCCCTCACATAGGAATCGCTGTGGCCCAACAATATCACCTGTTCCGCCAAATTATCTTCAATCAACCTGAATATGCTTTCCAATCAAATTATGTAAAGCATAAAGGGGAATAAAAAAATCTCACCTCATTGTGGTGGGTGAAGTAATTGTTGGAGATGGTTATGGCAGTGGAGCCCATGACGGCATCCACTAGGCCATCAGCACAGTTCGAGAGGGAGCAGTGGTCAACCCACACATGGCTGGACCCGAAGATGGACACTGCGTCCCCATCAGCAATGGTTCTCCACCCATAATGAGAGGGTGAGCTGCGGACCATGGCATTTCCAGTGGGCTTGCAATCGTGAATATGGACACCGTGGATGATAATGTTGGTGACGAATTGTATGGTGAGGCATGCACCGTTGGCAATGTGAACATTAACGCCACGACCATCGATGGTCTTGAAGCTGTTCATGATCAGCTCCTGCTTGAGGGTTATGACCATGTCTCTCTTGAAGATGATCCACAGGGGCTCATCCTGGACGACGGCATGACGGAGGGTGCCCGGACGGGGGTTGACAGCATCATAGTCACCAGGGTCTGTGACCACATAAAAACTCCCGTCACGGCCACCAACAGCATTGCGTCCAAAGCCAATTCCACAGTCCGCAAGCCTTTTGCGGTTATTATGCCAGTCAGGGTCACAGCGCCAACAGTCGTCAATAGGATTCCCTGTTCCGCATGACAGGTAGCCCAATGAACGTCTCGCAGTGCTGTTCTGCACACTCCTGCTCAAAGTTTAGCTGAGTGTTAATAAAAATGTTCAGCATTAACAGATATATTATATAAATTGGATTCAGTTCAAAATATCATGTAATGGGTCGACATCAATCCCACCTAGATAATGCTTGATGCATAAGTTGCTAGAACAAATGCCAAACATAATTTCAAGCGTTGTAGTTGCAAAAAACCAAATGCAGATACGTTGATCACTGTAAATTATGTGCACATGTGCAGCTTTGAAACCAGTACCTTCCCGAGAAATCAGTGTATTGGCCCATGATACACGCATGGTGCAGCAAATGATTCTTTCACAAAACGAGGAAAGAAGGGAAAAAAAGTGGAAAGGAAACAGGGGCCTGGAATTGAATATGAAGATGTGAAGTTGAACAAGGCGTTGATTTGTCTTGAAAAACAGAGAGTTTCAAAAGTAGCCATGCTAAAGAAAACCTGGCCCACCCATGTGAGTGAGTAAATGCAGAGTTAGGTACGCACATTGTCAATGACAGGGAAGGGGAAAAAAATTACGAATTTATAAAACCATACTGTCCAGTCCAAAGGTAGGAAACAAAAAATATCAGCATTCAATGGGACCTATTGGGTGTGATAAATGAAACCCTTCTAAGAAAAATAAACATAGTACACACCATATCGCTGCAGTCATTAATGTAGAGTTTGGATAGGATCCTGGTACACATGGAATGTAAGATAAACTACACAATTTAATAGTAATTCTTTCTATTTTTTATGTACCAAAATGAGTTCTACAAGAAATAGAGGGGAAACTAAGAGGGTCATTAATTAAAAGGAGTGAAACTAGAGTGGAGGTGACCCACCACACAAGGAACAATCCAATCTTACAACAATAAAACGGGATCACCGCCAAAAGGTACAAATTAAACATCAAAAAATCAAGCACCGACGGCTCCGACGCACACACAAGCACACAAGTAACATCATCAACGGCCGAAGCATGTGAGGGTGGGCAACCAACACATGGTTCTCACCCTACCTACAGACCCAACCAACACATGAAAGGGTAAAATCGAAAGAACTCACATATGAACCATTGCTGCCACGGCGTCCGGATCATTTACGGCGGCATCCTCCGTTCTTATCTCCGGCCTGTCAAAATCGGGAATAAAGAAAAATGGTTATGTTAAAGATATTAAATTTGTTATTATCTTAGTTTGTTATGATATTAGTTTGTTAGTGTGTTACACGTGTAACACCATCTTGTACTATTATAGAAAAGATTTTAGTCTCTCTTCAATAAAAAAAGAGTTTTAGGGTTTCATTATTATTTTCTCTCTCTTATTTCTAAAAGGTTATGAGAGGGAGTGAGGATATCAAGGCGAGCAGAGTGGATGAAAACTGCTGAGGTGGGATTCAATTAATATTTAAAAAAAACCACTTTTTAATGGAAAATAGTATTATCAAAACAGATTCGTCCTTTCTGATATGTTGGTCGTCTCGGAGACCGAGAAATCGCCATTCATCAGGAGAGACCAAAACGTCGCTCGAGGCAGGGTCACCTGCGGGTGTCGTAGAAACCCTAAAAGCGAAAGCGTTCAGAGAGAGAGAGGGGGGGGGGGAGAGGTCGGAAAGAATTTCTCTCTCCGACTTTTCTTTTGGGAGACCGTGGTCCGAGACAAGAAATGACGGGAATGCCCTCAATAAATCGTTAAATCCATCAAAAAGAGGCGGAATTGATAGATAGAATCGGCGGGGTTTTTAATATTTTTCTTTGAAAAAGAACGCTAACGGACTAAACGGTTTGGATCCAACGGATATGATTTGGACGGTTTGGACGATCCCTTGGGTTAGGCTTTGGATCCCCAAAAGTGTTCTCCACGACCAATTAGGGAAGTCGAGGGAAGCTAAAAAGAAAAAAAACCCTAAATCCTCGGAGAACGGGATCTGACGGTCCAGATCCCGTGACAGGGTACGAGGACGGTTGAGATCTACAGAGAAACCTCGGAAGAGAAGCTACTGACCTTCCTGCAATGAAAGATCTGTTCGCCGTTGCTTCAATGAGGCTCTGCTCCATTTCGTGAGTCCTGTAAAAATAAATGCAGTAATTAATGAAGTCCAAAAGCAAGTACACAAAAAAAAAAAATGAAAATTAGAACAAATAAAAAACAAATCATGTAATAATTCCGTTCAAAATTTTTTTAAAAAAATATTCCGCTTCTATTTGTGGAATAAGTTCGAATTCCGCAAGAAAACCAAAAAAACCTTCGTTGTTTTTTTAAATGAATCGATCTCATTTTGGATCACAAACCGGAAAACATGAACGAAACACTAAAATCGAACACCAGATCCCCAATGTAGCTTCGAAGACACCCACATTTCGATCTTAAAAGCGAAAACACAAAACACCGAACACGATTTTCAAAAGTGGGAAACGAAACGCACCTCGAATCCCCAGCTCGTCTTCCCGAAACGCCATTCCAAGCTCCAAGGACCAGAAACAGAACCGCGAAAGCCAGAGACGGAGCCGCCATTGTTAAGACTAAAAGAGTTTCAGATCTCACTCACACTCTCTCATCCCAAAAAAGCCATTTTATAGAACTTTCGCTTCCCCTCTAACCACGGTTTATTAAACCCGATACCCCGGTTAGGGTTTGGTTAAAATCATAGCATAACCGCTACTAACGGATTCACCAAGGGGCACCGACGGAGGATCGTGAAAGCGTGCGAGCGGTGTCGGCCAAACACGTGCGACGTCTCAACTAATTTTAACGTCATAACTGAAAGGGTAGGGTGGGGGTCCACAGTGTCCACGTAGGATCACGGCGTTAACCCGGCAAGATCATAAGCCCATGCAATGGGTGCGACCTCCTCCAATCATTTCACGGTTTCACGCGTGTAATTAACGTTGTTTGTTGTTGCTGGGAGGGATTTACGATCATGCCCCTGATTGGGATTTTATGTGTTTTTTTATTGGGTACGGTGGTGGGTGCGTAACGACCGTCGAACAAGTGGGACTTATTCTGTGGGAGCGTTGATGTGTATCGTCTGATTAAATGTACTGTCCGTCACTTGTGAGGTGAGTCCAACGGTCTGTTGGATGAGATGTTCTAATTACAAAGCCCCCCCACCTGTGGATGCGTTGCACACTTGCACCAACATATTCTGATTTCATTTTCAAATATGATTAGATTATTTTCACATAATTGCATTATTATTATAATTTTTTAAAATATATTACAAATTGACAATGAATATTTTTATTAATAATGAACCATATACTCAAATTTAATTTTATATATTTTTAATTTTATACATTCTTCAGTATAATAAAATCTAATTTATATTTAGCTTAATGCTATCTTTAGATTTTTTTTATTTTGTGTTATGTTTTTTTCCTTATTTTATGTTTGTTCTCCTCCATTCTGACGATTGTATTTTTAATTTTAATGTTACAAAACTGGGGCAACAATAGTCTACCGTTCTCTAAAAAAAACATATTTAGATTGGGGAAAGTAAAAATTAATTACTTTAATGATTGTAAGAAATAATGACTGTATTATACATCTCTATTTTCAGGGAAGTGATCAGAGAAGTATCACTTAAATACTACACCTTTATTATCTAGCATGTCTGATTTTTTTCTCAAAAAAAATACAACATACAAAACTATCACTAATTTGGTGACTCAAATTGACTTCAACGAATAATAAAATGATAACTAATTAACCCCTCTGAAAATGATTGACTATAACCATTGTCATGCAAATTCTTGTTATTTTTTAGATTCATTTACAAAGCTAAGTTGTCCTCACACTATATGAACATCCAAATTAATAACTCCTAATTAACAAGGCCATGACATACATATTATTCCACCCCCAAATCAGTCAAACACAAACGTTTTCTGAAACAGCTATTCCACAGTCAAAGTGACTCAGCTTGGCTTTCCCCGCAAAACAGGAATAAGAGACATATCCCGGCTTATTTCACTCCACAATTTAATTTCTAGATAATACAACATGGAAGAGGTAAACCCCCGACATTGTTTGCGTGAGGACATACATCAAGGAAGACTAGGGACCAACTCCAATGTCCCACTGGAATTTAATCAGAATATGTTATGAACTGAATAAGTTTTCGTTTAATATAAAGACGAATATGTATACTTGCATGATGTACTATAGAAGAGGACGGTGGAAGGACATCCCCAATTTCAACACAGGCCAACCAAATTGGCAGTGCAATTAAGACATCCACTTTGATTCAATGTTAAATTCTGGTCATTCTAATCCATGCCACGTTCGGGATACAAGGTGAATATTCTAGGTCTGTCCTACATATTTGTATTACTACATACAACAAGCAAATCGGATAAGGTTCACAGTACATTATAAAAAAAATAGACTGTCTGTGCAAGATCCCAAAAAATGATATGACCCAATGACAGAGTGAGGTACCTAAGATTGGAGGGTAGTTCAATGTTGATGTGCTGGCAAGTATGACCTGTACAGATAGGTAGTCTCTCGAAAAAGAATTTCACGTCTGTACGATGAGTACGTACTAAAAGGATTTTTACAAGTAAATGAGTAATATAATGTGTTAATCAAAGAATAATAAATCTTTCATTAATTAAAAATGATTAATAGAAATTATATTAATACATTTTAATGGATATGTATCACTCATCTAAACATGTACATAAGGATATGAAAATTTTCTGATCTCTTGTTCCCTTCTCATCCTATTTAATTAATTAAAATAGAAAAATTTACACTTACATCACTTTTTCAACCTCAAATACAATATATCATTTCTTTTATTTTTTCACAAATATTATATTTATAAAAAATAAAATATATAGTTTGATAAATTATATGAACTCATTAATAAAAAAAAATAAAAAAAAAACTAACAAGACATATTTGGCATAATACAAAAACCCAAAAAAGGAACGTTTAAAGTGTATGCTCTCCTTAAATTCAGATCAAACGGTTAAAACTATCCGATCAATATACAGTTAGGATCTGATGAAGAGTCTACCTCAAGTGTCACGGATTACACATATCAATCATCCCAAAAAAAACGTTCAAACGTTTCTTTTTTGTGTGTGTGTGGGGTACTCTGATCAGCTCTTTAGGGACAAAAGTAATAATTCCTCCAAATAAAAATTCAACCACCATTGGTTATTATTTTTAACAACACCCCAACTTTACTACTTTAACCGATAGTACATAAGTGATATTATATTATAATGTTTTCATTGACACCACACCAAACCAGGGTTAACTGACACCCACAGTGGATTATATGATCTCTGGATATATATATAACATCCAAACAAGTCCTCCACGTAATTAGCGTGGGACTCACAGACTCACATGGGGCTTGAATGACTGGGCGTTGATGAAGGAGGGGAGGATGGATAGACGGTCGTGATTATGACGGTCAAGACGTCCACGTCGGCTTGCCTTTTATGTTGAAAGCTAAGGATGACAAAACCATGCACGTGGTACGGTTGCTTTCAATTGTGGAGAGTGACCGACCGAACCACTCTTTTTTATTTGGATCGATCCATGCATGCATGCATGCATGTCTTTCGGTGGTTGGGGTTGGCGGTTCAAGAGTCTGCTCTTTTCAACCAATGTTTGTATCAGTTCTCTGGATTTTGTTGATTATTACTTCTTGAAAATGATTAGTGGGATGAAAGTAACATAATGTGTTGGTTTTGAAATTCAATTCTCAGTGACCTATTTTTGTGTTTTTAAATGGAAAATATCAAACTTTTAAAAAATATTGTTTTATTTGTTTTTTAATTGCTAGATTTTTAAATTTTAAAAAGTACGATGATATTTTAAAAAACTAAACATTGAAAATATGTTTGGATCTGTATTTGAGAATCTTTAACTTTTCAAACGCAGAATCTATGATTCTCACAATTTTTTAAATTTAATATTTTTTTTTGTAAAAAATGAATTAAAACCCAACAAATTATGTGAACTCGTTTATAAAAATTGTGAAACGTTTTTTTGTGAGATTTATGGTAACATAAATAGGAGTGTAAGCAGCTGGGTTATGTGCATCCCACGTGAAATCACGTGCCAATATGTGTAAAAATAGAAATAAATTCTTTTTGACCCAATATGTGTAAAAATAGAAATAAATTCTTTTTGACATAATTAAGGGATTGAATTGCAATTAAAAATAAGTTGATGATGCCAGCTTAATTGCAATTCTTAAGTGATATTCTGGATAAAAACCCCTTTTGCAATGTTGGAATACTTCACAGCTACCAACATGGTTACAAAATTTGGGCTTTGGAACTGTGACAAAATTTGACATCCAATCATAGTGAACCAATCTGCTAGAGTTTAAATTACACAAGAGGGGGTCCTACTCCTCCCACCCATTATATAAAAGTGATTCATTCAATGAAAACCGTATAGTACTCTCTCATGTACCAGCAAAACCACAAGAAACCCCTTACCTGCCAGCTTAGTTTAAGCTGTCACAAAATTATAAAGCAACACAAATATGGCTGTAACATATAATACAACTCTGCCAAACAACCACCACCCGAATGTGGGCTTATGTGTATTCATTTGCTCTTCTTAAGGGACAAATTATATTCATGTCATGTGACACTCACATGGCCTCTATCTCATTTTCTCAAATGTTTTTCTTTTCTTAGATTGGAAATGCTAAGTCCACCCCCCTCTTAACTAGGGTAGGCAAAATTCAATCCATTTGAGAGACATTGAGTCATCAAATTGGGAAGCACCGCCAGCTTTTCCATTTATAAAGAAGTCTAATTTCTTTGATAGACAGCTTCACATTATGTATATGTGTTTTGAGGGCCTACTTGTATAACAAGTGACTTTTGTGAGTGATTTACGTAGACTTTAAATTAGTTGTTGTTAAACGTGATTTTTGGTCAGTGTGACCCGGAAACTGATGGCATAACGACTGCTGATCAGACGGTGAGCAGTTGCCGTGGTTGCACGTCAGTGTCGGCTTGTTAGTGACATTTTTATGGCACAAATTATGTGCAGTGAAGAAGACACTAACCAAGTTTATATAATGCAAAAACTACCTAATTTTGCAAGGAATTATAGTAAGGGGCGCCAGAAGGCCTTGAAAAAGAGTGAGATAAAAAAAAATTATATATATGTGATAAGTTAAATACAAAATTAAGACAATTGAATAATACTTGATCACTTGAAACCCTTTTGCTTTAGTTCGTGATTGCTTGATGAAATTCGCAATTGGAGTATGTGTGACATTTATTTATCTATTATACTAATAACGAGTGTTTTCAATTTTCTTTTTTTTATAACATTTTTCATTTTCGATTTTATCTTTAATTTTTTAATATAACAATGGAAGATATTTATTGATTTTTGGTTTTAGATTTGGCATCGACAAGAATGAAAAAAATATATCTTTTTGAAATAAAAATATCATATCTATATTCTATTCAAAATTTTATTGTCCGTATGTTTAAAAAATTAATATTTGATATTCACTAAATCTATCGTATTGAATTCCACAAATGTCTTAGTTAAAAAAATATGCTTGTACAAAAATATGGTTTTAATTCGCATTTTAAATTTTTTGGATAAATAAATATTGTTCAATGAATGAGATGATACAATATGTATTTTTATTTCTCACTTTTCACTGTATAAGAGTATTTTTTTAGTTTTAACATATTTTTTGAATTAAAAAATAATAATAAACTCGATGATTTAGTTGAAATACATTTTTTTAATTCCACATTTATATATTATGATATTTTATCCTTATATATTATAGAATGTTGTACTATTTGCTTTAACACGTGTATACAACCAGTCTAATATTATTTGAATGAGAGTGGACATATTCATGGATGAAATAACATTAAACGCTCATAAATTTAATTGAATCATTCATAAAATAAGTGAATTAAATAACTCATAAATAGAACTAAAGAAAATGATACGAAATTTTTTTATAGCATTTAATTGAATTGAACAGCTTTTGTATGAAATTGAAAATAGTTTTCCATTGACTTGATATTAGTTCATGTAAGCCTTAAATTGAATTGATTAATTAATGATTACAATTGAACAATTCATGAACCAAACTGAAAAATTCATTAATTAGTTACCAATTGATATATTGACTGATCCTAATATATCCAATATAGACAGGGACCAATCCCCTGCTTAAATCAACTTCAAGGACACTAGACAAGTTTGTCAGTGTCATTTATATGATGCGGGTAGCAGATGACTAGAGACTTCATTTTGCAGACCTTTGTTTTATGTAAAGATTGTGAGGTTAGATCTTGTATATCCGTTTGTGGACCTAGGCTTATCTGTCAAAACGCGTTGATAGATTGTGATTTTTTTTCCTTCTTATGTTTTAAGTGTGGTCATAGACATCACAGATTAAAGCTGGTACGTGAGGGTGGGATTTTGGTGTCCAACACTAAGAATTCCTCTTAAAATGGGGACCATTTTTTATACAATTTGCAGATACCCCATATTTGAAAGCATAATAAAAGATTTCAACAATTACATGTTTCTCATGTTCACATACCGACATACGAATTAATGTCTTTGTTTAGTAACATTGTTGAAGTAATGCCAAAACCACAAGTGTATGGAGGGAACATTCATGAACTCCATAAATAAGTGGCATGATCATTTCATTTATGGTTCTTACAAGTCAACTTGTCAAAGCTAGCTATTTTGCTTGGAACATGAATTATACCAGTTCTTCATCAGCAATTATTACTTTTCAGTCATATGTTTAATTTGAAGATCATGATCGACCAACAATTTGATCATTGCTCAAATTAAATGCTACAAATTATGTTTCTTAATCAGCCCAGCTACACTGAAAGTCATGTCACACTCACCTCCAGCCCCAATTAATTAATAGCCCTAACATTCATCAACCTATCATTCGTCATGAACATCTCTAAGACTCAAAATCCATTTAAATCACAAGATCATCAAGTTAATAATAAAAACCATCCAAGATGTTACCATGTATATGTCAAAATATCACATGACATCAATATATGCAAAAAGCTCCCAAAAAAGCCATTTTTTCTCGAGTTTATAGCCAGCTCAATAAGGCATATAACCTGTCATGTAATTTTCACTTCTTCGTAGTAGTACATACCTCATTTTATAAAAATATGTAAAAAAAATATTTTAAAAAAATGTGAAAACTACATGTTGCGTAATAGTAGAGTTCAGATTCTCTGTGACAATCAGATCTACCTTAACGTGAAAAAATAATCTAAATAAAAATCACGTCATTTGTGATGTTATTTACAATAAAACCAATACATGTCATTTGTGATGTTATTTACAATAAAACCAATACATGCACATTTAAATTTCTTTTGAACGACCTACATGACACTCATCGATTAATTAATACAAACTTTCTTTATAATTGTCACATTGAAGATCTGAACTCGCACTGATATCATATGTACATAACATATTTTTTTCCCTTAAAATTAAAATAATTTACTTCAAGACAAAAGGGAATGAGTCCATATGAAGATTTAAGGCATAACTGTCTCCGACGTCAATGGTTCAACAGTAGAAGACCAAGAATTTAATAGCCCCCAAAATCACGTGAAACAGTGAAAGTGACGCTTCTATAATGTGATGGTTACTTGCGTGCCCCGGATTATAACAGCATGTGATCATGGCTGTAATTTGTTATAAAAAAAATTATAATTAACTATGTTGGTGTATTATATATGCATGGGCTACATACCAATAGCAATATAGCATAGTGTTCCATCATTGGCTATCTGATCACACATATTATTGAGATTAATTATCATTTTTTTAACCTTATTTTACCTATTATAAACCGTTAGTTAGATGAACGCTTATTTTTTTATTCTCATAATGTGGTGGTGAAGACATGTGCAGAACTTATCCAATCATGTATAATTTCTAATAAGAAGAAGAAAAAAAGCATGGTTGACCCACCAACCAATTGTAAAAGGTTTTTTAATTTTAAGTTCCGTGAAACTATACAATTTAGTGATTAGTCTCTATCTTCTTCGTACTACATATTAAGTTTCAAATTTAAATGATATGTTCTTTCTTAATCCCTTCCAGGACTAATAAAAAAATTAAACAGTTTAGTGATAAGTCCCTCCCATGACTAATAAGAAATATATCGTTTAAATCTTGGGATTATTAAACTATAATATGAATAAGGATCAATCACAAAATCATATAGTTTATTGGGAATATAAAAAAAAAACTCAATTGTAAATGGATATGCATTTTGGAAATCCCATATTTTTTTATTTTTTTTTCTTAAAATCACTATAACTTTTCTAATATGCAATTTAATTATTACAAAATTAATTTTTTCAAAATACATCATCAAGAAATTTAAAATGAAACTAATATTGAGTATGTTTAACAGTATTTAAAAGCTGTATTAATTACATTTTTCTTTTTTCCATTAATACTTATTTTATTCAATAAATATTAATTTACATTTTTTTTACTAACAATTGAAAATAAGAGATGCTATAAATCAATTTTTTTAAAAATAATATTTTAAAATAGCATAGAGATAAAGACAGAGATGTCTAATTAAAGTTGGCAATGCTCTAAAAACATTTTAACATTTTTTTAATATACATCTAATTACCTCTGCAAGACAATCCAAGGATCAGACATCTTTAGATATAGAATCTGCTCAGAAATTTTCTACCTGTAGTGATGCAATATTGATCTCCTAACATTTGACCCTCCACTTTGAATAATATTTGACCAAAAAAAAAACCCCAAAGTTAGGCTACTTAGCAAACCTATGTGATTCATGTGTTCATTCATCAGCATAGATTTTCTGTGCATGTGGTAAAGAATCACCACCAAATCCACAGAATCCTGAAAAGGTTTGTTCAAATTGGTTTGACTTCCCCCCAAACTCATAGTCCATGTTTTTGACCATTTGTACCAACTGTAATACACACGCAATCACCTACTCTGATCAGTGAAAATAAAGCAAAAGAAGAAGAAGAAAAGAAGAAAAAAAGCTATCCGTGACTCCCGCAAAGATTGTGGCACATGAAATTATTTAATTTCTTCACTCCATAACAGGCGTGAAGTCACTTTTAACAAACACATTGTTTTGCAACAATCACGCCCAGTTCATCACACACAACCATATTATAAAATAATAATTATAGGTTGGTGCAAATGCAATATCATCATTTCGAGAAGCCCTGATGGTTGCTTGTGTTTCCAGGCTTTGTCACACATGATCCATATCCATGCTTTGCTTTTATATTATTTTATTTTTGTTCTCTTCTTTGGAACGTCCACGTGGCAAGATGGGTTTTTTAATATACAGACCATGTGGCCTGTGGTTGTGTTTGGTAAGAGTGATGTGTGTGATTTTTTTGTATTATTTATTTTTGAATGATATCTTAAACTTGTTCCACCATATGCAGCCGATGTGCAAACCATTATGTGTGTGCTTATATATGTAGACAATTGTCGCATCACTTGATATCAGATATTGCTCATTCTTTATCCAATGCATTAATATAAATAAAAAAATACCAAACATCCTCTATGTTTAGGATTCCACGTGGTGGGACCTAAAATGGTAATGCCACCAATTTTTTTTTTTTTTTTGGTATATTCTGTAATGCCACCTATCCATTTGCAATTCTTATTGAAGCAAAGCAGCCGTTTGTATCTTTATTTAGGTAGATTTTTAAATATAGATTCGAACATATTTTTAATATTGGTTTGTCAAACTATAATCTTATTTTTTTAGGTTAAAAAAATTTAGCAATTAAAAAAATAATAAAACAATATTTTTCAAAAGTTAAGTTTAAAACTCTAGATTTCAAGAAAATCAATATTTCAATCTCACATTCAAACTCAGTCTCAATCGGGGACAAATTTCAGATTCATGAGTAATTAGTGGAGGTCTCTTGAGTTTCTGCGTTAGAGTCCTCCACCACCGGGTTGTTCTTTCCCTGGTTTAGTTATATATTTTAAGTTTGTTTGACTTACTTTTCTTTGCTTTGTATTGGACATCATTATATAATTTATAAAATTTTGAAGACGGTATATCTACCGTTTTTTTAAAATAAAATAAAATAAATAAATTCATGCTTCGTCACAATCGTGTAAATTTTTACTTTTCTTTTTAGGTGATTCCATATAATTCAAGGATTATATACTCATACATGCTTCGTGATTTGTACTTCATTAAAGATACATTTAGTAAGAATTAATGTAAGCACCTATATAATTAAACACGTATATATACTTTTCGTGAGGCTAAAACGAAAATATACATGAATAATGTTCTTACCAATTCTATCTTCAATACCTGGTTGTAGCATCGCAAAAATAACATAGGTTACTTGTCATCATCTTATCAAATAATTGCAAATTAAAATAATACATATAATCACAAACTTTAACGTACTAATCAATAATTTGGTGAGAGTTTGTAATTCGTTGGCATTGAATATAGGGATTAGACTTTAGAGTAGTATGGGGACCTCCAACTCCCTAGAATCGTAGCTCAGAATTTGGCATTGTATTTATCAAGCACTACGAGTTAGGCCCATGTGCACCCGAACCTTCTCTCCACCTAATTATAGAGAACCAATAATCTGCTTTGACGGAGGCATTATTTAATATGTTGAAAGATCATCCTTAACTTGAGTTATAAATTAATAATATATATAGTATGAACAAAGAAGGTTGTTACTTGATATATATATATATCCAGGATTTTAAATCATGGTCTATGCGCCTGACGAATATTTTTGTTTGGTAGCCACGAATAAGCGACGTCAACGAACATGGATATATTTGTTTTTCATCATTTATATATAACAAAAAAAAAATGATCCGGATATGAGTCACATAAATTTATCCATGAATATGATCGGGTTAGGTCCAACACGTGTTGGAACAATTTGATGGTTCAACGCAATCCTGATTGTCTCATCTTATTGAGTCATTATGATTGAGATATTCTTTCAGAATTTTAAAATTAAAATTAAGATCAATTAAATTCGAATATTTCTTTATTTCATGATTCAATTAAATTTTGTATCTCAAATGATAAGATTGGACGAACACGATCGCGTTAGATAATTAAATTATCCAATACGTGTTGAATCAAAATCGGTCCTAAATAGCATGTGAATGTTCCTTCCATACCAATTTGGTGAAATAAAATCAGTTTTTTTCTAGCACCATTTGTAGTCGCAACGATGTAAAAGGACAGGGGCGGACGTATGAGTTGGCTAGGCCGGGCGAACATGATGCTACATATTATAATATTAATATTTTATATTATATAAATTATATATACATAAAATTTTTTTCAATCATTTATAGCATATAGACAAATAAAAAATCGATCCGGATATGAGTCACATAAATTTTTTATTCCATGAATTTCTTATCAGATTTAAATCAGGGTTACAAGGTCAAATTTTAAAATTCAACACGTGTAACTTTATATCCATAAAACAACTATTTCTTATTTTTCTGAACTATCTGATCAAAGATTCAACGACATTTTTTTCTTTTCTTCACATATACCTGAATATCACATTATTGTCTCTATATAAACTTATTGAGTCCATTATGATTGCAGCATATTCTTTCTATTGTATAATAATATATATATATATATATATATATATATATAGAATTTTAACGGCGGGTGCGGCCGCGAATTAAACGGTCGACGTTAAGATCAACTAAATTCGCCGCACGCAATAACCTATATATATATATATATATATATATATAACATTTCTTTTTTTTTAGGTCCATTCGGAATTAAATGCGATTTGTATCTCAGATTATGATAAGATAGTGATTACGAACGACGATCGCGCGCATTAGATCGCAATTAAATCGACGGCCCGTATCGCGCACCGCAATACGCACCTAATGCTCCCTATATATATATATATATATATATATATATATATATATATATATATATATATATATATATTGATTATCGAACGGCGGGTGCGGCCGGTCCTAAATCGGAGCTTGTGATGCGATGGTTCTTGTCCACCTGCCGTTACAATCATTATATATATATATATATATATATATATATATATATATATATAGATGATAAATTTGGTCCATGCATCCAACCGTCGATGTGAAACCGTCCGATGCGATGGACCCGTGATTTTTTTCCCTAGCACCATTAGATGTAGTCGCGACGCATGTATTGAAAAGGGCACGGGCCGTATCACAAGATCGGATGAATCACGTCGACCGTTGGATGCAATGGACCCGTTTCTTGGGTATAACCGTGTATCGGACGGTCGGGTGCTATTGTATGGACCCGCGATATAAAAATGACTCGACTATATATATATATATATACATATATTTAATTCATACGACCCGTGATATAACCGCACAACTATATGTATATATATATATAGGGAGTTATTAGTTTAGTCCATCGCATAGGAATAGCGTTTGGTCGCGGCCGCACCTGCCGTGCGCAATAATTTTCATAATATATATATATATATATATATAGCGTTTGGTTGCGCAAAGCGTTTGCGATTGCGCGAAACTGATTCTGCAAACGTACAACCAAATAGTTTTACAATCGCAATTTTCTTGAAACAGATTTCAAGCAAATAGTGTCCAAAAGCGACGATTGAGAAAACTGATAGGAGAAACAACTTCCTGCAGAATCAGTTTTAAACCTAGCGATCGCAGAAAATCAATTTTACAATCGTGTTACCAAACGCTACCTTCGCATTTGGATGTGGGGTCCCTAAACACAACATTTTCATACACGGGTTTTGGAAGCCAAGCTCGCATGTGGCCGTGTTACAAATGTTGTCTAACACAAAATACGGTATGTTTGGCGACCACATTCGTATTTGTGAAGCTAGACTTGCATATTACCAAAACACCCCTTGTTTATATATGCCCATCCAGTCCAACACAAAAAGAGATTGTACGAAGTAGTAATTTACATGGCCTGGAGTGGTTTTCATTGCCTGCGTTTACGGAAATTTTGTTTACAAAGGGTTTGCATACTTCATTTTTTTACATGATGAACATCATTTATCGACGTACGCTTTGGTTCTGCGATGTAGCATTTCACTGTGTCTACGCCGCAGACACACCTACAATGCTAATCCTAAACGTAACCGAAGTATATACTTAAAAATTTAAAACAAAAAATGTTACACATAACATAACCCTTTTTGCAATCCATCACCAGCCCACACACTTTTATTTTAAAGTATATTTTTTTGAGGAAAAAAAAAATTATCATGTTATTTTCACACGCATAACATACAAAGGCTTGTTTGGTTGCGCGTTTGGGCGGAGTGCTGAAAATCCCCAAACGCGCAACCAAAAGTGTGCCTTTTAATGCGTATCAAAAAGAACGATTTTTTGTCGGAATCTATTTTTGAATTGAAAACATGCCAAACATTAAACTCCTTTTAAATATGGTCTCCCCTTTGTCTTTTTTTTTTACAAAGTATATATTTGGCCGATGAAATATGCTTTTTCATTGAAAATGATTTACATATTTATATGAAATGAATGTGAATATTTTCATGTTTTCTAAAATATGGTATATACAGATATATCAGAATATATACTACATTAGGCGACATAATGAATCTAAACAGGCTACAAAACTAATAGTCCAAACAAATCCAAGTTTTCTAGTGGACAAGAAAAATGATACGTCTAGCCTCATTACAGTTCACACTGGATTTTTTTAAAAATCATACATTTTTCAATTGAATTATATAATGTTATATGAAATGAAATATATATTGAAATACAATAATGTATTTTTGTTGCCTTGAAAAAATAATAAAACTTTTGCGCCGTATACTACAGAGTTGCAAAAAAGTTTGCAAAACGGACCCATACAATTCGTGTGTGTCCCTGATTTGTGCTTTTTTTTTTTCTGTTTTTTAGGAGTTCAAGATCACATATCACATAATTACCATCTCATCATCAGCTTTATTATTTGCCGCATTGAATTTGAGCGTTAAATTTGACTTTTTAGTTATAGTCCCCCTCCCCGAACGGGCCTAGTTCAAGCTGACCCTTGAGTCAGGCCCAGGGCCCAGATTCAACCCCGGGCTTGGCCCGATAGAAAAACAGGCCAGGCCAACCTCACCCGTTAACGGCCCCAGGCCAAGTTTTGACCCTACAGGTCAGGATCAGGCTTTCGGACCAAATGTTGAACTTTAGAGCATCTTCAACAGATAGGTTAACTAGGATGTTAGTATTATTTTCTTACACAACATGTAAAAATGTTTTTCTAATAGATATATTAAAAGTGAGCTAAATGTAGGTTTCACGTGTCATGTGTTATCTTTTAAGCTAATTGTGGGTAGTGTTTTAGCTAGTCAAATGTGAGCCCCACGCGATAATTTTCCTTAAATAATTAAAAAAAATACATTTGAGAGGTTGAGTGGGTGGAGAGGTAGGACCCACTATTATTTTGGCTAGTTTATTTAACTAGTCCATTTAAGCAACAACAACCAACTAAATAGGGGTGTAGTAAATGAGTGTGTAGTTGAGATATAAAGTGTTAACATGATACTTTAAGATGTGTTTGTGCACAAATTTGAAGGGAAAATGAAAGAAAGTGAAGGAATTTGGGTCAAAAGTAAAGTAGTAAAAAGTAAAAAAAATTCATTTGACCAACTTTCATAGTGTTTGTCCATACGGTGGAAAAATTTTCTATCACTTTCTCTCAAATTCTCACATATGAGAAAAAAAAAGGATTTTTTCACTTTTTTTAATAAATTTTATATACCTCTTTAGCTCCCCTTTACTCAAAGTATCGAGATACATGACTCGTTGAAATTTTTTTACATTTCAATAAATGATATCATTTAATTCATCGGAGTATCTACATTATATTTTATAAAATTGCATATCTTAGTGGATGAGACACGGGATTTAAAAAAAATGTGTGGTATATGTTTTAGACTTTAAATAGACTACATTTAACATTTTTCCCTTTTCTTAAGAGTGTTGCTACACTCTTTTTTTTTTCAGTCCAAAATACAGATCTATATATCTTGTTACAGATTCAGTGAAACATATATCTGGTTAGATGATATATGCCTCACTAAATTTTTTCTTTCATTTACTAAAAATGAATTTATTTAATTCGAAATAAAGCTCATATATATTTTTTATCAAATCATATACCTCTTCGATAATGTTAACTATTTTAAAAAATAAAATAAAAATATTAGAACCCTGAGTTTAGTTTTAATCGATAAGTGTGACTGAATATATCATTTTCCTTTTTTTGAAAGCCAATAGAGAAGTCCAATATCAGCCGCGAATAATGGGTCCTAAACGACGAGCAGCCCAGCCCAGCCCAGTTTCAGTGGGGTGAGCTCATGGTGACAAAACAACTTGGCCACGTGTGAAACGGTCAACATCGTACGGAGCGAAAAAATTCCAAAAACTTTCAGGAAGACATGATGAGAAAGACATAAATTGGCGGGACCAACGGCCGTCCTTAACCGCTTTAGATACCCTTCGCAAATCCCAAAAGGGCACTTCTATTTTCACCAACCGACTAATACCACCAACCAAAAAAAATAAAAAAATCATAATTTAAACCGATTCCATCAATCACTGTGTGTCAACTATCTATTAATCTATTTGAAAAACTCTGTCTGACTTTTTTCTTTTTTTTAACCTTTTTAACGGTTAGTCAATCGATTTTTGATAAGGCCATTTAAATTTGTTCAGTTGTATTTTTATTTGCATTTGATGTTGGTTTATTGATTGGACTTTGTAAAAAGAATTTTTGGGTTGTACAAATCATATGGATATTGTTTGGATTTAGAGCTGTGATAGATTTTGAATGCGATTCTATGTATGGTACGAGGAATGGATTGTTTTATTGAGTATTTCAATTTCATTTGTTGTTTGCATAATGCATGTAGTTGGATTTAAGGTTATTAATGTTTAAGAATGACAAATTTGAATAGATCCATATGATAATATGATGATTAGCTATCAATTAAATATGATTTTGTTAGATTTTTTAAGGTGCATAGCTAATTCTTGGTCTTGAATCGAATATGATTTTATTAGATTTTTTATGTGCATGATTAACTTCATTTTTTTTTCTTTAATAATGGTAGTTCTGATTTGTCTAATATTTAATTTGACTGAAATGTCTGGTAGCGATACATTTGGAGTTCACCTTATTGCAATTATGTTTTTTTTTTAAGGTGTTAAGAATTAAGTGAATATATTGTAAATGTTGAATAAAATGTAAATGTGAATGTGATTGTGAATGCATTTATATTTTAATATATATTAATGTTGAATGTGATCGAATGTGTCTCAGGTCGACAAACCAACGGTCGAAGATTTTAAAAGAAGATTGACATAACGTCTGTAGAATATTTTAAAAGTTTAATTGACAAGAAATGATTGATGGTATTAGTATAGTTGTTTGTTTAGTCGGTGAGATTAGTTAATTGGTTGGTGGAAGTAGACTGCCCATCTCATAATCATGTCCTCCTCCTATAGTAAGTTAGTAACTCCCAAAGCATTATCAAATCTCAAACGAGAAATCTCACAAGAGATGCAGAGCCATTCAATGGCGAAGACATATGTCATCCTCTCCTCCTTGTTCTTCTTCTTGGAGATGGCAATGGCGAAGACGATTCCCACCACTTTAGATGGTCCATTCAAGCCGGTCACCCGCCGCTTCGATCGCTCCCTCCGACAAGGCAGCGATGACCTTCCGATGGACCATCCACGGCTCACAAAACGCGTCCCCACAAATTTCCCTGAGCAGATCGCTCTCGCAATCTCCTCTCCTTCTTCTATGTGGGTCTCTTGGGTTACTGGTAAACTCACTCTCTCTGTCTTGTGCTCTGTTTGGAGGATAGTATTTGAGAAGTCTTTCGATCAGGGGATGCTCGGATTGGATCGAACATTACGGCGTTGGACCCATCGAAGATAGAAAGCGAGGTTTGGTATGGCGAGGAGAGCGGGAAGTACCCTTTTGTGGAGAGAGGGGTTTCCATGGTCTACAGCCAGTTATACCCCTTCGAGGGACTCTTGAACTACACCTCTGCTATCATTCACCATGTGAAGCTTCAAGGCAAAGGAGAATTCTTGCTCTTACTGAGTCTGCTTTCTTGTTGGAGACTGATAAAATCTGATGGGATCTACAGGTCTCGAGGCTCGAAAAAAATATTATTACAGATGTGGGGATAGTTCTCTCAAGGCGATGAGCGACGAACGTATTTTTGAAACTATGCCACCCTCCGGACCAACAATGTATCCCCATCGAATCGCGGTTGTTGGTGATCTAGGCTTAACAGGTGTTAAGAGAGGGTAGTTTTTTGTTTTCCTTATTCAGTTTGGTTTTTTGAAATAATCTAACATAGTATCAGAAACTTCACCTTAAACAACCTCTTTCTGACAATAGGCAATACAACAACTACCATTGATCACCTCGCTCGAAACGATCCGTCGATGATTTTGATGGTGGGTGACATGAGCTATGCCAATCAGTACCTCACCATGGGCGGAAAAGGCGCCTCCTGCTACTCGTGTTCTTTCCCCAATGCGCCCATTCGCGAGACTTATCAGCCACGCTGGGATGGCTGGGGAAGGTGTACACAATGACCCCTGTTTTTTGAAGACTAATATGAAAATTTTGTGACTGAATTACAAATGTATGTTGTTCTTTGTTAAGGTTCATGGAGCCGCTGGTTTCAAGGGTCCCAATGATGGTTATAGAAGGAAATCATGAGATCGAACCACAGGTTGATGGGATAACTTTCCAGTCTTACCTTACCCGCTTCGCTGTTCCATTGGAGTGCGGCTCCAGTAGCAATTTCTACTACTCATTTGATGCCGGTGGGGTACACTTCATAATGCTGGGAGCATATGTCGACTACAACCAGACTGGTGACTGAAATTATACGCAATCACATGAAAAAAAAAAAAAAGACCAGTTTGATAACTCTAATATAAAAGGAGAATTCATCGTTCCTCATAGATTCTGTGAGAATGAGGAATGATAGGAATTTTGCAATAGTCATACAGGAATAAAGTATTTCAAATCTCATTTGTCTTTGTGTATAAGCATAAGAAAAATAAGAAGGATTACCAAACTGTTCTAACTTCTAAGTGATGTCTAGAATGAATGTATAGTGTTTTCTGATGAATCCATTCTTTTAGGTGCTCAATATTCTTGGCTAAGAAGAGACTTACTTAAGGTGGACCGCACAGTGACGCCGTGGTTGGTGGCTGCTTGGCATCCTCCTTGGTATAATAGCTATTCATCACACTATCAAGAATTCGAGTGCATGAGACAGGAAATGGAAGCACTTCTGTATCATTATGGTGTTGACATCGTATTTTCTGGTCATGTAAGTAAAGTCATTTCATGTTTTTTTTGTAATAGAGTATATACTGACACAATTTTATTAGAGAACATTTCATATACTACGTCAGGTGACGTGACATCAACAGAAATTCCTTCAAAATTGTTGAGTTTACCTTATGATCTTGACAGGTCCATGCCTATGAGAGGATGAACAGGGTATACAATTACACACTAAATCCTTGTGGACCTGTTTACATAACAGTTGGAGACGGCGGAAACATAGAGAGAATCGACATCGATCACGCAGACGACCCTGGGAAATGCCCTTCCAAAAGCGACAACATGCCCGAATTCGGAGGTGTTTGTCATCTGAACTTCTCTTCTGGCCCTGCCAAGGGTAAGTTTTGCTGGGATGAACAGCCAGAGTGGAGTGCGTTTAGAGAGAGCAGCTTTGGCATGGGATACTAGAGGTGGATTCGCATAAGCCACTTTCACTTGCATTTTTTTTTTCTTTTTTAAGCTTGATTTAGTGATGATGTTTGATCATGGATTTATGAATGTATGTGTGGGCAGGTTATTAATTCAACACATGCATTGTGGACTTGGCACAGGAATCAGGATCTGTACAAATGCAACAGCAGAGGTGATCAAATATATATAGTGAGACAGCCTGATTTGTGCATGGCCAATCTTGAGTCTATTGTAAGCTAATTGGTTTGTGAGTTTTATTGCTCTTTTGCTTTTCCAGTCTTATGTAATTTATTAGAATAAGATATGGAGTGAAATATATGCCATGTAAATTACATTACATGACTTTCTTTAACATTTGAGGTCTTCGCATTCATGTCATCAATACAGAATTATATTCATTATTTGTGTTCTTTCATATATAAGGTGTATATAATTGCATTGGATGACAAAATTGAGATTAAAATAAGAATAATTAATACTGGACTAACCTTTTTTTCTTTTTTTTTTTAAAAAGATGGGTCTAACCCGAATCAGGGCCAAATGGGTTTGGGTTAAACATAATTTATCTCAAATCAGATAGATGTGCATTTTTCAAGAGTGCAATTTATTGTAGATTGTTCTATTCTATTCTGATTTGCATTAATTCTACATAGTAGCAGTAATATTTTGAAATTTCTATTAAAAATATAGAAACAAAAAAAGTCCATGCAGCAGTGCAGCACTAGTGCAACTCTCCAGTGCAACTCTCCAATCAAGTAAGCCATGTAATTGAAATCCAACAAAAGGCTATGTACAAAAAATAAAACGCTTTGTTTCCATTTGTTTATCACTGATCATACCCGTATATAATTTTTTTAAAATTATTGATGGTTTATCCTGAATTAGACTCTGCACATACGATATTGTAATGGAATATTCTTTTAGGGCATGTGTTATTTGGATCTCAATGGGAAATGAATAAGATTACTTGTGAGTTGACAAAGTTGTGGTGAATGAACCTTCTCATTTGATGAATTTAAGACATTGTGATTGATCCAAATACAAAATAAGCATTAAAAAGTATACAGAGGTTCTAAATGGTCAGTAATGGCATCCATAAAAATGGGGGTGACGCATGAAACGGGCCATGGGTTTTCCCATAGTAGTAGTATTTATTGATTGGGAAAGATATCTTGTGTAGTCTTATGATGGTTTTTATTGTTTTCTTTATAGTTTGTGTACATCTATTCAAGTATATACTGTTACACTATTATGTATTTTAAAAAAATAATAATGAAAAAATTAATTTTTATATATTGTATTATCGCAATATATAATATAAGTGAATAAAAAAGCAATTTTAAGCACAGTGCTGGACCAATCTTTACTATTACCAAGATGCACATTGTTTTCACTTCTATAATATTTCCCATATTCTAGTATATACTAGATTGGGCTTATTATGCATAGATTAGGAGAATACTAAAGTTTAGATTTATATTATTGAATAGTATTTTGTATTTTATTTTATTTTGAAAAAATTGTTTTTCATTAAATAAATCAATTTATTATACTAACCAAAATTGTTTAAGTTTTTATATTTGTTCTTTGGTCTGTAATATTTTCATTTTCAATTTTATCTTTAGTTATATCTGAATTTTTTAGTTTTATATTAACGTGTAAGAATAGAAAAACATGTATTTTAAATATTTTAAAAGATAATGTGAGATATCCATCAAATCTATTTTTTTATATCTATCCATCTATATTAATGATATATTGAATTACTGGTGGTGATTATGTCATATCATCATATTTTTTGTTGTTATTATTTTTTATTTGATTTGGATTTAGATAATTATGGAACATAGTTCATAACTCATAAATAGCTAATTTCATATCAAATATGAGTTTTAACATTTGATCTCATTTTTCATCATGCAATAGTCATTTTGGGAAAAATATATCTCACAGTCATAATTATATATTGAAAATCTCTTTCAAATAAGCTATTGATCACCCCAATCGAAATTATACTTGAAAAATTATGAATTTTTTAAAAATTTTAAAAATAATTTAATTCTTGATTTTTTTATATATACCCTAAAAAATCACACTTTAGCAAAATATCTATGATTATTTTTTATTTTCAATAATATTATTTAAAAGAGTTTAAATTGCACATGAACGCTCATTTTTTTTTATCTATTTCAACAATATTGTTGGTTTGAGAATTTCAAATAAGATATTTTTATAATATAAATTAGTCGAGGGATATATATGTAAAAAAACTCATTTTTCAGTTGTAACATATCTATTTTATTATGTGTAATTGCATAATAAATTTTATAAAATATTTATTTAATCATTATTAAAATTTTATCATATCATTTAAGTATATATAACATTGTATATTGTATTACATATAAATAAATTGAAAAAAAATGTGGGTATTGGTTGTGGGCAGTGGTGAAGCCAGGAGTTATAGGGGGGGGGGGGGGGGGGGTTGCTAATGTAACTTATGTAAATAATAAAAATAAGAAACTAAATAGTTTATCTATTGTTCGGCAAATTTAATCTTGTTGCTTGTTCTTTCTCCAAATTCAAAGCTCAAGGTAAGGGATCCCTATAAATAACAAATATTATATTTGATTATATTATATATTAATATAAATATTGTAAATTTTAAATAAATTAGTAAAAATGATAATAATGAAAATGTAAAAAATTCTATACTTTTGATGTTTTGATAGAGGAGATGAGAGGATTGTGATCGCCAATTATGTGGGAAGGTTAATGAAACAAAAAATAAAAATCCAGAATTTTTCTGGAGATAGGATTGAAGGATATTTTGTTTTATATGGAAGGGAGGGGGTAAATTAATTAAAAGAATGTGTGATTTGTGAGGGCAACGTGTATGGTGGATCCATCCACATCAATACGTACGTCATGGTGGTTATATTTTCTTTTTCGAAGATTCCTGTATGTGTTGCTTCGTGGGCTTTTAGTCTTTTACTGTTGTTTTTTTTATGATTCCCGTTTGTGCCTTATTATACTCAGATTTTTTTTTTTTATATAGTACCATATACAGTTTTATATATTTTTGTTGAAAATTCAATAAAAAAATTTATTTTATTACATAATGTACATATTCCATTAAATATTTTTTATATTTATTAAAAATAAGTCCATTCAACTTGAAATAGAGGGATGTATATTTTTTTTTATCAATCCTATTATACAAGCCCCACTATTTAAGCATTATTGACAGGTTATGAAGTGTCATTCCCTCATTGGTTGCTTGTTTGAATTTAAAAAAATGTTAAAAATACAAAGTACAATATTGCCCATCATTCAAATCTCACACTTTCCTCCCTCATTAAACTTATCCCCACTTTTTTCAAAGAACAAATCAAACTATTCCATTTTAAAAATCTATTTTTTCAAAACCAATTCAAAATAAAATAAAAAAACAGAAACCATTAAAAACAAGACAGAAATTAGAATTCTCTCTGGATTCTTAAAAAAAGTAAAAAAAAATGGAATCATTGAAAAAAAATCCATTTATTCAAAAGCATTGAAAATGATGGAATTTTATTTACGACCTCTCATTCAATCAGAAAACGATGGTGATAAGGAATAATTAACTTTTTTTTTGAAACATTGTTGTTAATTTGATAATTATTTAATTACAATCATCAGACAAAGTATTTATGATAGATGTTGATGAATGCGGAAATAAAACACAAATCACGATAAAAAAACAATAGTTCAAAATAAAAATCACTTACATTTATAAAATGTAACTTAATTTTAAAAATAAATTGCATTAAAAGTGAGTTACATTTATAAATGTAACTGATTTTTATTATACAGAATAATTAAAAGTCGGTTACATTCCACATATGTAACTGACTTTTAGATCTAATGCATTGCAATGTCACTATCTTTTGAAAAATAATATATATAAGTCTAAAATTGAAATGCAACTAATTGAAATTTTTGAAACATAATGTATAGAAGTCTTTGATAGTTTGAAATATAATGCATTAACATGTCAGATTCAACTTTCAACGTTAAAAACATAAAATAAAAAACTTTCATGTAAAATTTGAAACTGCGAGAATTAACATAAAAATCATATTCAAAATACAAAAAAAAATAATTTAAAGAACATACAATAACAACCACCACACCTAAATCGGTGGACATTGAAATGGATGTCAAAATGTTCAATTGTTTTCTTTGATCAGATAAACGACTGAGAAAGTCCTCCATAAATCAAATCCGATTTGAAAAGTCAATCAAATATCAAAGCTGACAGGTTTCAAAAGCTTTTTGAAGAATTATAGACATTTCAGCATAAAATTAAGGGAAAAAATTCAATTATCAATAGGTGATTCAAAAAATATAATAAAAAATGAAAACAAATCACAAACGAATACAATACAATCACGGAAATATATAATCGTCCATTAATACAGTGAAAGTTATCCAAATTGATTTAAAGGGTATTATGGATAATATCATTAGTGCTAGCTCATAGGATTTATATGGGCCTATGAAATAGGGTTTGTGAATCATTTTATTTTATCAAAAACATATACTTAAAAAATATAAAAACACGTTGTTTGAGTTTTGTTTGATAAAAAGTGGCTCAGTCCCTTTTGCTGTTGACTTGTTGACTTGTTGCTGTTGAGTGAATGGGGGGCACATGGGCCCTGTTAAAAAGATGAAAAGGGTGGGGGCATGTATGGGCCCTAATGAAAATAAAAACAAAAATTAAGCCCTCTTGGTCCCCACCCACGTGACTCCACCACTAGTTGTGGACAGTTTTTTTTATAATTTTATTTTGGGTTTTTTATTTTTAGATCTTTATAAACTATATGATTTAGTGATCGATCTTTCACATCTTCATATTTCGGTTTAAAACCCTAGATTTCAATGGTATGTTTTTTATTAGTCCCTGGGCGGACCTATTCATAAATTATTTGGTTTTCTTTTTAGTCACTAGGAGGGACTAAAAGGAATGTATCATTTAAATCTGGAGACTTAAATCGAAATATGAAAAAGTGAACGATCGATTACTAAATCATGCAGTTTATGAGAACTTAAAAATAAAAAACCCTTTTTTTATAGGAAATGTTACGTCTAGCTCCATTTCCCTCATCAATTCCAATTTATATGTGTTTTGAATTTTTAAAAATAGTATACCTTATCTAATGAGTTACACGCTTTTGTAAAAAATGAAATATATATTCCAATAAATTGCATTAATATATTTATAGAAAATGTAAAAAAAGTTTTTTTGAAGCATATGTATTGTTAATTTTCTATCAACACATATAAAGTTGAAACTGGGGTTGAAAACAGATCTGGATGTAAAAGCGTCCTTTTTTTATTGGGCGTTGTTACAATCATATCTGTTTCCAGCCCCACTTTCAGTCCTATATGTATCGATAGAAAATTAATGACGCATATGTTTCATTTTTAATAAAAACATATAATTCATTAGATAAAATAAATTATTTTAAAAAATTCAAAACATATGCAATATGAAACTGAGGTTAAAAATAGGGCTACAAGTAACATTATCCTTTTTTTTATTTGATGTGTGCGAGGAAGACTAGTATTTGTCTAACCAGATATCATCTTCCATATAACATCATCTTTGTGACTGACATGATGTGCCCCGTCTTACGGTGGGCCCAAGCCCACTCTATACCACTTTTGATTCGTGTGCCTGTCAAATTTGTTAGAGGACTTTAGGAAAAAGATACACTCAGTCATCATTATCGATCAAAATACAGACTTGAAGTGTTTTTATTTTATTAAAAATAGTAAACATCATCTAATAAGATATATACTTTCATAAAAAATGCATATTGTTTCATTTCAAATTGAATGAACTTATTTTTAACAAGTGTAAGAAAAAATTCAATAAGGTATATACATCATCCAACGAGGTATATACTTAATTAAATTTATAACAAGGTATACATAGTTTGTGTTTTGATTGATAATCGTGACTGAGTGTAGCAGCACTCAGGACTTTAACATTCCAGTGTTGTTCATTAAAAAAAAAACATTTTTATACAAAAAAAATTTTGTCTCAATTTTATTCTCATGTGCATCGATAAAAAGTCACTTTTATAAAAATATATACCTCATTAAATGAGGTACACAATTTTTAAAAATTCAAAACACTTTCAAATCTCTATTTGAACGTTCAAACATTTTGTGTAGACTAGAATTAGAACTAAAAAAAAAAAGAGTTGAATGTAACATTATCCTAAAGAAGTCACTTTCGTGTAAACTTTATTTCTATATCATAGAATTATGCAAAGAGAAAATCCATATAACCCCTTGTAACATGTTCGATATCCACAAAATCCCTTGACTTTTCTATTTATCCATATAACCTCTTGTAAACACATTCCCCGAGTTAAAAAAACTATTCACAAAGTTACAATATTCAAAACATATTCCGTTATCTATACACTGATTAAAAATGTTACATTCTTTTAACCCAGATCCAGGTGTTCAGGTTCAAGTGCATCACTAGCTCGTTCAATGCAAAGAAATTCGAGGAGACGAGATTCCGTGAAGAAGGAATGGTTTAATGTTTACACGCATGGGGGGGTGGGGGGGGGGGGGGGGGAGCTTTTGAATTTATGATGTGTTTAGAGAAGATTATATGGATATATGGAAAAAACAAGGAGTTATATGAATATCGGGCAGATTACAGGGGGGTTACATGAATATTTCAGAAGCTATCCTATGAAATCGTTAAATCTGCTTTTGATTTGTTCCACCACCCAACCCGTGGAAATACGAGTAATAGACAACAATTACTATGGTCCACCTGTGGATCCCTAGAAACCACGTCGCTCACAAATGTAGGATCCGAAGGTTATATGTGTCCTGTATCTCCCATTTCATTTTATAAACACTCACAACGTCATATCATCATCATATAATACACACCCAGTGATCCTTATTTGTAGTCGGAGACCATGTCGAGCACAGCCGGACTCGTTATTCCCTGCAAAGGTAGGTGTTTTTTTTTATTTCTTCTGTGATTTGGGTTTGGTTGGTTTTTTATATATGTATTAACACAAAGTGATGGTGGTGGTGGTGGCAGCTGCGGTGGCATGGGAGGCAGGGAAGCCTCTTGTGATGGAACAGGTGGAGGTGGCGCCGCCGCAGGCCATGGAGGTTAGGATCAAAGTCAAGTATACCTCACTATGCCACACCGATGTGTACTTCTGGGAGTGCGAGGTCTGGTTTTTGTTCTTTCTCTGTTATTCAGAAATCGAGTTATTCAGATTTGGGAGAGATGGCTCAGAAGGTGAATTGAGTTTTTTGTGTTTTGGGTTGGTGCAGGGTCAGACGCCTTTGTTCCCTCGCATCTTTGGACATGAAGCAGCTGGGTAATCTTGCAATTACGCTGTTCTTTTTTACAGTACTAAATGCAGTCTTATATAATATTTTAAATTTTTTTTTATAAATGATATATTTTATAATTATATATATATATAATTATTTTAAAAAATAAAAACATATCCAAACTGCATTGGAACTTTTTCCCTTTTTTTTATTTGGCCCTTATACGTGGTTCTGTAATTCTGTTGTGGTTGATGGGTTTTGATGTTTTTTTATTTTGTGATTTTTGATTTGTGGGTTGTAACTAAGATATTATTAAAGAATGTCTGTACATGAATTTGGATTGATGTGCTTGCTATTCTTTGTTTTATATTATTAGTATATACAAGTGGATATGTTTTGTTTAGGGGAGCCAGTGAGGGCTGGAGAATTTTATTTATTCTTATTTCATGAGTTCTCTTGGGGACTTCGGGAGGGGACTTGGGGTTGATCACTAATGCCCTGTTTGGTTACAGGAATAACACAGGAATCAAGGGGAATAGGCAGGAATAAGTGGATTTTGGCTGTTTGGGAAGGTGGAATTAAGGTGGAATTCGGATGGTGGTATAAGGTGGAATAAGGTGGGATAGCTATACCATCCCTTACCATGGAATAAAGAATAGTGGATGGGTGGTGTAAGTGGGACCCACCTGTCCCCAAAAATTTTTACATTTTTGCCCCTGCCTTATCCCACTCCATTAAATCACCATCGACTCTCCCTGTTATATCACCCCTGTTTTCTCACTGTTACGCCGAAAAGAAAAAGAAAGAGCAGGTCGGCATAGGCAACGCAGTACATATCTTATTTGAGGCAATGCATCTATGCAACTATTGCATAGAATATGCACATATTAATTTTTCTAAATCACAAAACTTTGTTTTTTATAAATGTCAATAACAAATAATATGTGAAGGGTAAATATGTCCATGTGAAATATTAAAACCCACCATGCCACACTTTATCCACATCTTATTCTACCTCAACCAAACACTCAAATCCTTATTATTATGTTTCCCAACGAGAATAACTGAAAATACATCCAAACAGAAAATCACTTATTCCATTCAAAAAGTTATCTATTCCTGGAATAGGCATAAACCCCAGAATAGCTTATGTCTCTATCCAAACGGCCCCTAAGGGCTGGTTTGACAAAATGATAAATGTTGGGATAAGGGTTAATTATTGAAATAAGTGAGTCGGAAGACAGTTTATCCCTATATGGTATAAAAAATAATTGGGATAAACTGCGGATAGTTGTCTCGAATTTGAAATAAAAATAGGAATATTTTGTTCCACCTAAAGGCTGAGATAAATGTCATTTATCCCCATTTTTTATCTCAATTTGAACAAATATAAATATGAAAAAAATTGATAAAAATTTTTAATCCCCTAAAATTAAGACAATTTATCCTCAAAATATTAACCCCTTGTGAAACTAGCCCCAGCATCTTATTGGTTTATTGTTGATGCTTTTGGAATCCTTCATTCACTAGTACATGTGCCACCTAGAGGGTTCTCATTTGCACAAGTCATGTATGAAGTAATCTGCACAAGAAATTTTTTTTTTGTTCTCTTTGGCTAGAACTAAGAGTTTGCCTCCCATAGGACTCCCATGGGGATTGTGGGTGATTCTGTGCATGCGGGTCTTATTATTGTGGGTGATTGTGGGGTTTCTCATCATGAAAACACAAAAAAAAGAAAAAATAAAAGAGAGAAGAAAAGAGGAGGAATAAGAATGCAGGAAGTGATTTTATTCGGACTCCAGCTTATTATTTATTAATGTGCATGTTATGTAGAATTTGCCTATGGGATATGTCAGTTCTATGTATTGTTAATGGTCTTGCTTTGCATAATTCTGTGAGGAATAGAATTTAGAATAACAAAAATAAGCAAATGTTCTGTACAGGTTGATATTTGTCTCTAAAATGACTGTCTAGCGGTTCACACCGTAGTTTGCATGTTTTGTGGTCATACGATTTTTTTTTTTTATATTGGAGGGACCCCCCATGGTTGACTTACAGTTAAGTTGAGAAGACTACTTCTGCTTGTTTGTCCCAGTCCCACAGAAAAATTCTTTCGAATAATCGCCAATAAATAGGTAGGTGTCAAATAATCTATGTACTTCATAAATTCACAATTACATTTGAAGAAGCAAATATAACTCTCTAATACATACATGTTGATGCTCTTGAAAGTTGTTGAGAATTCTTTGATCTTTCTCAACTGTTCCCTATAAATCATCATTAGTTTTCTTCTCATATCCATCACCGAAAATAAACAGGATTGTGGAGAGTATCGGTGAAGGCGTGACTGATCTCAAGCCAGGTGACCATGTGCTCCCCATTTTCACAGGGGAGTGCAAGGAGTGCCGTCACTGCAAGTCTGAGGAGAGCAACATGTGCGACCTTCTGAGGATCAACACTGACAGAGGGGTCATGATCAACGATGGCAAGTCCCGCTTCTCCATCAAAGGAAAGCCCATCAACCATTTCCTTGGCACCTCCACCTTCAGCGAGTACACTGTCGTCCATGTTGGCTGTCTCGCCAAGATCAACCCTGCTGCCCCTCTCGATAAAGTCTGTGTTGTTAGCTGCGGAATATCAACTGGTAATCATCTTGTTCTATATTGATTTTGTTTTAGTTGTCCTTGTAAATACGGTTGTGGATAATGGTGTCTTGTGTTCTTGAATATCAGGTTTGGGAGCTACATTGAATGTGGCTAAACCCAAGAAGGGATCAACGGTTGCTGTCTTTGGGTTGGGAGCTGTTGGATTAGCGGTGAGTTCTGTTTTTCCCAACATCTTTGTGCGTTAATTTTGCTCATCTTAACATAGTGTTGTTATCGCTGGGATTTTAGGCTTGTGAAGGTGCTAGAATTGCTGGTGCATCGAGAATCATTGGTGTTGATTTAAACCCAAACCGGTTCGAGGCTGGTAAACTATAATTCAATAGAGAACCTCATCTTCTTTGTTCTTGTATGTCTAATCGACATTTATCTAGGCCTGTGTGCTTTTTCTATTCAGCCAAGAAGTTTGGTGTTACGGACTTCGTGAACCCTAAGGATCACCAAAAACCAGTGCAGGAGGTGAGTGTCCGCGTATCACAAACAATTGCATGTGTGTTATAGATATTATATAAAAGGAGACAATAACCATGTATTGATCATTACAGGTGATTGGGGAGATGACTGATGGTGGAGTTGACAGGGCTGTAGAATGCACAGGCAACATCAATGCTATGATCTCTGCTTTTGAATGCGTTCATGATGTATGTTCCTTCTAGGAAATAAAATTGTTTCTTCGCTGATAGGCTTTGCGATGGATGGTTCATTGATTGTTCAAAAATCATGGTTTCTTTTCCAGGGATGGGGTGTTGCGGTACTTGTGGGAGTGCCACACCAGGATGCGATCTTCAAGAGTAAGCCGATCAACTTCTTGAATGAAAGGACTCTCAAGGGGACCTTCTTTGGGAACTACAAGCCGCGTACGGACATACCCAACGTGGTTGAGATGTATATGAAGAAGGTATATTTGATCATTCAGAGTCCCTTCAGTTGTGCTTGTGATTGCTTTTGCTTTTTTTTTAATCATGGTTATGATGGAGTTGCTCTATGACAGGAACTGGAGTTGGAGAAGTTCCTCACACATAGGGTCAAGTTCTCTGAGATCAACAAGGCATTTGATTTGATGTTGAAGGGTGAGGGCCTCCGTTGCCTTATCACCATGGACTAGAGTGCATGACGACCTTGTAGAAGGCCTTGTAATATGTGTAGTGATCTGGAATGCCCTCTATGTTCAAATCCAGATTTTGAATAGGAAGAGAATAAAATATCACTAGCTTTGTTTTCTCCGCTGTGAGTAGCAGTTGAAAACAGTTTGGGCTTGGGTGATTCTGCTCTTGCGAGAGTATAATATATCACTAGCTTTCTTTTCTCTATTGTGAGTGCCATTTGGAAACAGGTTTGGGCGTTTCGCTTTTGTGGATTCATACCAAATTCGATTCCTACACACAGCGATTCTAAATCTTGAAGTAGGTGAAAAACATGCTTTAGTTATAAAAAAAATAACATCCGAGCAATCTAAGGAAAATTGTTGTCAAAACCTGCTGTAAGTGAAAAGATATTTTTCAACTTAATTTCAAAACACTACTATGGCTGTGAATTTGTTGAATGTTTTGTCACCATCAGATGGTGGATGCTTCTTTGTTTTCCATTTTTATCTATGATACTTTGCTGAAGAATAAGTTAGAACCCCTTTGAATTGTGATTTATCTTCAACTTTTTAAGATGACTTGGGTGGTGAAAATTTAAGAATGACTGGATTATTTTACATTCCATGAAATAATCATTGAGATCAACAATGAACAAGGAATAAATAGAATTGATAACTCATCCAACCTTGTGATGGGGAAAACCGATCCCTAATTCATCTTGATATATATTCTCATCCAAACAATCACCGACATTAGGAAAATCAGAAATACAACTCATTCCAGGGAACCACTAACAAACTGCAAATTGCAGATATATCACTCTGCATGTATGGAGGATAATCAATCCTTAAAAGAGTATCCACAGAGTTATGCTGTTGTTCTTGTAACATGGAGGACAGACTGGATTCAGTACCAATGGAATGTAAATAAAAAACACCAAGAAGAACTGTTGATGTCAAATATGCTTACATCTACTTGTATTTCTCCATTATCCTTCTGGCCTCTTCTAATGATTCCTCTTCTGATGTTGTCGGGGTGCCTCCACCCCCTCTTGGCCCCTCGTCGGAGTTGAAGGCTATAAATAGGAAGTATATTGAACCCATCATGGCCTGCCCATTCGAAGGAAGCTTGTCAATTATTTAGTTCCAAACCTCAGAAAACACTTTGGTCGTGGAATTCAAATATGAAAATTTTATATGCATTTCTATTGTTTTCCCAGGGATAAACAATCATACAATTGAACTCATCTTAAAATATCAGAGCACTGGATGTGGATCATACATCCTCTGAAATGAGGTATAACAGAAAAACAGATTCAAATAAGAATGGACATTCAACTAAACTTAAAAGGATTTTATTGACCAACATCTGCTAGAGGAAGCACATAGGATCAGTACGCAACACGACAACCACTATATACTGATTATGGATTCAAGCTATTCAGAGCAGATCATACAAATATGAGCACTTGCAAATTGATGGTGAATGTTACTACATGTACAGGGATATATTTTTTTTAAATTACTGAGAAATTAAGGTGAAGACAGACTCAGCAGAACTGTTATTTTATATGAATACCTTGCAATAAGAATCAAACAAATTTGTGCTGCAACCGATATACACGATCTATCAAAAGGCTTATAGAGAGGATGGGTCTGTGGGAAGTTGAATAACTCCATGACACAAAAAGTTCTTTAGGGGATAAAACCCATTTGAGCATAAAAGGGGCTTTAGAAATACATGAAACCGGATGTTAACAGGAGAATGTAGACCAACAATGATTCAATCAAGGTTCCACATGGCAGTCAATGTAACATAAGCTATTACCGAAGCCTTCGGTGCTATGTAGACCACTAAGAAACTCTACGTGACATGGTACATAAAAACCAATTTCAGCCATCACAGTGGAGTTAAACCTTCACCAAACCACCCCCCCCCCCCCTCTTTGAGGTGAGGCATAACTGAGGAATAAAGGGAATATGGGGAATAAGGAAAAAAAATTGTTTTTTTTTTGGAGAATAAACTCTAATACATATGCCTGCATAAGCTAGAAATAATTCTAATAATTATTATAAGGGGGTGTTGCATTTGTTTATCATAAAAATATCCTTCAATATCACTTTAAAAATATTATCTCACCAAACGTTCACACATCCCAAAAACATGTCACATCTAGCATATCACACATCACACACACCTCTCACACAAATTCCCAAACACAAGCAATATATGCAGGGATATAGTTGAGTAGTTGACATTTAAAAATTCATAAATTTTTATCCACCTCTTATCTACTACTTATCCTCACTTTATCCAATGTCACCCAAACAATAAAAAAATCACTTTTACATTTCCTAACAAGAATAACAAAAAGACAATTAAACAAAATTTTACTTATTCTGCATGGATTGTTATATATCCCGGTCTACTAATCAGGGATGAATAACTCTGTCACACCCCATACATGGGGTTAAAGTATATGAGAAATGCAAAAAGAGATTGTTTGGTAATCCATGTTTCACAAGCAAAATAGTCAATTACAACAGGAACAAGTATTCCAAAACGATTACCAGAACAAAGAGCGCCGTCGACAGCACCGACTTAAGTAGGAAAAGCGCACCCGACATAGCAACAACGCCCACGCCTATCCTCGCTATGGGTCTTGGAATAGAAATCTGAAACAAAATCAAAGAACTATCAGTGCCATTTGAAAAATACGCAAATCATAAAACATGGTTTGAATCATAAAAAATTAGAGCAACAACTGACAGGCACAAGTTTAGCCCCGGCATCAATTCCATCCTTTCCAACTCTCCACACAGTTTGAACAACTATTCCACATGGAATCAATAAAACCAGTCAGAAACCAGAATCGATTGGAATGAATGGAATAGAGAATACGTGTTGGGAGGGATTGGGACCTTTGAAGAAGTTGGACTGCGCGGCGACCACTGAAAGGGGACGGTAGCGGAGGCATCTGATCTGGGTCGACCCTCCGTGAAATCTCCATGGGCATTTGGGATTCAGAGAGAGGAGATTGGATGAGGGGATTGCGAATTTAGGGTTTCGGATTAGGCACGGGGTCTTGAATTGGAGTGAAATACAGGACGACATTTCTAGTGTGTCAAGATAATTTTGTTTTTTTTATTTTAAATATAATAAATAATAATTTATATATACACAAATGATTAGGTGCAAAAACGACTAGGTGCGACGAATGATAGCTCTTGAAACGTAGTAGTTTAGTAGTCTTAAAATGCCATGCATTGTCAACCATTTGTCGGAAGCCTATTATTATTGGCATTTTATCGTTAATAAAAAAACTCAAGACTATTATATTTACCTTAATAAAAAAAAACTCAGATTATTATATTTGGGTAAATTAATTTATTTTTTTTAATACACAAAAGCCCTGAGTGACAGTCCCGATTATAACATAACATACTACTACGAAACAAACATAGGCCAACAATGACCCAGAGAATAGTGGGCTCAAAGCCCATGATTTTCAGCCCATATGGTTGTGAGGCTGAATTGTCATTTCTTCTTATTAGCGGTAAGAGTTGATCCCGCATCCTCGGTTCCATGGGGTGTTTATCATCGGCTTATTTCTTTCTATTTGTATCTTACTTAACTTTTATTATAAGATTACCACATCATCACATATAAAATTAAACAGTTATAAATATATCAAATCATGAATAGATAAATGGATCTATTTTATTTGATAAATTCATGATCATTTGATTAATCAAAACATAAAACAAGTATAGAAAAACAAATAGAAGATCCAAACCCGGTGTCCCTCTACTACCCCGTTAAGCGGGTGGAGGATAGGAGTATTGGGACAAGAGCATAAATAAAATAGAATTAAACTATTTCATTTGTTGTGTAAAATAATCATGATAAAATTTAGACAATTATTCTAATTAAAAAAAAATAAAGATTTTTAATTGAGTGTAATGATATTATACAAATTTTTTTATTCTGATAAATAAAAATAAAATATATGAAATTTTTTCCCTAAAATTTGGATGATTGATCTCAGAACCTTAACCCCTCATTTATAGTGGAGAATTAACTAAAAAATATGGGTGAATATTGGATAATAACTCTTATTCGATGTTTATTTTTCCTAGATAAATCATGATAACTATGTCTGGATAAGATATGATAAAATCTGATAACTATTATAAAGAAATGATAAAAAAATTATTATTACATTTCTCAATATGAATAATTAAAAACACAACAAAATAAAAAAATTATTTATTCCTTATTTATACTATAATAGCCATAAACACCTGAATAACTTAATTCTATGTCCAAACGGGCTAACCTCTCGTGCAACGTAAGTGTCGGATCAGACGATTTCCTCTTACGCCCCATCAAGTATCGGATCAGACGATCTAGACCGTCGGATCAAATGCCAACCGTCGTGATTCAACTTGGTTAGTCCACGTGGATGCTTATCCTCGCATTCAAACAGGCTGAATTCGTATCCAATACGAATTGAACTGTGGGGCTGCAAATAAGCCCCGCTCCCATCCCACCTGAAGGTTTGCTTTTAACAAAAACTCGGTTGTATGGAGTCATTGGTGAGCAAGATCGAATGAGTCCCAAGGGAGACCATTAGATCGGGTGAGGGGGAGACCATTAGATCGGGTGAGGTTTTAATAATAACTTATTAGATGAGTTAAAAGTCTCCTTCAGATTTACCATCAATTGATGTGCGGGGACGTATAGCGTGGCATAATTGATGTGGGACCTGTTAACCTACTAATGTTTTAAATCTAGACAACAGAGTTTAACATGAAACCTTTTGTTTTTTTTTACTTGATCACATGTAGGATATTTAATTTCATACTTATCATCAGGCTTAGGAAGGGTCATAAGTTTTTAAAAACTTATAATTAATAATTGTCATGCACGTGTTTGACGCGGTGGTATCGTAGCGTTTGCTCACTGCTTCCTCTAGATCCTTGGTGTTCCATATTCACTTAATAATAATTTGTTATTGTAATCAACCAAAACCATCACCCTCCAAATCTTTGTATGAGAAAAAACAAAATAAAATGCTAGAGAAGGGTGTAAGACATAAATTTAAATTTGTTAAACCTGGAAGCTATAAGTTTATCCATTACAAATTTTGTTTTTTTTTTAAATGAAATGTTGGTGGATCTGTCACTTTTTTTATATAATGAAAAGAAGTACATTTCCTACAATAAACGCGAAAGGATAGGAAAAGGAGATCTATATACTACCTAAATAGTTAGGCTCTCAATAGATCTACAATCATATCCTACGAAGAAACAATCAACAAAGTGTTCCAAATAAAACAAACAGAAATAGCCCCTATACAAATACAACCCCACGTCGCAATACTTCGTTTGGTGTCATCCCAAATCCCTTCAGATGATATCGACGTTTGACGGAAGATTTTGCCATTGCGGGCCCTCCAAATTGCCCACAGGAGAGCGGGAATGAGGGAGCTCATGACCTTGCTCCTGACTCTCCTATCATCTGGTCTTGATAACCAACGTCCTAGAACCCACACCTGATTTAGGGAGTTCGGACTCCACTGCCATCCCACTGAGCGCCCAAGCAGACACCATACTTCTTTCGCAATAGGGCAGTCGCAGAACAAATGGCGTGTAGTCTCCAGCCCTCCGCCGCAAAGTGCACAGTCCGCATTGTCCCCTGGCCGCCAAATAGCGCGATACGCCCGGGTATGCCGACCTTACAGAGAAGCCCTTAGATGGCATATTCAGCCAAATTGGTTCATCGTCTGAGTGTGTCGATCCGAAAGTTAGAGATAATACAGAAGAGCTGAGTATATTGGAGAAATTCATCCTCGGACAGCCTTCGCCGCAAGTGGAAAACCCAACCGCCGTCTTGTGCATTGTGATCCCTGAATTCGCGCCCATCCCTCCTTGTTACAAGCCGCCGCAAACATGTCCGGAAAGACCTCCATGAGGGGGGTGGTGCCGCTCCAGTGGTAGGACCAGAAACGGATCCGGTCTCCCCGAACCAGACGCCAAGTCAATGCTGATAGGATAGGTCTCCCCAGCGCGAGATGGACTTCCAAACAGCGGACGAGCAAGGGCTCGGGTTAGGGAGTTGGAGGAAACGACCTCGCCTTTGTAGACCCCCTGAAACCACAGATTTCCAGAGCGCATTGTGTGTAGTGCCGAATCTCCATACCCATTTCGAGAGGAGGGCCTTGTTGAAGTCCTGAAGGTCTAAAACTCTGAGACCACCCTTGCCTTTGCTTTGGCAAACCGAACCCCAATTGACCAGATGGACTCGTTGGTGCCCATTGCCGAATTCACCCCAAAGAAAAGCGTCGACGCAGCACATCCAGTCGATGTAGAATAGTCCTAGGAAGCTTGAATAAGGAGAGCATGAAAACTGGGAGATTAGATATCACTGCCTAGAGTAGGACAAGTCTTCCACCCGAGCTCAACAACCTCCCAGCCCATCCGTCCAATCGTCGTTCGAAGCGTTGCACTAGGGGAGCCCAATCACGATGGAAGTCCCAAGTATCTCGTGAGAAATGACTCAATCGGACAAGAGAAGGAATCAGCCATGAGCCGCAATTGACCTTCCTCCATGTTGATACCAAATTGAGCCGCAATTACAAATTTTGTTATCAATCATTTTTTTCTCATTATACTACAAAATATAAAAAATAATAACATTTAAAATCATTCTTCAACCTGGACATTCTTAGAATGCAAAGTTTCATTCATCATTCATTGATTCCGTTCCCACATAATTGGACTTAAAGTAGAAATTCTCATGCCACATATGTTTACTATATTGACCTTATGTTTATTTCAATATTTAATTCATCAAAACTTTTTTATTTGTGTCAAACTGAAATTTTTCATTGTTATTTTAGAAAAT
Source organism: Acorus calamus (assembly GCA_030737845.1). NCBI lineage: Eukaryota > Viridiplantae > Streptophyta > Magnoliopsida > Acorales > Acoraceae > Acorus > Acorus calamus. Next base: position 2,880,842 of record CM060878.1, on the reverse strand, counting down.
TGCTATGATTAAGTATTTTTAAAATTTTGATATATCTAATCATAAAATTCGAACAAGTATTCCATTTGTACAATTTATTGTGTTTTATAAAAATAAAATATATACATATATAATCAACGGTGCAGAATGGTTTTATTATTTTTTTACTCCTCCGCTAGTCTGGATAATTCCACGCTTATGAAAGCTTACGTCATCCGTAGTCCGTACTAGCGGACTTACCCCCCTCCACAAAACCACTCACGAGTCCCCACGCATTGCCTGCCCAGGTTTCAAATTCACCGTCGCTGCTTCTCTCTCTCACACTCACCAATTAACAATGGCGTCCGTTACCCTACATTGCTTCGCCCACCCCACTCGCATCGACTCTCGATCTCCATCCAGAACCTTCAACTCCATCGTCTCCCTCCACGCAACAAACAGAACCCTCTCTCCATCCGATCTTGGTCCATCACCTTCAGAGGGGACCAAGAGGAAGCGTAGCCTGTCCGCCTCGGTCGACAATCGCGTGGAACTCGACGAGAACCCCGAGGGGATCATCTCCGGAGAGTGGCCTGAGAACTTCTCCCTCCTCAGCTACGAAGATCTGAGGGCTTACTTGGAACCCCAGATATTCACCGAGAAGGTTTTCTGATGATTTCTTCTTTGTTTGATGCGCGATTGTTGTGTCAGTGTTTTTGGATGTCATGAGATCTTGTGCAGATGCAACCGTCGTCGGTGCTGGGGGAGGTGATGTCGACTCCGGTGCAGACGGCGACGGTGGATCAAACGCTGCAGCAGATCGTTCACCACTTCGAGACCGTGTCGGGTCTCCCCGTCGTCGATGATGGGTCCAGATGCATCGGTGTCGTATCCAAGAAAGACTTGTCCAGAGCTTCTAACGGGGTTTGTTTGCTGCGGTTCTTTTAGTGAATTCTTTAGTTTTGTTGTTTCGGGTTTTTTTTATTGTCTTCGGTGACTAAGATGAAATTTTTTCCATGATATGGTTTTTTAATTTCTTATTGGTTTAATCTGATCCTGTTTTGGGCTTGTTTAGACGTATGTGGAGTTAGAAATTTCTTTGGCTAACGGACCCAGCAAAAACTGTATTGTTATGTTACAAGTCATTGGTGTGTAATGGATTTGTGGAGGAAGAGGAGGGATGGATCTTGTATTAATATTTTTTTGTTTAGTCTAATGTTTGGTTTGCGTGAGCTTCCCTGTTTTTCAACATAAGTTCGAGTTTGTAGGGTTAGAAAATAATTGGGGCCTACTGGGATTTCTGAAGTCTAATAATAACTTGACATAATCACACAAAAGAATATTTTATTTTTGTTTTATATTTGGTTTAATTATCAATAAACTCCCTACAAGAGTTATTTGAACTGAGAGCTGTGTCCTTCCCATTTTTGAGATTTTAAAGTCTTCTTAAATAGAGTTCCAAGCTTTTTGTCAGTCTAAGGATGCTGAACTTGCATCTGTTTTTAAATTGAAAACTTTGTACAACCCCTCATGGAAAACAATGGCTTGATCTATCATTTGTTACCCTAGAGACCTTGTGCTGGAATTGTTATTGAATATATTGTATAGAGTTTAAGGCCCTATTTGGGTAGAAGAATAGATGTGGGATTAGGTGGAATAGGGGTGAATAAGCCCAACTGTACTCCATGAATATAATCTTTCTATTGCAACATAAATTTCACTGCATTCTGTTATTGCATATTTTTCATGGGCCTATCAATATGTCAAAAAAAAAATTTCTCAACTTTGGTCGAAACAAAGTGGAATGGCACAATTCGCTTGGTTTTGAGTTGCGATCGTTAAGACTAATAGGACATGAATTGCATCGGATATTGAAATTTCAAATAACAAGGGTAAATTGGCATATATTGGTTTATTCTAACAAATCACTTAAAGCATCTGTTCTATCTTTTTGTAACTTTCTCCAGATTATTATTTCTAACAAATCACTTTATTCTAACAAATCACTTAAAGCATTTTGTAACTTTATTCTAACAAATCACTTAAAGCATTTGTTCTATCTTTTTATAACTTTCTCCAGATTATTATTCTATCCATCTTAGCCTGATCTGACACCTGAGATCCAGTCTTCCAATTGCACCTTGTCTTGTTATTCATACACACATCTCAGTGTGAGGAATGGGAAATATCACTAATGATTATCAAGAATCAATTTATATTTAAACCTTGGATTACCTATTTTTTGGGGGAAAAAAACCTCTGATAGAATGTTAATCAGAAGAATCAGAGATATTACGCAATTATCCTTTTGCCAGATGATACCATAAATCAGCTGTTGAATATGGCGAAGTTGAAGAAGTGCTTGTCTTAGCATTTAGCAAGTGATAGTGTTGTTGTTGGTGGATAGAACGAGGGACTGAAGAGGAATTTGATTAAGAGGGGGCAACCATAAAGAGTGTGGGTAAGAGGGAGAACACATTGGATGTGTGGGTGAGGGGTAGGGTGGTGCAAAATGAGAAAGGGTATGATGGATTGAGGGAGACACCGTAGGATGTTTTGTGAAGAAGAAAGTTTGAGAGAAATTTTGTTATAGGGCGGTTGTAGCCTAGTTACTAGTTGCCTGGCTTAGCTACAGTATCTGAGCAGTAGTCCTCTGACTGGTAGAAGAAAAGTTTTAGAGAAGACAAGAAACCATCAGTGTTGGAGTTTGTTGGAGTCACCATGTTTCTTGTAAGTCTATTACAATTTGGAGGGTTTCCTCAATAATGGTTGGACAATTCTTCGATATAGGCTGTTACTGTTCTAAATGCTGTTCACATAGTCGTCATCTTTATCTGTTTTTTTCCCTCAAGCCAAACATCTTTCACCCTTGTTGCGGCAGGTTTAAAAGGCATCAAGGCCCATCATGATAAAGTACTACATTTTTTAAGTTGTGAAACTACGGATCATGTAATGAGCTTCTCCCCCTTCTTAGTTGCCTAGAAGTGGTATTCTAGTCTACAAAAAGATATGTTGGAATGCGTGTGTGTGTGTGTGATGGGTTGCACATTGTAGTCGAGCCTTGTCTTATATAATCGCCCCTGTGCAATTTGTTGTTTGGTTTCCCCATTCATATATCTAAGTATCTTCATTGTTGGACTTGGTCATCATGAGTTCCCTCGATGACTGAATGAATTTTTTTCTCATACAATGTAATTCTAATCGAATTTATATTGTGAAAAAAAAAATGTGTGAAAATTGTTTTTTTTTTTGGGGGTTGGGGCGTTTGAACTTTCTAGGGTAGTCTGCTTGGTGAATATATATAAATTTCCAGAATTAAAGTGATTACTTTATTCACCAAGTTTTGACATGCTGGAGCCCCACAGATATGTTACACTTCTACGGTTGATCTGAAGTGAGACTTCTATTCAAGATAATTGATTAAAAGATACATTTACTATCAGCTGACATCAGTAAAGTGTTTTATGCGGAGGGTGGGTAGGCAGCTTAAAAGATAAGAGGGTGGAAATGTTGAGGCTAAAATCTCCAAAATCATCATCCCCCGATTTGGGCCTTACGGCTTGCTAGGAACCAAATGCTTCTCTGGAAATCTACACCAATTGCTGAGACTGTCTGGGTGTCCACCGTGTGTTTTATACGGCTAGAGCTGGTTCTGTGCTGGGGATTCGAGGGTGTGCACTGATGGGGTTATTCTTGTTATAGAGAATTAAGGGTGATGCCCCTCGGGTTCTCATCGATCTCTGGTCTACTGGACCTGTGGTGGTGTTTTTTTCTGGCTATTAATTTTGATTTTTCTTCCTTTCCTCTCTTCTCTTTCGCTACGTACTCTTTTTTCTTTAATAGTAATAGCCAATCTTTTTCAAAAGAAAAAAAAGGGGGAAAAAGAAAGAAAAAAGAAAAAAGAGAGTATGCTTTATGCAAAATCGGCTCATCTCTCAAGGTATCATGCTTTCTTAAATTGCTGTAATGATATCAGTGTCTAATGTAGGTGTGTGTCTTTATCATTTTTCTTTTTGTACATGACCATCTGTGATTCAATTTTCTTTAGATCAAGTATGTGAATAGAATTGTAGTTATTCAATTTCATGGGGAAGTTGAATGTGTAGATGGTATTTCCCTACCATGGAACATGGATTTGAATTCTAATCGAGTATTTCCTTTTGCAGTTGAAATCGAAGGTTTGGGAAGTCATGTCATCTCCTGCCATCACTCTATCGCCGGACAAGACAGTCATGGGTAATTTATGTCTTCCAGATATGCCTAAGGTTCCATTTTATTAATGCAAATAGAATTTTCTTTATAAATTTTTGTAATTGCAGATGCTGCAGCTCGGATGCTCAAGGAAAAGGTCCACAGGATTCCGATACTTAGCCAGGACGGCCGTGTCATAGGTGAGGCTCATGTCATCTAAGTGTGTTATATGATGGGATTGTGGTTTATGTGTTAGCAGATACTCACTCAGATTGCATTAACAGGCATAGTAACTCGCACTGATGTCTTCAAAGCTCTGGAGAAACTGGAGGTATGATCCCTCATCCATCACCATCCACCATTTGGTCCCTTTCTGTACATATGTAAATAAGTTCTGTCACGAGGCATGTATGGAATACTGTGTTGTAGATGTTACCCACACTTATAACCTCTTAAATAAAATGATGGTTATTATTTTACTGATGTCCCTACGTAGATGGTATTTGATGGTGTGCCACTTAACTAGTTGGCCTATAAATGGACTGTGGGAACAGATGCTCACAAAACTAAGGCCCATCGGCCCACGTGACATTTTTCTTTGAGCGTTGATACACGCAGCCCGTCATTGCAGCCCGTTTTGCAGTTTGTATATAATGTTTTATCATAACGTATAGGATTCTAACATAGTATATATTTTTTTTTTCCATTTTCTCACCATGAAAAAAAATACACTAATATATCTCACATATATCAATTCATGGAATAGTATGTATTTTAAAGAATGAATATATAATTTTATAGAAAATGAAAAACGGTCTGGACTGCAATGGGAGATACATGTATCTTTTTTTTCTTGGATTTTAGAAGAAATTTATCAATTTCATGTTTAAATTAACATTTTTTTAGGGATGATTGAGCTATGTTTAAATTTATCAATATTTAATAATGTATTTTTTTTTGTTTTGAAAAATGATTTTTTTGTCATACATTATGATAACGTAATATATATTGTGCTATCATAATATATGAGACTATAGACGAGACTGTAAAATAAATTATATGTATCAACGCTCTCGTGGGAACAGAGGCTCACAAAACCAAGGCCCATCGACCGACGAGGCATCTGTCGGGTGCTTGAGATATTGGCGTCTGATTTTGTTTTTCTTTTTTATTTATTAAAGAGCTCTGTTATAAGTAGTTTTTTTTGTTTAGCATTAATTTCAACCAAATATTCCCCTTCTAAGAAATTTATCATATTTTTTATAAGTGGGTCAATACAATTTATTAAATCTATTTTTTTTTAAATCAAAATGTGTGTGGGCTGGAATTTAGATCGAAGAAAAGAAGAGTGTATGTAACATCTTCCTTCGTTAAATATTGTGTTATCACACATAATTTTCATTATAGTCTCACTTATAATCCTATATGATATTGGTGCTATTACACCCAATTCTTTTTTCTATTTTATATGCATCAATACAAAGTCATTCAAATATAGGGCTGGTAAACGAACCAAGCCGCTCGGGCTCGACTCGGTGTGAGCTTGTTCAGGCTCATTCATTTAGACAAATGAGCGAGTTTGAACAAGTTTTAAAGCTCGGTTAGGCTCGAGACCTGAATCGAGCTTCATTTTATGTTCAAATTCGACCCGTTTATGTTATTAAAATTTAGTTGAAGCTTGACTAAACTCTTTTATAAAATCAGAATATTAAATTAATACAAAGTTATGCTCGTTTAAGCTCACGAACTTGGCTCATTTAGGCTAAAATTTTGTTTTCAATCCCTAAAAATCCTAAAATGAAGAAGAATTCTAGGCTCGTTGAGGCTCGTGAGCTTGGCTCGGCTCAACTCGACTCGACTCGTTTATAAACGAGCCGAGCTTGAACATATCAAAGCTCGGCTCGTTCGGCTCGTTTACCACCCCTATTCAAATATATGCTCATATTAACGAAGTATATACTTTCATATAAATTTTTTATAATTTTTATAAATGTATCAATGCAATTTATTGAAATATATATTTTACTTTTTATAAAAATACGTAACTCATTATTAGATCATGTATATTATTTAAAAAAAAAACTTAAAACACGTACAAATTAAAATTAGGACTGAAAACTGGACCTGTGCATAACATTATCCATATAATACACTTCGTAGGAAATTTTTCATTTTCTTTTTATTAAAATAGTTCCCGTGTGTTGCTGTAGTAGTTGAACCAATTTGATAAAAACGGATGGACCGAGCATGGAATCCCCACGTGTGGACCCAAATCAAAATGTATAGGATCGACATGGCCGGTCATGGTGTGGGGACCACAGGTCTTCTTCCCCCACGTGTGACTGAAAAGGAATGATGGACGACATCTTCTATGGATTCCAGCCTTCAGTCCACCCTCTCAAACTTACATTTTGAATACGAGTCCCATCAATGCATGTCGTTTCTTTTTGGAGTGAATGCATGTTGTTTGTTCAATCAACTGAAGTACAGTGACATGAACAATGGGGACCCGTTTAAGAATCTATTTATTGAGTTTTTCTATCGACCAGTAGAAATATATCCACGCACTGATTTTTTTTAGTCTATTTTTACAAACATAGTTATGTATTTTATTTTATATAGTAATATGTATTTTAATGAAAAATGTATAATTTTTATAAAAAAAAATGGTGAGAAATATAAATGAGGTTGGGAAAGGACATATCAATTTCAATGTATATGCATGAAAAGTTTTTTTAATTGGGCTACATAAAATGTGGCCATAAATATATATAATAGTCACACTGGCCTTGATAAAATTTCACGTGCGTGGAATTAGTCTTTATCCAACCATTGGTTAAAAAAATAGATTGAACTAATTAGTTTTATTCATTCTATCCCTTCTTTTCCAGCTGGATGAGTACTATTCAGAGCTAGTCACCACACATTTTTGTAAAGTTAGAACAAGATTCATAGACCTCATGCGCCCTCTTCAACTTTCTTGGAAACTGAAGATGTGCACGCATTAGACATCAATAAAAGAAAAAAAAACATTAGATTTGTTACAAACCGAGAATATCTGATCTCCATTCAATGCAATTCTATTTCCATATCTACTCATGTGGTCGACTAGCCAACAAATTCCAAACTTTCTTTACAATCCATCCCCAAAACACGATGGAATCCAACGAAAACAAAATAATTAAGCCCCAAAAGAACAAACAAAATTGATTTCAAAACACTGATCATTAAGAGCTAGTAAAAAATGCTAGCTTTTATTTAAGCCTTGGATGAAGAAGAATATTGAGACGTGGTAGCCGAGAAGCAATTGTTGTTGTTGTTGTTTTGACACAATGAAGACGACGTCGTCGAAGATGAGGACGACGTAGTCCCTCCCTGAGGGGCTACCGAGGATCCTTTGATGAGCACATCGACCTTCGCGTACTCCTCCCTCTCCAAGCGGATCTCCTTTAACATGGCGGCAACATCCTTCATTGTGGGTCGCTCGTCCGGGTATGGGTTCACGCATAGGAGGGCCACGCCGAGCACCTGAAGCATCTCATCCAATTCGGACTCCGGCCGCCCACGCATGCTCTGGTCTAGGACATCCATGTATGAGGCGCAGCCCCTCCTGCGCCTCACCCAGTCCACCACGTGCAGTCCGTCGGGGATCGTCGGGTCGATCGGTTGCTTCCCCGTGAGCACCTCGAGCACCACCACGCCGTAGCTGTAGACGTCGCTCTTCTCCGTGATCTTCATCATGTAGCCATACTCTGCGAACACCGAAACCGATCAATTCAACAACTCAATTTGAACATTAAAGAATAGTTGCGCGCGCGCGTGCGCGCACTCACCTGGTGCAATGTAGCCGTAGGAACCGGCGACGGTGTTGGACGACCTGCCAAAGTCCCCCTCGGCGTTGACGAGCTTCGCCAACCCGAAATCCGCGATGTAGGGCTCGAAATCGAGACCGATGAGTATGTTGTTCGCCTTGATATCCCTGTGCACGATCGGGGGCACGCAATCATGGTGCAGATACGCCAGCCCCTGCGCGGCCCCGAGCACGATCCGGTACCTGAGGTCCCACTCGAGCGAGAACCCAGTGCGCTCGTGAAGTAACCCGCCGAGACTCCCATTCGCCATGTAATCGTACATGAGCAGCCTCGTGTTCTTGTTCCAGCAGCACCCGAGGAACCTCACGATGTTCTTGTGGCGTATCGTGCCCAGCGTGCGCACCTCCGCAGAGAACGAGTCGCGCACGCCCGCGCCGCCCGCGTCGTCTTTAGTATTAACCGCGCACGACGAGGGCCAGAGCTTCTTGACCGCGATGGCCTCCCCGTTGTCGACGTCCACCCGGTATACCACGCCGGAGCAGCCCTTGCCGATCACATTGGCGTCGACGAGCCTCCGCACCACCTCATCCACGGAGAAGCTCAGCTTCTGGAACGGCGTGAATTGCCACGGCCACTTCTCCCCTCCCTCTGCCTCGGACTCCTCGTCCCCTTCGCCTTTCCCGCCCTTCCTCAGCCCGCCCTTCGCTCGCATAATCCCGATCATCACCAGAACCATCGCAACCACCATTGCGATCAGCGATGCGATCACCATCTTCACCTTGCGCAGCCGTGCCTGTTCTTTGGACACCGAGCTCACGCTGTCCCCGTCGAACCCCACGAAGCAGACATCGCGCCACCCGTGCAGAGGCCTGCATTGCCGGCGAGGTTCGACGAGGAGAGCTGGCGGAAGAGCTTCGTATCGGGAAGGTATCCGGTGAAGTTGTTGTGGGAGATATTAAGGACAACGAGGTTCACAAGCCCCGCGAGTGGTGCGAGGCCCGCCGAGAGGGCGTTGTAGGAGATGTCGAGCACAGAGAGCTTGTCGAGCGAGGCGATCCCCGGCGGGACGGGCCCCGAAAGCGAATTCAAGCTCAGATTAAGCGCAATGTCGAGCCCTTCGATCCTGCAAAGCTCATCTGGGATCGGGCCAGACAACCGGTTGTTGCTCAGGTCGAGCAATTGGAGTGACAAGCAGTGCCCGAGCGAGGCGGGGATCGGACCCGAGAGAGAATTCCCGCTAAGCACGAGCTTATTGATTGATACAAGCCTCCCTAACCCGTCCGGGATCGGACCGGTGAACCGGTTCACCGAGGCGTCAAGTATCTGCAACCCAGTCAAGAACGACAGCGACGAAGGCAGGGGCCCGTCGAGGGTGTTGTTGCTCAAGTTCACCATCTGAAGCTTAGTACAATTGCCGATCTCCTCCGGGACCGGACCGATGAGTCGATTATCCGACAAATCAAGAAAATCAAGCTCACCCAATCCGCCAACCTCTTTGGGGATGCCCCCACCGATGCGATTGTTGCCGAGGCGGAGGCGGATAAGCGAAGCGCACCGCCCGAGCTCGGGAGGGATCGGGCCCGATATGTCATTGGATAAAAGCAAGAGCTTTGTGAGGTTGCGGAGCAAGAACAGCCCGGGCGGGATGGACCCAGTGAGGCGATTGTGCGAGAGATCGAGCGCCTGAAGCGAAGCGCAGTTTGCGAGCGATGAAGGGATGGCGCCTTCCAATTGATTGTCCCAAGCGAAGAAGACGGCGAGCGACGCGAGCGAACCGATCTCGGGAGGGATGAGCCCGGACACCTGATTCGTGTCCAATTGAAGCTGCGAGAGTTGGGTCAGGTTTGAAAGGAAAGAAGGGATCGAACCCGAGACGTTATTGTCGCTCAGCATCAACTCCTCTAACAATGACAGCCTCCCGAACGAGTCCGGGATCGCGCCGGAGATGGTGTTGATGGAGAGGTCGATCATGGTAAGGCTCGTGCAGTTCCCCATCTCTTCCGGGATGTCTCCGGCGAAGCCGTTCTGCCATAATAAGAGCCTCTCAAGCCTCGCGAGCTTGCCGAGCTCCTTCGGCAGGGGACCGGAGAGGGAGTTCTCGTAGAGGTATAGATTGACGAGGTCCGAACAGTTTCCGAGCTCCGGGGGGATCCCGCCGGATAACATGGCGGTGTAGACGGAGAGGGTCTGGAGGTTCTTCAGCCTCCCAAGCTCCGGCGGGATTTCGCCGGAGATTTTCGTCTCCGCGAGACCCAGAGTCGTCAGCCCCGCGCAGTTCGATATCTCCGGCGGGATGGGGCCGGAGAGGTCACGGTTGCCGCCGGCGCGGAGTTCGATGAGTGCGGTGAGTCCGCCCAGCTCCGGCGGGATGGGGCCGGAGAGGCGGTTGTCGAAGATGTGGAGGTGGCGGAGGGAGGCGCACGCACCAAGCGAGGCGGGGATGGGGCCGGAGAGGGAGTTGGAGTCGAGCAACAAAGACTCCAGCTTTTTGAGCTTTCCGAGAGATGAGGGGATGGGACCGGTGAGGCTGTTGGAGCTGAGGTCGAGGACGGTGAGGGAGGCGGCGGAAGCGACCGTGTCGGGGATGGGTCCGGTGAGGTTGGCGCCGGAGACGACGAGGTGGGTGAGGCGGGTGAGGGTGGCGAAGAGGGTTGGGGGGAGGGGAAGGGCGAGCTCTACGGATTGGATGGTGATGTGGGTGATGAAGTTTTGGGGGGAACAAGTGATGGAGGACCAATTGCAGGGGTTTGGGTCGGAGGGGACCCAATCGGGGAAGGATGTGGAGGAGTTTTGGACCCAAGAGAGGAGGGCGAGGGATTCTGGGTTTTGGGTGGTTGATTGAGAGAGGGAGAGGTTGAAGAAGAAGTGGAGGAGGAGAGCAAGTGATGCAATAGTGGTGGGGGGTGGTGGGTGGTGGTGGTGTCTCGACCTCGGCATCGGCGACATCACTACAAATCCCAATCCGCGCGCATACACAGTTTGGGTTTTTTTGGGGGGGCTGTTACATGGAGGTTTGCATTGGGTCTCCTCCCATCACAAGTGTTTAGACTAAATTAAATTTTGGATTTTTTTAAGAATACAATGAGTGTGTATTGGGGGGGGGGGGGGGGGGGGGGGGGGGGGGGTGAGGGGGGAGAGTGTGGTGTGTTTGATGAAGGCTTCGTTTGCAAGCAAATTGGGGGGTTCCTTACTGTCTTTCTCTTGCTCTAGAGTCTTGAATTTCTTGTTCTTGGATTTTTATATGATACTTTAGTGTTTTTCAATGATACTTGATACTTGCTTCCTCTGTTTGCGGGAGTGTGTTTAAAAATGCAGGAGGGATTTTCCTGCTTTGCCCCCTCACTAGGAATGATTTATATCTGAATAAAACCACTGTATAGACATGTGACGATATAATAATATATAAGCGCTTTTATTTGAAAAAAAAGTTAGAATGAGATGTAGGATGCTGATACACAGTTTTAATAGTATATAATAATTTGAAAAAATAGAAAAATGCATCCTTTTAAATGTTTAATATATTAATTCATTCGATTAAAAACTTCATTTATATTTCAAAAAAAAAAAAAAAAACACACACACACATTGAGGGATGTCATAATGAATATTTCTAACATTTTTCTAGGATACATCTCCCTCTCCCTCTCTTTTTAAAAATTTTAAATTGTCATAATCCCCGTATTCCAAAAAAAAAAAGGATAGAATTTGATATACTCTTTTATGTTTGGATACAAAATCAGATTTATTATACTAGCATAGGTGGTTATAACAATGAAATAAATGATTTTGTGTTTGGTTATATTTTAAACAATAATGATTTTTGGGCCCCAATTCATAGGCCCCATCTAAAGCCCCATGAGGTGGCAAAGATGAAATATCTAAATTACCCTTCATTTTCAAATTATATTTTCATATTGTAACTGATCCCACAATTAATGGCCCACAATCAATGGGAGGTGGTTATGATGTGCTTTTCTTTCTTTTTTGATAATAAACAATTCAATTTAAAGAAACAAACAGAAAACCCTTACGATCTGTTTCATCTATACGTATTGTTTTTTCCATGATCTGTTGTTTCTTCTCTTTTTTTCGAAAACAATCATATCAATCGAAAGAGATTGTGATCACGAAACACATATTGATTCATCAATTTTACAAAAATAGAAAATTCAATCCGATTGCAGTTTTTGCGAGGATTTCGATTTTGATTTGGATTGCAACCTATTTTATCTTGTGTTCGGTTCGGGGAGCAAACATTGACGATCCATTCAGGTATCTTGAATCTGTATCTGTTAATTCAAATCCAGATAAAACTGTATTTAGCCCATTTTTTGAAGGTATTTGTTAATTCAAATTCAGATACACCTGTATCTGAATTTGAATCTCAACTCATTCTTTGAAGGTATTTATTAATTCAAATTCAGATACACCTGTATCTGAATTTGAATCCCAGCCCATTCTTTGAAGGTATTTGTTAATTCAAATTCAGATGCACTTGTATCTGAATTTGAATCCTAGCCCATTCTTTGAAGGTATTTGTTAATTCAAAACCAGATACACCTGTATCTGAATTTGAATCACAGTCCATTCTCCGAAGGTATTTGTTAATTCAAATCCAGAGACATGTATCTGAATTTGAATTCCAACTCATTTTTTGAAGGTATTTGTTCATTCAAATTCAGATACATCTGTATCTGAATTTGAATCCCAGCCCATTCTTTGAAGGTATTTGTTAATTCAAATTCAGATACACTTGTATCTGAATTTGAATCCTAGCCCATTCTTTGAAGGTATTTGTTAATTCAAAACCAGATACACCTGTATCTGAATTTGAATCCCAGCCCATTCTCCGAAGGTATTTGTTAATTCAAATCCAGAGACATGTATCTGAATTTGAATTCCAACTCATTTTTTGAAGATATTTGTTCATTCAAATCCAGATACAGTTGTATCTGAATTTGAATTTCAGCCCATTTTTTTAAGGTATTTGTTAATTCAAATCATGTATTTAAATTTGAATTCCAATTCTATTTTTATGGGAAGAAATCTGTCATTTTTCGTTCATATGGTTTCACCCAAATTAAAACCCTAAAATTCAAAGTTTTTAGAAATATGTTATGTCAAAGAGAGGATTTCATGGTGCCACCTTTTGTGGGATTCGATTATGAGGTTTAATTTAAATATTAGTTAGTTAGAATTTATTTTTAAAATTATAAGAAGGGTAGTCTTGTCATTGTCATTTTGGTAGTTAGAAAAAGTCAAATAGGGAACCAATAGGAGAGTGCCACCTATTGAGGCTCACAAATGGGGCTTAATTTATGGGGCCTAGGTAGCAGCACCCTATTTTAAATTATTCTTGTTGAAAAACATAATAATAATTTTTTTTGTTTAGATAAAATATGAATAAAGTGTGGATAAAGATTTATAAAATGTGAAAAAATGATGATAGTTGATTTGATATGTGATTTTTAAGAGGTGATAACAATTGATTTGAACTGGACCAACATATTCTTTAGATGGAATAACTTGAAATAACTTTAATTCCAAGAGTTGACTAGAATCCATATACCATTTTATATCAGTTTATTATAACATAAGTTATCTCAGGGTATTCATTGCATCTAAACACAAAAAATAATTATTCTGTTATATTTCAGGTTATTCTGTGGCTTATTCTGTATCCAAACGCCCATATGGGTGTGACATATGCTTATTCACATCTGATAGCTATATTGAGATAAATAACAATCCATGTTGAATAAACAAATTTTTATTTGGTTAACTATTCTACTATTCTCATTGAAAAATGTAAAAGAAACATCTTTGTTATTTAGTTCACATTTGGATAAAGTGATGATAAGTGATAATAAATAGATAAGAATTTATGACTTTTTAAATGACTACTATATCTTTAAATAGTACATGATTTGATAGATGTGACAATTTTTAGAATGTATGTGAGACTTGTTAAGTGAGATAAATTTTTTAAATGATAAAGAAGAATATTTTTATCCATTGATATAGATAAATCTTGATAAGCAACTCTAGCATTTCTTTATAATAGTTATCAAGTTTATCCTAATTTATCCAAACATATCTATTAATATTATTCTTCAATATTCACCGTTACTTATCTATCCCAAAAAAAAACATTTTGTTTTATGAGAATAAAACATAATATGATCCTAAAAAAATTTAAAGGGGCTGCAATGACTTATCCAGTCCCCATCTTCAATTTCTCGGATGAACACAATTATAATGTCATAATCTGGTATAACTATCCATGATCGATGAGCAAAATAAACAATTCTTAATTATATTATTATATAATTAAAAAATTGAAAAGACAATGGATTGGGATCACGTCACGCGCAGGGGGGGCGAAACAGACACCACCATGTGCGTGTTTGCATGCACTGCCTCTCTTTCATTTCACTCTTCCGTTATTGTGTTTTGTTTTTTGTATTTGTTTTTAAGTGGAGTTGATTGTATTTAATAACAAGTGATGGGTATGAATTATATAGTCACACAGTGGAGCATCTGTTATTTTTTGGTTGTTTGAGAGTGGACTATTTTTTAATAAAGTATCCGTACATGATAACAGCTAAAGTTTGTATAGGAGTTTTGATAGGTAGCCAAGGAAAATAAAAACATTGCATTGACAAGGCGTCGTAACCAACAATGTGTATAATTCAAGTTAGTGGGAGACACTTCATAGTGGTTTATTCACTTTTTTGGACCTCACTCACCTCATCAGTCAGTTTCAATCCATTATAGATGATGTTGAATTCCTAAGGAATAAAATGGAAAACAAATATTGGTTGAACAAAAAAAAAATGGATTTAATTTCCACCATTTGCCAACTAAAAAAATACTTTAAAATCGGCCCATTGTAGCTGTTTTACCAGTAATATACAAAAATATGTGAACAATTTTTTTTTTTTGAAAAACTGATAGTTCATTCATTTCAGAGAAATCGAATACAAAAAAGTTGAAAGTGGGGAGAACAGAAGATAAAAAAGTTCCCGCGTGAGGTTGAAAAAAATCATCGCACGAAAACAAAGATAAGAGGGTCATATATGTCCATACAAACCCAAAATAAATAACCAAGGCGACCTCCCTCAAGCTCACATTAGGTGGGATCGCTCCTGGTCTCACACCCACATGTTTACTCCTCGATCTGAATCTGATCCCCCAGCTCCCTAACGCGTCTTGCTCCCACCAAGTGACAACCCCAGTCCGTGAGCAAATATATTGCGTCGTCCCAAAGGTTCTCCCAAAGGTGAACATTTTCAACTGTGTTCTATTAATGTATTAAAGAACGATTTTGTGGTAGTATTCAAATTTGGTGATTCATTTTTTAAAACGAGTGTGACTTTTGTTATGCTAATCCAATTCTTACTAAATTGAAACTGTAGTACATGTATAGATATTATGGATATATTTAAAATGAGATAAATATTGAATGTATTAGCATATTTAAAAGTAATATTAATTTTTAAGATATTATCAATTAATTGTTATGTATTAATTTTTCATTAGTATTGATTTGATTTTTAATATTTATTAAAATGGTGAAAAATTATTATTTTTTAAATAATAGTATTATTTTAAAGTAAAATAGAGATGAAGATTAACATTGAGGACTAAAATTGCTTTTAAATGGTATTCTAACATACTTTGTCATTTTTAATGTGTTTAGGATCTTTGTTTTAGCTTAGAACCCTCCATTGGAGATGCTATAATAAATCAATATCTATTTGAAGGAGAGTTTCAAATAGCTTACTTGAGTCATTAACTACAAAATTCTCAATTCAAATCAAAATAGTAATTCATGCATGCTATCATTTTTGCATATCAAACACGTTTTGATTTTTTATTTAAAACATACATTTGTTAAATAAATTACATGTTTTACAAAAAGTGAAATTGAACGCATCTATTTTTATTTTTTTCATAATATAATATATATTGATATAACATAGTATATACTCTATTAGATACTTCATATACTAGATAATGTGACAGTCAACAAAAAGTGTTCATTTGAGCGTATCATAGTTATCCATATTTTTACACCATGGAATTCATAACCCAAATCAAAATAGTTATCATTATTTTACCCTACATAAGAACCAAACAAGGGGCCTAAAGTAACATGGTGTTCCTATGCGGCTATGTCAATATTTTGAAAAGTTTGCATGTTATCTATATATAGTTCCAATGTAAAACGAATCTCACCAAATTCTCCACCACCTTTAAGAACATCACCTCCTCATC
Source organism: Acorus calamus (assembly GCA_030737845.1). Lineage (NCBI taxonomy): Eukaryota > Viridiplantae > Streptophyta > Magnoliopsida > Acorales > Acoraceae > Acorus > Acorus calamus. The sequence goes on along the minus strand of CM060878.1, from coordinate 2,864,601 downwards.
ACATGGTGATCAAAATTTGAATACTCAAAGTGCTGGTTCACATCACGACCTCCCCATGTGAAAGTAGCAGTCTTCAAATAATATGATATCTAATAAAATCAATCATAGTCTATGTTAAAATCCTTAATACACTAAGACCTCCCCAGTTAATAATCAAAGTTTCACATCAATCGAGGTTAACCCACATGGGAATCCCAGATCCCACATCACCCACACTGAACAAATATATTACCTAAACCACACTAAATCTTACCTAGTTGTCTCAGATTATTAAATAGCTTCCCCCATAAGTGATTCCAAATTCAACATTGTGGGTCATCAACAAATGAAAAAACAAAAGGAGAGAAAAGAAAGGTTTTTTTGGACAACCAAACAAAGTTGATGAGGAGAGGTTGCAGAAAAAGCTAGGTGGCGCTGCCCTTATTTTGAGGGTTGTGGCCTCGGGACTCACTCCCTAGCTGAATCTTTACACGTTGCCAACTCTGTATTTTTTTAAAATTTTTTATTATTTTTAAATTTAAGCATCTTCTACCTTACTATGCTATAGCTTGGTAATTATTTGTTTAAATGTTCTTTCGTTGATAAAGGAAGATAAGATTAATGAGTGTCATGTGCCACTACCAAAGTTACCAAGTTTCATTCAGTTGAAAGTTTGAGATGAGTTTGTGTGTGTGTGTGAAAGAATCCAAAGTGATAAATTGCTGGCAGTAATTATAGGTTCCACCTATTGTCATGTGGTTTTCTTTTTTAGTTACCTCTTCATATCTAAAAATGCATCCCTGTGTTGTTTCTAAGTCTCTTGTAATTTTGTATTTCTAAGCGAGTGTTCATGGAATAGATTATTATGGTACAAATAGGATAAATACTCGAACCCATGACCTAAAGAGTCAAGGAGAACCTCAACTAATATGTCAAAACCTCAGTTTCTTAAATCAACCGTTAACAAATAGGATATTATCTTAGAGACCTGGATTTGAGTCTTGTAGGTAGGAAGACCTAAATCCATTGTGTTCAACCATTTAGATTGAGAAATGATCATCTGTGATGCAACACAGGGAGATCCTCAATGGCATGGATGTGGAGATGTCACGTAGACACCTTTACATACATGTCATAAAGATACCTCCCTGTGTTGGATTGATCCGACTCTATTTAGATTGATGTCATGGTTTTTTTTTTTTTTTTTTTTTTTGTCCAACCTCCATTATAGTCCTATGCTATTGGATACAGTAGCAACCTCATTCACTGTTAATTAAACATTTTTTAGCTCATCATGAACTTGAAAAAAAATGTCAAAACCTCAAACTAATATATCAAAACTATAATATTTTTTAATTAAATTTGTCTTTTAAAAGTGAGGGAGCAAACCAGCCAAGTAATTACCTCCCACGATTACACTGTGCAAGAAAAGGCCTCGTATGCTAATACATTGGCATAGGGTGAGGATTTTATTTGACATGGTCTATGATGGGATTGGGACATAAAAATGAGGTTTGTGATGGGCAAAACATATTCAAATGGACTTGTTATTAAATAGCAGAGTTGGTGATTGTGTGAGACATTTTGGTCTTCCAAACATATTTCAATGTTTGTTTTTTTATTACATCTCACGTGATTCCCTCCCGAACACACAGACTATAAATAATGAGATTATGGGAGGACGTCAGATATGTAAGACTTTGGATCTCGCTTTCCATTATATATTTTTAAGTACCTAGTCAATGCCAACACATCAACCCTAATAAGATTTCCTTATTCATTCAAAACATAAGATCTAATTAACTATCAAGACCACAATTAGTTGACCATTCATTAGTGTGTGTGTGTGTTTTTTGGGTCCACCCACCATCCGGAAGTCGAGGTCAATATGCTTCAGGTACAACTAGACCATCTACAGATTATCCGTTCAAAAAGAAAAAGAACAAGTTCATCATGTAATTGATAAAAACATTAAGATATACAGCCTAAAAAAGGCTAGTCCATAATGGCATTCGTCATTGCATAAATATTTAATGAAGGTTATCAACTTGATTTGAAATGTTAGTTTGATCTAGTTGTCAACTTAATTGGTCTGTCGGGGCACTTGAATGAAATTAATTAAGCAATTCGTTGTTTGCAATACATTAATTAGGTTCCTGGTTATGACTACATAAATTGATCATTACATCGCCTCTACCTCAAAAGAAAGCTAATTATCTCAACGAAAGAAACAGAGCAAATTAAATTTGGTGGATATTTTCCATAAATTATTAATATATGCTTTAAGTCTCGTTTGAATAGCGAAATTAAATTATTCTAGATAGATAACTATGTCAGTATAGATAACAAATCTATATGAATAAGAGTTTTTCTGTTTGGTTATATTTTTTATTCTCATTGAAAAACGTAAGAATAAATGTTGAGTTATTTGGTTGATAAAGAATAAAATATAAATAAAGTGTAAAAAAGTTGATTTGACATGTGGGCCATTTGATGTATAAGAGGTGTTGATAGGTGATTTGATGTGATAAGATGTAAAAAGTAGATTTGACATGTGTGCCCATGGGAATAGATAAACTGAGTATAGCTTATCCTAGGGGTTACTTAGAATTGTTATACTCTCTTATACTTGTTTAAACTGGCTTAGTAATACTAAGTTATACCCTGCAAACAAATAATCATTTTCTCTATCCATTTTTATATCACCCTTATACTACCCTTATACTCACTATTCCGTTTCTCAAACGGGGTATAAAGGATAAAAAGTGTTACATTATAACCTCAATTCCAGTTTCCATATGATTTGATTTTAAAAAAATAGTATTCTCGTTAAAGTATATGTTTTTATAAATTAAAAAAAAGTATGTATTTCAATAAATTATTTGAATTCACTTATTAGAAAATATGAAAAACTTTCAACAAAGTATATATCTCATTAATGTGAGTCTATAATGAGGTATATAATACTAAATTAAGATTGAAAACAGTATCATGGACAACTTAGCTCTCCAAAGAATAGAACATATTTGATTTCTGATTTATCTCATTCGAACTTGATCCATCTAAAAAGGCCCTCGCCCACCCTAGGTATAGGTGGGCTACGCAGCCCAACTAGGGCCCAATATACTGGCCGACTTTGTTTTACACGACCCAATTTAACACTCATGGCCCATCCTAAAAGAAAATTATTAAAAAAAGGAAAAAGATACATTCAGTCACGATTACCGACCAAAACATAGACATAAAGTGTTTTCATTTTTTTTTAAAATAGTAAACATCATCTAATGAAGTACATGCTTTCATAAAAAATGCATATCGTTCCATTTCAAATTGAATGAACTCATTTTTAGCAAGTGTAAGAAAAAATTCAATGAGGTATATACATCATCTAACGAGGTATATACTTAATTAAATCTGTAACGACGTATATATGGTCTGTGTTTTGGTTGGTAATCGTAACTGAGTGTAGCAACACTCTTAAAAAAATATAACGTTCAATTATTTTCTCAATCTCAATTCTAGTTCATGTATGTTTTTATTTTTTTAAATAATGTACATCATCTAATAAGGTGTGTATATATATATATTCTAATGAATTGCATACATCTATTTATAAAAAATTGAGAATAAAAATAAAACTGTTTGTAACAGAGCTCAAATGTTTTTTACATCACATGGTTCAATTCAACACCCAAGGCCCAGTACTCAAAGAAAATAAAACATTATGAAAAGAGTGTTGTTACACTCAATTTTTTTTCTCAGTACAAAACACAGTTTTATACACTACGTTAGAAATCCAGTGAAATATATACCACGTTAGATGTTGTATATATTACATTAAATATTTTCTTACACTACTAAAAATGGATTCATTCAACTCAAAATTGAGCGATATGCATTTATTATCAAAGCATATACCTCATTAGATGATGTATTAAAAAATAAAACATGTGAGGTCTGAGTTTTAGTTGATGAATATGACTGAGTCTAACATTTTTCTTATGAAAATATTTGAAGACAAAAAAAAAAGATATATTAAAATAAATTGAATACATATTTGAAGACATTCTTCTTACATTTTCTTCAATAGAATATATATACACGCATAACGGAGTATGTATCTACCATGTTAGAACTGCAATAAATGCCAAAAAGCAGTTGTTATTCAGGGAAACCTAGGTGAAGGTAGATTGGGTTATGGTGAAGGAGATCCTTATCAAGTAGAGGCTGATTTGGATGGAATAGTCAATAATGGAACCAATTACTCTTGTGAAACCCTGAAGCTTGAGTGAGACATCTTTGAAATTAGTAAACATAATATCTTAGCAAAATAAGGTTAATTGTGAGAGTAACAACCAAGTGATGTATGTCAATATTAGACACCAATTGTCTAATGTGATCCCTCAGTGAAGAGAATGTGATGTGAAGCTGTCATGCCTAGCTAGTTACATAAAAATTCACTCCAATTAAATGATACCAAATGTAGAACGCATCGGGGAGGATGACAATACATATTGATCAACCAATGTAATTAAAAGATTTGCTCTTATAATCAATCATCTCTCTCAAATTTAAATGACTGATTGACTGAGTATATGACCGTTTTGTTATGGGTGTTACCTTGATATCTAGAAATCGACCAGCCCATAATGTTACTCCATGGACCGTTTTGTAATAATGCTCGTGTTTTTTGCCCACAAGACTCAAATGACCGGGGCTTAATTGAATGTTCACATGGGATTTTATAGACTAAACAAGAATTGTTAATTGACACTATTCACATTAAAGCGATGATACACCTAGTTTGTTTTACAAATTCTATAGTTTAGAGACAGTCCCCAACCACCTATATACTCCTACACTGATAGAACATATATAGTTTTAATACAATATATATTCTATTAGTGCAATGTGAACATGAAAAAAAAAATCATTTTTTTCAAAAAAATACAATGATTTATCTAAGTTTATGTTTCATATGCATTTTATAATTTTTTCAAAAAAATACAATGATTTATCTAAGTTTATGTTACACATGCATTTTATAATAGCATGAATTTTATCACGCGAGTATATACTTTAAAGATAAAAAATAAAAAAAAGGTTTCGATCAAATGTCTTATTTTTTCACATAGGATTTAAAATTTAAAAATAAAAAATCTCTTTTAAAAAAGGGGGGGGGGGGGGGGGGGGGGGTTAACTTATATACAAGTAGACAACAAATAAAGCAGAGTCAAAAGCATTCATAAACTGATACTGATCCACCAATCCAAAAACAACACAACCACATACCATAAACACAAACATTCCCCTAATAAACCCCTACCCCAACTTCCCCCCCTCCTCAACCACACCCACAACCCCATCCTCTGCAACAACACTACTACTCCCTTCACTCCTCCCCTTATAATTCACTGCAACAAAAAGGTAAACCAAAAAGTTAACCCCATTAATCCCACAAAGCACCCAATACAAGTAATCAATCCTCCCCTTGTTAATGGTGCTCTGCAACCACCCCTTCCCCTCCCCACCCGTCGTCCCCTCAATGATCTTCACCAAAGCCGTGCTCAACCAGCTCCCTATCCCCACCTCGCTTAAAAACATGGCACTACTCAAGCTCCGCGTCCCGTCCGTCGCCTCGTCGTAAAAGAACTCCAACTGCCCAACATACGTGAACACTTCCGCGCTCCCTATCAAGAAATACTGCGGCAGCAGCCAGAACACGCTCATAGGTCCCGCGCTCTCCCTCCGCCTCTTCTCCACCGCCGCCGCCGCCACCATCGCGAATATCGAAACGAATAACCCCACCCCCATGCGTTGCAAAGATGTGATCCCGCGCCTGTGCCCTGTTTTTAAACATGCCAATTATTCGAAAAAAATATCTATATTCGATTCGAATGCTTATGATTTTATGTTTTGTACTGAGTATTTATTTTGTACATATTTCAATTGTTAGAAATATGATTTTTATTTTTTTATATTGTATTTTTGGATATTATAATCATTTCATATTCATTTTAAATTTCATCTGTATCTGAATCTGGATTTTCAGATCTAGGATATTTGCTTTTAATATCCGTCGAATATCGGTTATGGATGTTTTTTGGATATTCAATTCGAATACGGATATGGATCTATCTGATTTGTATCCTCTTCATTGAAAGCTTACCTGTTTTCTTTCGGAGGAGCGGCACAATCACACCTTCGTAGACCGGCACGAGGAGGAGCCCATTTATCGACGCGAAGACCGGGACCGAGCTGGCTGGGATCTCGAACCCGCCGAGCTTTCGGTCCATCATCGCTGCCTGTCGCACGAAGAATGTCGAGAGCTGCGCGAAAGAAATCGCCAGGGCGATCGTCGACGCCCAAACGGGGAGGACGCGTATGAACGACTTGAGCTCCTCCACTTGCGTGACCGTGCAGAGTCTCCATCGGTTGCCGACGTCTTTCGGGTCTACCGCCACCGCCGCCTTGTCAAGGAACTCGTACTGTTGGGTTTGGAAGAGCTTGCGTGCGCCGGGGATGTCGGACTCGGACGTGCTCACCTCGTAGAGTTCGCGCTCGCGCGCGCGCACCCCGCGCGAGTGGTTGCGGATGGACGCCGCGAGGACCTGCGCGAAGCGGGTGAAGGCGCTCCCCATCGGGCGCTGGTAGCGGTAGAGGGGGATGCCGAAGAGGAGGATCGCAATGGAGGCAAACATGGCGGCGGAGGGGACGGCAAAGCCCCAGACCCAGCCTTTCTGACCTGGAGGTAGACCATGGCGGTGATGCCGAGGAGGGCGCCCATGTTGATGGCAAAGAAGAACCAGTTGAAGAAGGAGTACTTCTTTTGTGCTTCCCCCTTGTCCGCCTCGTCGAATTGGTCCGCGCCGAAGGTGGAGACGCATGGTTTGATCCCGCCTGTACCGAGCGCGATCAGGGCCAGCGCGCTGTAGAGGAACCATTCCTGCCTGGCCGTCGCGGGGACGGGGATGCAGGGGATGCTCGTGCAGGGTGGTGGGCGCAGGCTGCCTATGGAGGCGGACAGCGTAAGCAAAACCATTCCCTGCGTCCCGTTCAAATTAGAACAGAAGAAAATTATACTCAATCGTTTTTACAGTAATTTATATTGTGCTTCTCAATATTAACTCTTGTTAGTGTTAGTGTTTGTGCGCAAAACATGGGTCATATGCAAACATTATCATTCATAACAATGTTCATCATTGATGTGTAGGTTAACTCATAAATAAATAGTATTTGTGTGCAAAATGAAAATTATATAAACATTACTCTGGTTACAATTTGAAAAACATCATTTACACAATTTTTATCTTGCGACTTTCTTAGTTGTTTTTAGTTTAACAATATCTAATAAGTATAAGTTTTAACAAACACTTATCATATATGTTAGTGTTACAAAAAGAACTATAAAAATGATTGTCTCTAACATTTTTCAGTAAATACGAACCACAGCGTAAATGCAAGAGAAGATGAGGATGGTCTTGAAGCGGCCAAGGTAAGAGTCAGCGAGGAAGGCGCCGAGGAGGGTGAGGACAAAGGCAGCACCAATCCAGTCGGTGACGTGGGTGGCGGCGTCGGCGAGCGGCTGGTGCATCTCCACTATCAAGTAGGTCACCAAGTTCACTGCTATCGCGTAGAACGCCAGCCTCTCCGCCACCTCGTTCACTGTCATCACCCCATAAAACAAAACAGTTTTAACAAAATTCACTCTATAGAAGAGAAAAACATAGACTATAATGTTTGAAGTGCAAACTATTACTTATGATGAAGGGGGAGGCCTTCCATCCGCCGGTCTTGCGTTTGTCGGCGATTCGACCATGGACATCAACGCAGCCGTTGCTCACCAACGCCGCCATGTCTGTGGTCTTCATGGGGAGGCTTTCATTTCCCATTGCAGGACTTGCTCTGTCTTTGAGAGAGTGAGAGAGAGAGAGAGAGAGAGATGAAGAAGAGGAAGTTTAATAAGTTTTGGACAGGTAGAGTTGGGCAAATTTATTTCATTATGAACATTAGCTGTTGTTATCAGTTACTCCCAACTGTCCAACGCCATCTGCCCATAATTGGAAGAGAAAAAATAATTCAAAGGGGGTGTTGTGTGTGTGTGGGTCAGGACTACAGAGTCATTGGAGACACGCTTTCAGAACGAGTCAATGCTATTGCAGTTTGCATTGATGATGATATAAAAGCTTATACTTGCTATATCTAGAGTTGCTATATTTAAAACAAGGGTGTTGTATAACATGCGTTTGGATGAGCTTTTTGAGTCTTTTGAGCATGGCCTGCTTTGTTTATAGTCGTTTTGATTTGTGGGAAGCCAAAACTGCCGTCTGAGGCATCCGAGGATAATATATCCTAGTTTAATTGTGCTCATAAAAGTGGGAGCCATATAATATAATACAAAAGGGCTAACTTATAGTTTCACATTATGAATTTTTTGTGCTTAGAAATAAAATTAAACAGTTTGTTAACTTGTTTTGTGCATTAATTAGCATTTGTAACCACTCCAACCACAACTGTGATATTTTTTATTTTTTTCATTTTGGTTGATCAGTTATTGATTGATGCCTCGTTTGGTTGTACGATTAGGACGGATTTCGCTTTTTGAAAAGCTGAAAAGCTAAAATCGTACAGTCAAATTGGACAGTTTTTTACAGAATCAGAAGCTAGATTTCTTTTAATTTTTCTTTCAACATCCGTGTTTTAAAAAGCTCAAAAACAATTATTTTTTATCGAAATAGATTTTTTGAATTAAAAAATACTTTTATCTACCAAACATTAAATTCCTTTCAAATATTGATTCATGAATTAAAAAAAAAAATTTCAAAAAAGTCAAGGTCTAAAATCATATTAAAAAAACAGTTTTATTCCAAAAACTACTTTTAAATATGTGTTTCCAAACGGATCCTGAGTCAATAGTAGAACGTGATCCACAATTGATGAATATTACAAGCATGCTAGGAGAAGTTGGAAGTATTTGCAAAAAGAGAGACCATTCAAAGATCAAATTGATAAAAATTTAAAAACTAATAAGATATTCGTGTTTTTAATTTTTTTTCACATTATTGAAAAATGAGAATCTATCTAACAATTTTTTTTTTTTTTGTGAATCGAGTTTTGATTAAGATGATAAATATCTTCCACATTTATGAAAGAGATCAAAAGTTCAAATCCTTTGAGATTGATTTACGATCAAACCTGTCATGGGTTTCTGAGATAAGATTTTGTTATTGGGATTGTAATTGAGATTGATCAAATCCATTCCAAACCCACCCGTTGTCATTTCTAAGACATAATAAGAATTGCCTAATATGATCCCTAACTTGAGCATTGTATAAAAAATATATATATATATTTGGAAGTGTGAATTTGACAATCTTTTAGCGAGAATCGCTGTAAGATTTGATCATGATGGGTTGGAAAATTTGAAAGATACATGGTTAAATGTTTAGCCCACTTAATTAACATTCCGTCCAAAAACAAAGAATATGCCGGGAATATTCCATCAGCTATTATGAGAGTTAATTTACATATTCATATAACCCTCTGATTTGTTCAAAAAATTCAAAAAGACCCAAATATATGACTAAAATGCCGATATTGTTATCAAGAGTTAATTCAAATATTCATATAACCATCTGATTTGTTTAAAAAAATTCAAAAAGACTCACTTTCTAATTTCACATATTTATATTACGCCTTACTTTATGCAAAAAATGAAAAAGAATCCACTTGATATTTTCTTCTTCTCCAACGGTCATCTTTGTGACTGTTATGGGAGTTAAATACCTTTTTTGAAAGACAAATGACAGCGATGACAATGACAATTTTGTTACAGAGAGGCGGTTCTTTGGGAAAGAGAGGTGGAGAGAGGCTGGGAACAGTGAGTGGCAAAGAGGGGGAGAGAATGTTTGGAGAGGTGGCGATGTATGGGAGAGACAACGTTGTTTGGAGAGACGGCAATGCTTGAGAGATTTGGTTTAGATTGCGAGTGAGAGAGGACAATTCGGAGATTTTAGGTTTAGATTTTGAGTGGAAGGTAATTTAGATTTTTCACAACTCAGATTAAATTAATCACTGCAATGCTTAATTGGTAGAAGGGGTAAATGCATATAACGCAACAATGCAAGAGTTATATGGATATTTGATTAAATAAGAGGATCTATGGATATGCTAACTTTTAGGGGCCGTTTGGCTAGCGGAATAAGGGTGGAATAGGGAAGGAATAAGCAAAATAGGTGTTTGGGTAGACGGAATAAGGGGGTATAGCTATACAGAATAAGGAGAGAATAAGTTAGTATTTGTATTCTAAGTTCACCCATGGAATTGTGTTATTCCTGCACAAAAATAAGGAGACACACCTATCAAATCACATGTCATCACACAAATCACATGTCATCACCTTTTGTACATCAATGGAGCCTACATGTCAAATCAACTTTTTACACCTTATTCACATCTTATTCTTCATCAACCAAATACTACAACCTTTATTATTATGTTTTCCAATGAGAATAACTGATAACACAATCAAACATAAAATCTCTTATTCTATTGATAAAATCAACAATTCCTGGAATAGATATAAACCCCATAATAATTTATGTCTCTATCGATACGGCCTGTCATGTGCATTTAACCCTTAAAATTAAAATTTTTTGATACATGTCTCCCAACTCGCATTTAATCCTTGAAATTGAAATTTGCACATACATGTCACCCAACTCGCATTTAACCCTTGAAATTGAAGTTTGCACATACGTGTCACCCAGGTATCATGGACTTTGAATTTTATTTTATTTTTGTCATAAATACATAAAAATCTTCATACATCCTACAAGATGGGGTCAGGTCTTTAATCACCGAATCGACAAGAAATTATTATCCACATCCAAGAAAGTCAAGTCTCCATGGTAATGAAATTATTATCCACATCCAAGAAAGTCAAGTCTCCGTGGTAATGAAAACCAAGACAGATGTATTGTATAAGCATGACATATACATGCAGTCGTACTAAGTAGATTTTTTTTCTTCTTCTGATTAGCTAACTTGGATGGGTGTTCTTTGTCTTTCAGTCTATTGTAAGTGTAGGTCTCAACATTAATGAAAGTTCCAGAGGTGCGTTTGCAAAGTATTTCTTTGTCTAGTGAAATGCCACCCATTTCGGTTGGTCACCAACTGCAATGGTTTTATTACAGTTTGAGCTGTATCACCCAATCGTTCGATGAAATGACCCAATGAAGGCTCGCAGTCTTTTATACAATGCCATCATCAGAGCTTCTATGGAGAAGGGCTCCCCTGGTAAATTCCTCCTCGACTACAAAGCTCTTCTCCAATCCAACACCGCCCGACCCGATCATCGAACATTTACGTATGTTCTCAAAGCATGCAAGGCATTATCGAACACCCTCATCGCAGCGGACACACACGCGAGGATCGTGAAATCCGGGTATGAATCAGAGCCTTCTCTTGCCGCTTCTCTCTTCTCCGTCTACATGTTCTTCGGCCGCCTCGTCGAAGCGAGGTCTCTGTTTGATTCGATGCTTCAGTCAGACCCGAACCCCACATTTGCCAATCTGATGATAGCCGCGTATTTGAGGTCCGGTGCATTCGAAGACGCGTATCGGGTTTTCTCGAAAGCTCCCTCCAGGGACTTGGTCTCATGGAATTCAATGATCGGAGGGGGCGTGAAGAACGGGCGCTTGAAGGAGGCAATTGGCCTGTTCCGTCGGATGCTCGACGCGGGTCACGCGCCCGACGGGATCACGTTCTCGACCATCCTCTCCGCATGCGCGCGCGCCGGCGCAATCAAGCACGGCGAGTGGGTGCACAATTTAATGGGCGGGAAATGCATCGCCGCGAATTTCATCCTTGACGCGGCGCTCATCGACATGTACTCAAAGTGCGGGAGCATTGAATATGCGAAGAAGATATTCGAGTCCGTTCCGAAGATGGACGTCTCTGTCTGGAATTCGATGATCACTGGCCTCGCAATACACGGTCTCAGCGCGGAGACATTCAAACTGTTTGCCAAAATGGAAAGTGAAGCCATCGAGCCAGACTCGATCACCTTCGTCGCCGTTCTAACCGCTTGCAGCCACTGCGGGTTGGTCGAGGCGGGCCGAGGTTACTTCGGGTTAATGACACGGAAGTACTCGATCGAACCAGAGCTCGAACACTACGGCGCAATGGTTGACTTGTTCGCGCGGGCTGGTCTCTTAGAGGAGGCGTATCAGACCATCGAAGAGATGCCAATAGAACCCGACACGGTCATATGGCGCGCGCTGCTTAGCGCATGTCGGACACACAGACGGCCGGAGATTGGAGAGGCCGTAATCGGGCGGATGGAAAAGTGCGGGAGCGGGGACTACGTGCTTCTCGCGCGCGCGTACTCGCGCGCGGAGTGGTTTCACCGAGCGGAGAACGTGTGGGACGTCATGCGGAGGAACCGGGTGCGGAAGAAGCGCGGGCTGAGTTGGGTGGAGATGGGGGGCGAGGTGCATGAGTTCAAGGCGGGGGACCGAGCGCACCGCGATGCGGAGGGTGTGTATCGGACACTCGGGTGGCTGAGCGAGCGTGTGCGGTTGAGTGGGTTCGCTCGCGCGACGGAGTGCGTGGCCGTGGACGTGTTGGAGGAGGAGAAGGAGGGGAGCTTGGATTGGCATAGCGAGAAGTTGGCGGTGGCGTTTGCGGTGATGAAGACGGCGCCAGGGACGGAGGTGCGGGTATCGAAGAACCTGCGCACGTGCGTGGATTGTCACTGGTGGATGAAGTCAGTGTCAGCGGCGGTCGGGAGGGTGATTGTGGTGAGGGACCGGGTGAGGTTTCATCGGTTTGAGAAGGGGTTGTGTTCGTGTGGGGATTACTGGTAGGCTGTAGGAGTTGCTGGTGAATCAAAGATTTTTACCGTTGGAATTCAAGCTACTGTTATATTTGTTTTGATTTTTTTTTTAATGGATCTTGTTCTGTGGGGAATTTATAACAATATGATCATGCTATCTATAGGGAGCCGTGTATATTATGAGAATGTGTGGGATATGTTTTGGAGTTGCATACAAAAATGGGGTGGCTTCATCACTAACATGAGCGGGGTGAAACTCATCGACGGGTGCCTCATGGTAGGGGAGTGAGGGTCGTCATACCGGGCTCACCTTTTTCCTAGTTAGATACCACTTCTAACAGGGGAGCATCGCCTTTCTTGTAAATTTTCTTTTTTTGTTTCTCGCTTCTCTATCTACTTTCATACATGTATTATGACTTCAATTAATAAAATTACAGTAGCAACATTCGTCATTTTCAAAATAAAAAAAATATGATTATGTTACATGCAGATGTTTAACATGATATTAAAGAAATGTTCTATTTTTCTTTGAACCAGGTTTATTTGGATGGAAAATGTCATTTTCAGTGTTTTTTTGCAATCACTCGTGTAGATAGTAGATTTTTTTTTCTCCAATCATACGTAGTTTGATATTTGATAAAAAAAAATGCATTCTCGTATGGATTGAATATGTATATTTTTATAATTTTCTTAATAGAATAACACTGAGCAGTGAAATACACGCTGCTTTGGCATAATCTTGGATTTTACTACTAGTTATTCTATCCACGTCAGCTTTCATTTGAATAATTGCTTCTTCAAAAACATGATGCAGATACAATGACAGTTTCCATGACAGCCCATCAAATTTTGTGTCCCTAGATCAACCTTGTTAAAACTCCAATTTATCCCACGATGCAATGAAGTTTTGGGCCAAGGTCAATTGTATTTGTGAAGGAAAAGGAAAATGATTCAATCATGTGTGCACTCACAATAAAAAAATTTAAAAAATTATACATTCACTCATTAAAATATAAATTATTATAAAAAATAAAGTATACATAAAGATGTATTATTTATTATATTTTCTTTTAAAAATATTTTTTTATTTTTAATATATCACTGTAGTGCAGTATACACTGCATTATCGTAATGTATATTATACTATCACATTAGATAAATGGTTGAAGTATCACTTTTGGGTTGCAGTTGAAACTACAAAACGGATTGAGTATGTTAGTGCTTATTTGAAAAATATGAAACACAACTCGATTTACAGTTGCCCCACCTACAATCCACATTTGTTTTTTTTTTTAAATAGCATACCTCGTCAATTGAGATATATGTTATTATAAACGATAAAATATATATTTTAATTAATAATATAATTTTATTTTAAAAATATTAAAAAATCAATGATGTAAAATACTGCAAAAACATCACCTACTCCATCCATCAAACACATATTCCACATAACGCTCCCTTTTTAAATCAAAATAATGGAAAATGATGCATTCTAATTTTATTCTCAGTCTTACTCGTTTAAAATTTTTTAACCATGCATTTAAGTGAAAATATATATTGTTTTATAAAAATTAATGTACATACTCATACGAAGAATACGTGTCAGATATTTCACTCACACATTTACGCCTCATTTGGTTGTAAGGTTGGTGGGCGTCTGCAATGCATAAGCACCTAAATGCTGGATCGCACATCCAAACACCTATCTGCATCCCTAATACAATTTTTCTCTTCCTGCGTTCCCTCTGTAAAATAGGGTGTGTTTGGTTGCGCGATTGCAAAACTAATTCTGCAGGAAGCTCACTTTCTCAGCTTTTTGAAATCGTAGCTTTTGGGCACTATTTACCTACAATCGCTGGGTTTAAAACTATGATTACAAAACTGTTTGGTTGCACGATTGCAAACGCAGCTTCCTGCAATCGCAAACGCTGTGCAATCGCGCAACCAAACGCACCCTAGAAATGTAGGACTACAAACACCCTCTGGGCCTAGGTAAATGTCTATTCTACCCACTGTCTTTTCCAAATTTTCCAAGCTTTGTCCCCCAAGCAAAAACAAAAAACAAAAACCCTAGCCATTCGTCCTCTTGTTCTCTTTCACATTTCTCAGTGCCGCCTCTGCGAAACCTCATATGAACTCCACATCCCTCCATCAAGCATCACCATTGTTAAATTTATCAACTCCAGGTGACCTTCTCCTCCTTCACGCTTAGTGGCCGATATCACTTTGATGGATCGAAACCCAAAATAGAAAAGAAACCCTAGTTGGAAACAAGATAAAGGAAACAACATAAATCTCCCAAATGGATACACACACATATTCACATTGATCAATTCACCTAACAATATCCGTTCAAATTTGCATAATTTTCATCCAGAATATTGTACCCACCCTTATTTCCCTCTTCACAGTCTGTAGTTTCGAAAGGGGTTTATTAACATATACACAGTCTGTATATGGGTAATGTGTATATACGGCGTTATGAACACCAATATTTGAGCCAAACTTATTGATCCTTGTTATGGAGTCATTAATGACACATGCGTCTTGTCTTCAAACCCGCTTATGACAAACTCAGGGATAGACACCTCACAATCAAACGCTGCCTATCAGCACAAACACAAGATCATGAAAAGAAAGAAAGAAAAATAACAGTTTCGATGACAAACAACCAATACAACAAAAAAATTAAAAAAAGTTTCCGATCGAGAGAATGTGTGAGACGAGTTTGTTCCATTTGATGCAAGCACCGAAACTGCTATCTATAACATTATTATTAAAACTCGCCGGAGAAGACAATAAGAACAAAAAAGTGCCAAATGTGGAGAAAGGTTTCTCCACTTCCACATGTCCCCCCACTCAATAAGCTTTCATTGGATACTCTCACGTTACCCGCCTGTCTCACCTATGAAAAAAAATACAACTGACAACGTACTAAGACCAGTGTAATTAATAATAACATATAATAAAGCAATAATAACATATAATAAAGCCAAACTCACCTCCCCTTCTCTCTCCCCTGTAATTCTGTAAACAATTTCATATTAGACACACACCCCAATATAAACTGTCAGTAAAAACAACACAAAACGTTAGACTCTGAAAGTCCCCTCCCCTTTTACTCTTTGGGGAGCTTTATTTCCACCCCATCACTTCTCTATCCCACCCTTAAAATTTGTTTTTTCTGGGGTGGCTTAGAAAACCCAAGGAAAAGAGAGTGAGAGAGAGAGAGAGGAAGAAAAAGAAAGGGAGGAAGAGAGAAAAACAGAGGGAGGCCCGTGAGAGTACTGGGTCACCGCCGTCGCTGCCGGTGAGCGGAGTGGGGTGCCGCCGCTGGCGCCGATGAGCGGAGAGGGTCAACGCCGCCGCCGCTATCCATGTCTCTGTGGTCCTTCAACCTCCAACATTCCCTCATCATCTCCCTCACCCACTTCTCCTTCACCACCGTGCACTCCGTCCACCACTCAGAGCCTCTCCCCGCAACTCTTAACAGCCATCGCAGGCCCTTCAGCATCCGATTTCGAAGTCGAGGCCATCACCGTCTCCAATTCATAGAACCCCCTCCCCTCGCATTGCCATCGTCGCTGAGACCTGTCACACTTCTGCGTCCCTCTCTGCTCACTGGCGCTAGCGGCCGCACCCCACTCCGCTCACCGGCAACGGCGGCGGTGGTTCATTTCGCTCATAAACCACCCTCTGTTTTTCTGTTTCTCTCTCTCTCTCTCTCTCTCTCTCTCTTCTGTGTGTTTTCTAACCCACCCTAAAAAAATAAATTGTAGGGGTGGGATAGAGAAGTAAAGGGGTGGAAATAAAGCTCCCCTTACTCTTTTCCCAACTTTTTATCCAATCAAAAAATAAAATAAAAAAAAATAAATATCAACAAGTAAGGTAGTCTCAAAAGCTTGAGCAATGTGATTCCCTTCCCCGACCCCTCCAAAACCTAAAAACAATAGTAATAATAATTGTAAACCCAGATTAAAATAATAATCTAAATACAGCCTGAACCATCAATTCCATTTTTTTAATAGACATTCCCCCAATTCAACTCCCACCTACCAACGCAACCCCAGACTGAGAGAGAGAGAGAGAGAGAGAGCGAGCAGAGTAAAAATCATTCAGAGAGAAGAAGCAATGCCCACAATGCTGCCCATCCTCATAACATACATTCTCTCATCAATCTCCCTCTCCAATGCCCTCCCCTTCTTCAACTCCTCCCTCCCCGACCCAGAATCCGTGGTCCACCATTTTCACCGGAGGTTATCAGAGTCGACGCGCCGATTGCAGTCGACCCCCCAATCGAACTGCCTCACCGGGAACCCCATCGACGACTGCTGGCGCTGCGACCCAAACTGGTCCAACAACCGCCAACGCCTCGCTGACTGCGGCATCGGCTTCGGCCGCGGCGCCCTCGGCGGGAAAGGCGGCCGGATCTACGTCGTCACCGACTCCTCCGACCGCGACGCCGTGAACCCCACTCCCGGCACCCTCCGCCACGCCGTCATCCAGGACGAGCCCCTCTGGATCGTCTTCGCCTCCTCCATGCGCATCCGCCTCAAGCAGGAGCTCCTCGTCAACTCCTTCAAGACCATCGACGGCCGGGGCTCCGAGGTCCACATCGCCGGCGGTCCCTGCATCACCCTCCAGTACGTCAGCCACGTCATCATCCACGGCGTCCGCGTCTACGACTGCGTCCCCGGCGGGGAGGCCGACGTCCGGTCGAGCCCCACCCACTTCGGGTGGCGGACGAAGTCGGACGGGGACGGGATCTCGATCTACGGGGGGAGGGACATCTGGATCGACCACGTGTCGCTGTTGCACTGCGCGGACGGTCTGATCGACGCCATCATGGGGTCCACGGGGATCACGATCTCCAACAGCTACTTCTCGCACCACGACGAGGTGATGCTGCTGGGGCACAGCGACGATTACCTACCGGACACCGCGATGCAGGTGACCATAGCGTTCAATCGGTTCGGGGAGGGGCTGGTGCAGCGGATGCCGAGGTGTAGATTGGGTTATATACACGTGGTCAACAACGATTACACGGAGTGGGAGATGTACGCGATCGGTGGGAGTGCTAACCCCACCATCAATAGTCAGGGGAACCGTTATACCGCGCCCAGCGACAACAACGCGAAAGAGGTAGGTATTCTCTTTTATTAATCTTGTTATTCTTGTTGTTGTTCTGTTCTTATTCTTGATGGGTGGGATAGGTGACGAAGAGGGTGGACACGGAAGAGGGGGACTGGGGAGGGTGGAACTGGAGGACGGAGGGGGACGTGATGGTGAACGGCGCGTTCTTCGTGCCGTCTGGGGAGGGGCTCGCGCTCAGGTACGCAAAGGCCGCGAGCGTCGACCCTAAGTCGGCCGGGCTCGTCGACCAGCTCACTGGGTCCGCGGGTGCTTGGGGTCAGCCCAGGTTCGTTTTTTCTTATTTATTTATTTATTTATATCAATTAATACATTTTTATCTCATTTTAAAAAAAATTATTTCAAAACTATTAGTATCTATATTACATTTATAAGCGTTATATTTAAGTTGAATAAGAAAAACAAAAATTTATTTATTTAATATGTATCATTATCTATTCTTGATATAACTACCAGGTTAATTGCAATTAAAGCCTATGTGACACCCATTCCAGGCCCTTTGTCTTTCATGTACTGCACGTGATGGGTGTGTCTGTTCATGCGATGGAATCGAGTGTGAAGTGGGGGATGAATTGAACGCCCCAATAGCAGCTTTTTGTGACTTTTCTCTCTCTTTTTTTGGGACCCCACACGTCTCTATCGAGGTGTCAGAGTCCCCCCCCCCATCACTTTCATCCCATCCAACTCAGCTTTGCTATAGTCACGATGCCTTTCTTCACAGAGTCCACACCTACTGACTTACAATAGCCGGTACTCAGCCGGTACTCTCATGTTGGGATGGGATTTCAAGTCAAGCGGCTTTGAGTGGGTGGGAATGGTATGAGCTATTGAAAGCGGTGGGTGACTATAGATGGGTCTGCTGCGCAGCATCTGCTGCAACAACTGTCGGGCCCCTCTCGATCTCAGGTAGTCTGGGATTGGTGCATTGCCTCAGATGAGAGAGCGTGAGGATCGATTGTTAAATATCTTGATTTGGACTCGTATCAATGAAATGATGGGATGGAAGGACAAAATTTTGGAGGGTATTGAAATACTAAAATAAACTTCTTTTTAAATGTACTGGGTCTGTTTACAAACACATATTTAAAAATAATTTTTAGAATAAATCTGTTTTTTAAGATGATTTTAGACTTTGATTTTTTTAGGATGATTTTTTAAAATTCAGGAATCAATATTTGAAAGGAGTTTAATGTTTGGTAGAGAAAGTTGATTTTCAATTAAAAAAATCGATTCCGATCGAAAATTGCAGTTTGTGAGCTTTTTAAAACACGGATTTCGAGAGAAAATTAAAAGGAATCCAGCTTTTGATTCTGCAGGAATCCGACCCGTTTGACTGCACGATTTTGGGATTTTAACTTTTCAAAAAGCAAAATCATCCCAAATGGTGCATCCAAACGGACCCTAAGACAGTTATATCCATTTATTATTTACAAATAAAAGTTGTGGATTTATTTACTCTTATTTTATTCTATTCCCCACTTCTTCTACCACCCAAACAGTGGTGGCTTAATTCACTAGTTGCACAACATAAAATTTGCAATACATTTTATGCTTAATTTCTGGGTGATATGACAGGGGAAACACCTTGAATGCGGTGTCCAACGGCGGTGGAGGCGGTGGCGGTGGAAGCGGAACCGGAGGTTACCTTGGCATGGTCTTTGGGGGCAGTGGATACAGTGAATCAACTCGGCTATATGTCTCTCCCATGCATTGGTGGTTGTCGTTGTTTCTTTGCTTGTTAACACTTCCTATTGAAAGACTGCTTGTTGTAGTTTCCTAAGTAGTACTTTATTTGTCTCGTGAGTGGTATGTGTTGTTTATGAGGGTGCATACATGATACATACCACATGCCATGCTAATTATTTGTTACTTTTTTGCTAGCTTCGTTAGTGAATGATATGTTGCATGTATTAATTGTTTTGACTAGTTTTGTTGTTACCTTGATGGGGGGACACTTAAGCATGAGACACATCGCTATCTGGTTGATCTGTAGTTTCAATGCGGTCAAAATGCATCTGCACTGAATATATGTGGTTCTATGAACGTTATTATGAGTTGAAACTTGGAAGGAATCAGTGTTCATGCTCTCTTTCAAACTCTATTCGCTTCCTCCTCACATGTCATGTACTCATGTGGGGGTAAAGCAAAGAAAAAGGAAGTGGAGTGGGAGGATTTGTTTATGGTTTCAAAATTCTATTCTGGTTATGATTATTAGATACTTGGGCCCACGTTTAAAAACTGGTTTTTTAAACTGGTTTGGAAAACTTTTGGATTTGTAGGAAGCTGAGTTCTTTAAATTCTTTTTCAAATAGAAAAAAAAACTATAGTTTTTGTTAAAAATTACCGTCACATTTTTTTTTTATAAAATGGAACCTAAAAGTTAGTTTTTTTATAATCTGTGTAAACATATTATGTAAACTCAGTTTTAAACCCCACTTTTAATGAAAAATTAGCTTACAACCCCGTTTCCAAACGGGTTAATACTATGACTTTTCATCGTGGTTTTATTTAAGCCATTTAGAGAAGTGCATTTCAAAAGTTATGGAAGGTTGGGTCGGCTAAGAGAGAATTTTGAGACGCTCGAAGTGGAATTTGTAGGTTGGAACCGATGCTTTTTATTTTAGGCACGGTTTGAAAATGGTATTGAACATTAATTTTTTCTTAAAACTGGATTTAAAATTAACTTTACATGAAGCTGATTATGGGAAAAAAAAATTTTCGTTTTTCTTTTGAGATTGTGAACATACACATCCTTATAAAGTGAGTTTTACACAATTCTTTTTTCAATCTCAAATCTTATAGGTTAGTACCCTCCATCCAATAAAAAATTAAAATGTCAAGAGATTATATTATGGGGAGCATTGATTTTCAAAAAAATAAAAAAAATCTGAATCTAGTCGTTGTACATTTTTTTTTATAAATAACATATATCATCTAAGATATATGTTTTTATAAAAATATAAAATATATACATTAATGAATTGTATGTATATATAAAATGTAATTTTTTTTAACGAGATATACTATAACTGTTATGGTTAACATATATAGCTGAAGTCCCTTTTGGGCTCCATATTTGAGTTATGAAATATATATATAATATAAAAAATGCTACAGTCTATCTAACGGTTCAAAACTGTAAATCTTATGTGTTTTTATTTTTTTAATTCATTTTTTCATCGAGTAAGATATATACTTTTATAAAATATAAAGGATACACTCCAATAAATGGAATGATATTATTTATAAAAAATGTGAATTTTTTTGAACAAAGTATATGTTTTGATACAGTGAGTGGAGAGAACTAATGAGGTATATATAAAGTCGCATTTGAGACTATAAAAAATACTAAAAGTAACATAGCTCACATATATATATATTTACTAATAATGTATACAGGATTAAAAATAAAACGTAAACAAATATTGTGTATAGGGCAGCTCTAATCTTAGACCCAATCATTTCCAAACTTTCACCCAAAGGGGATTAAAAAATTTACTAAAATATTAAGAGAGATCCAAACTTTACACAAAGTTTTTCAACTGCTCTTTTTAGGTCAAATCAATGAATATTTGGAGACATGTTATATTAAACTTTGGGGCACGTCTACACCCACCAACCACTTATCTATTCACACCAACCAAAACATAAAAAAATATATATTTAAATTTAATTTCAACATCACTCTTCTCACCAACCATTCGACGGTTGATCTGTCAACCTTCCTTTACAACCTTCGACAGTCTCTCTATCAACATTCCTTTATGACAGTCGACAGAATCTCTGTCAACCTTCCTTTACGACATTCGACAGGATCTCTGTCAACCTTCCTTTATGACCTTCGACCTTAGCAGTGTCGAATGGTCTAAAAAATGTGAAGATTTTGAGATAGATATAGTTTTCAAAAAATGTTTATTTAATGTGAGATTTTGGTTTTAAATTAGAGTATGCAGATTAAATTAATCAGTTTTGATTTTTTTCAATAGCTTTGTATGCAAATGCAATGAGATTAAAAGAATTAACTATTGTTTCTAGTTCAAGTGTTTTTATTGAAATGTGGTGATTGTAATGTGAGTATTGAATGTAACATTTTGATGTTAATTGAATGTTAAATATGATCGAATGTGTCTAAAGTCTTCATTTGAAAAAATATTCAGTTCGACACTGCTACAGTTGAGCACACCCTCTCAAGTCGACAGACCAACTGTCGAATGTTGTAAATGAAAGTTGACAGAGCTATTGTCGAAGTTTGTAAAGGAAGGTTGACAAAGAGATTGTCGAATGTTGTAAATGAAGGTTGACAGATCGACCGTCGAATGGTTGGTGAGAATAGTAATGTTCAAATTTAATTTAAATAATTTTTTTATTGTTTTGGTTGGTGATAATAGGGGAATGGTGTGTGGGGATAGACGTACCCTTAAACTTTTTACTCAAATTAAGGTTCCCAAAAATGCTCGAGGCCTGAAAGCTCAACCCGGGCCAGTTTACAGGGCGGGCCCTGTAGGCCTGCCCAAATTGGACTCGTTAGGGTTGACTTGTAGGCCCGTGGAGGGGTAATACAATAAATACATTACATGTAATTTTTATTTGAATTATGATTGAATTATACAAGTATTGACATCTATGTAGGTGACAATCTAGTTAGGTATATGTAATTATTTAGATTTTAATAATCAATTCATTAAATTTTTTTTTTTTGAAAATTTAATAGATGTAAATATTTTTTCTCAATATTATACTTCAATTTTGTGTTATTTTAACATTTATATACAAATGAACAACTTAAAATTAACAGATAAAAGGAATAAGATGATTAAAATCTAGGCTCGTGTGCCCGAAGCCTGGGCGTGAGAGGGCCTGGGCCTGATTTTTTTGCCGCGGACTGGCCCGGTTTGGGCCTGCTTGCCAAACAGGCCTGCGGGCCCTGGCACTGTTTCAACGGCCTGGCCCACTGCCGATGCTCAACTCATATTATGCCATTTTCAATATATACCTAAATTTTACTCTAAACTTCATTTAAAATGATGTGTTTTAAACCATCATTCTGTATTATAATTAAATCATTTTGAAAATGAGAAGTTGAAAAAAATAATAACCATTGTAAGTTTAGTAAATGTTTGAGTCTCATTTGATTTGAGTAAAAATTTAAATAAAAATTTAATTTAATATTAATTTGGGTAAACGACTGGAGAGATTTTTTTAGTTACTTTACTCATTAGTATAGGATTAGAGATACTCTTATGCTGCATTTGGGTAGAGGGATAGCTGGATAGGTGATAAATATGTGGAAATAGAGGGAAAAAAGTATTTTGGTAGAGAGAATAAGCGAGTATAACTATGTAGAATGAGTAGGAATAAATTGATATTTGTATTTCAGTTTTCTTTAAAATTGTATTATTCCTCTACTGATATAAGAGAACCCACCCGTTAAATCACATACAATCACATCAAATCACATATTATTATCTCTTATATATCAATGAGACTCGCATGTAAAATCAACTTTTTAAATCTTATTCATATTTTATTCTTGATAAATCAAAATATTAATTTTTATTATTACATTATTATATGAGAGTGAAAAAAAAACACAATCAAATAAAAAATCATATATTCTATTAATAAAATGATTTATTCTTAGAAATATATATAATCCTTAAAAATAATCTATGTTTTTCTACTTATTAATTAAAATTTGAATAAAAGGAAGATATACCTGACAGCTGTCCGAACGTGTACGTTAAGTCTCCCGTTTCTCTCTGTAAAGGTTTTCCATAGAAACCCCGCCCAACTTTGCCGCCTCTCCCACCTCCGAATCTCCACCAGCCCAAAAGAGAGAGAGAGAGAGAGAGAACAGAAGATGAAGATGCATTTCGAAGACCCTCTCGATTTCGAATTTGAAGACCAACACATCAGCCCCTCCCGATCGATCAACAAAAGGTAGGTCTCCGTCCCTCGCATAAAACCCTAAAACGTTTTGTTCGTTTTGTATCAACGACTGATTCACATCGTAGAAGGAGAAAGGTCATCGGTCTGGACGATCTCCTCAACGATCACTACGAAGAGAAGATCAGATTGGAAGAGAAGGAGGCGAAGAAGCGGAGGCAAAAGCGTTACGACTCTGATGAGGATGACGATCGCGCTCGTAATGGCAAGGAGGCCTTGCTCTCCAGATTCGTCGCCGACTGTCAAAAGCAGGCAAAAAAAGCATCGGTTTTTGAACGCAAAGTGTTGTTTTTTATGGGGTCTAATAATCAATTTATGTCTTTGCAGGTCAGTGAAATGGTCGCAGAGGATGAAATTCCTACGTGGGGTCTTCGGCTTTTTGGGCCCAAGGTGTTGTCTTTTTTATTTTATGTTTACTTGTTGATTTTGATGTTTGGATGGTTTTCGAATTGTTTTGTTGGATGTATTGAATCGTTTGCTTGGATGTTTTGTGAAATTTAGAAAGATCCGCCGCAGTGGGATTTCACTGGGTTAGGGAATTGCAAGCTTTTGGAGGCTTCTGTGGACAGCGAGATCAACTCGATGTTGGAATTGGATTCGGAAGAAGGTTGTTTTTCCTTCTCTTTGCATTGAGTGTAAATATATGTTTTGGTGTCTCTGTGTTGTTTTTCTTTTCTTTGCATTGAGTGTAAATATATGTTTTGGTGTCTCTGTCTTCATTTGTGTACATAGTTATGGATGCCCTTTCTTCCTTTGTGTCTGTGTATTCCCTTAATCTTATCATGTAATTCTACAGTAAGTCTGAGAAGTTGAGAATGTAGGAGTCTTTACATATTTAGCTGACAGATTACATGACAACATTTTTGGATTTTTATGTGTTGCTTTATGTTGGTATCACTTATTTATGCATGAAAGTGTTTTAATCTATTTTATTAACCACACAATGAGAAACTGTTGATAACTCACTTCTCATGAATAGTTCTTGCTCTTGCTTTTCAATGAATTATTTAACTCTCTTTTGTTATTTTTCAAGTTATTTTCAGCATACTTTGAAGCCATTTCTGCTTAATATCTTGTGGACTTATTCGTGTTTACACTTTCCTTTTTTTCATAAGAAGCTTATTTGGTTTGTAAGGCTTGCTTGGATTGCTTTTTTTTTTGTCCTTGCTTCCTTCTTATACATGATTATAATGCATATCCAGGAGATAACTTTTTAGAGGGGTTATTGATGAACGGGTGGTTGTCAAACTGGGTTTTTACGTGTGGCCACTTGGAAGATTCAATAGCTTTGTGGGCATTTTACCAGAGTGAGTCTTCTGTGATTTCCCTCTGCATTAGTTGATTCATTGTTTTAATTAATTGACTGATGTTTCTGTCTGATTTTTTCTTCCAACCAAGTGTTATACTCTACGAACGAGGAGTTGCAAATATCTGCATGTGACTTTTGGTGTAGTGTTCTTAGAAATGACACTGAGGTAATCCCAATTAAAGACAGATGTTTGTGGTGGAAATCTGTATGGAAAATTTATTACTTTTTACAATGCAGTTTGATCTGATATGAATCCTATGATGCATATCCTGAGATAGTCCCTTGCTCTTGTGTAGGTTGACGCATCTATAATCAGACTTACCTGGCATCCTAAATATGCCGAACTAAGAGATGCCCTTAATATATATGGATATTTAATGGATTCCTCTGCTAATATTCATCACACTCAACAGCAGTGCATGAAGGTCAGTTGTCACCTCACTGTGCAAGTAGTTCTGGAGCAGGCATGCTAACTTTTGAGAATATAGATAAAAAGAGGACATGGTATAGATCTTCATCATCCATGATAAAATATACTTGTTCTTTGAATCTATTTTCTCTGTTAGTTTCCCTTTGTGTTCTGTTTTGCATTTAATATGCAAATATCTAGGTTCTATACTACTGCAAAATATGTAAATATTAATTATGGTATGATGCCATAGGTTATTAATTTTGGAAGATTGGTTTTTGTGCATGTGGGACAGTGAGGCTTATGCTTAAAACTGGAAAAGTAGTAGGTGACATAGAAGGCTACGGGGTAGAGGTCGTGGAAAGTATGGTATGAGTACATGACATGAAAATGTCTTTTAAGAGAATCTTGGGATCAGTTTTATTCTTGTGATTTAGAAGTTTTTTTTCTGAAAATTTCGGTTCATTTGACTGTACTTGCATTCATATACATTTAAGGGACAAAAAGTTTCAGCTTTTTATCTACCATATGGATTCTGAGGTCTTTTGCCATATAGTATTGATCCATTTGTTGAACTCATACATTGTTCAAGCCTTTTTCATCAAATTGAAGTGATTAGCTTATGCAATTCATTTATTACATGGGGAAATTGCATGGTAGTGTATTGCTATACATGATTGGCTTCTACTACTAAAGATTTTATTTCAACATATATCTTCACATGCATTTTTCTGTTAATGATGTTTCTTGTTTTCTGTTACATTTCATCAGAAGTTTGATATCATGTTGATACCTCTGGTTATCTGATTCATATGTGCATCAGACTCTCAAATTGATGGGCCACCCCACAATATCAAATCTTGGATTAAATTTCTCACCGCTTGTTTTTGTGCTAGGTATGTCCTGATAATTAAATGTGCTAATTGAAATTTATGTCTTAATCAAATCTTAGAAAATATTGATTGATTCCTATTTTTTTATTGCATCTTATATATTTGGTCAATTATTTTGCTCGAGTTTGTGCATTTGTTTACTAACACTATGCTTTACCGCGAATCGAGCTTTGATAAGTTGATAAGCATCTCCCACCTTTGTGAAAGAGGTTAAGAGATCAAATCCTAGGGAGCATTTTCTTATAAAAAAAAACACACACACACACTATCCTTCACCTTATATCTTCTTTTAATTGTTATGGTTGCAAGAATCGACAAACCTTAAGCTAAACAAGAATGCCAGTGGATCAGGATATGCTTCTTGCTAGGAATGATTATGGAGTTCCATTTATTACAGGGGAAACTGATGGACACTCTAGAGAATAGGAAACATCTTCTTATATCATTCATTTTTTTGAGCTCTGGAATGTCAAATTGTAAACTTCTGAAGTAGATAAGCGAAATTGGTGGACTGTTTTTTTCAACTGATGTAATACATAATAAAGAATTAGCATGAGCACAAAGAATGTAACAGTAAAGGAGTTTGCACTGTTGTTCTGAGGCTTTGTATTGTAACCTGTAATGCATAATTTTACACTTTTTTGCAATGCATGGCTTGATGCTGATGGGTTGATAAACAATTCTTCTTGTTGATTAAGCAATACTGGTTAATGATCAGAGGATTGGATTATAAAATTTGAGAAGAGTGAGATTATTGTTTCTATGGGTGTCTGGGTTTATGGAGATATCTTGGAGTACGGTTACGGATATAAGATAGGACACGATACAGACTCCGTGACAAATTTTGAAAAACTAGGAAATGGATAGGGCACGACAATAAATAAATAAATTGTATTATGTTACATTATAGTTATTTGAAAAAAAATGCATTTATAAACTATTGATAAATGATATAATTACAGTAGTACATCAATTTAAAATATTTTTTTTTACAAATATCTTGTATTATTTTCTAGTAGATTGCTTATTAGTTCATGAACTTCCGCAACCTTTCTTACCATGTATCATTTTTACATTATTTATACTATATTTTTTTTCATCCTTCTAAATATTTCACAAAATTTTGGTTTTTCCCCCTGAATTGTGATTTTCACCTTTGTCAAATTATGTCAAACAAATTTTATGCTTGTTACTATGCTAATCTGTTCAATTTGCAGCTAATTTCTTTTTTTTTTTTTACTTGCAGATATGCTCGACAAATCTTCTCAATTTCAGAAGTGGAAGAGGCCCTTGGTGGTATCATATTTCTCTTTGTAGATCGTCATCTCCAAGGTCTATCATATTTTATATCTGAATCAATGCTGTCAGCTCTGAGCTTCTTTACAGATGATGAATGGAATATCAGCTGTGAGAATATAGCAAACTGTCTAGCGAACAGGTTAGAATTATAGTACAGTTATACGCCGCTTTAAAAATTTGAACTAAATTGCCTTGATGAATTCAAAATAAATTGCCATAATCCTCATTTTATATACAACTTCAAGGCTTGTTTTAGAGTGTGTATTGTGAGACCATAGATTTTCTAGATTTTTTTTCCTGTTACCATATATCTGTAACAATTTTATACCACCAGATCATTTGCATTTATCTTTATGTATTTCATGTTATCCTTAGTTACACATGTTGTTATGATTGTTAGATGACATATGGCATAAAGTTTTCGATTTCCAAGTTATATATATAATTACTGATTATTGATATTTGCTAAATATATGTTTGATCCCTTAGGCTAGGAAGGTAGAATCCAAGTCCTTGAAGTTTTCAGTTAAATTCCTTCAAAACTAAATGCTTAAATGGTTGTAGTTGTTCATTTGTCATATGTGCAGGATACCAAAGGATATGAACTGTGTAAGAGTTCTCGAGTGCATTTCTGTGGTTAATGCACGTAGTAAGCACCTCAGAAGCAAAGTGGCCTTGCAAATTCTTTTAAATTGCTTTGATACGAAGGTGAAATGTTGCTCTAAATTCGTGTGGAAGTTACATTTCTTTCATTATGATCAATATGTTTCTACATATCGTAAAAAGTGCCCTAGTACTGCATACACTAAGGTCATTTTGGTTTTTGATGGGCAACTATGAGCCCTAGGTGATATCCTATATATTTGCATGTACTAGTCGCCAAATTCCTAAAACTAAATCAAGAGCTATTGTTTTGATCTCATGTGCTTTAATGTTCTGCCTTGTTATACATTTAGAACGGACTCTTTGAATGTTAAGCCAGCTGCGTCCCTCAATCTCTGAAACAATCTTCCCACAATATATATATTACATCCCAAATAATGGATGGTTCTTATTGTGTTTAGGCCATGCATTGAGGGCTTTTGGGTTCGATTTAGGTTATTGGTATATTAAATCATAGTTTAATTTATATGTTCTTGGTAATGTTGTAGCTTTTATGTGATCAAAGACCGGGAAAAGGGAAACATGTTTTTGAACTTTTCTTTTTCTTGAAATTCAAGGTTTCCAATATTAACATCTGGGTCTGGGTCACTATTGCAGTGCGTAATATTTTCCGTTTTATAGCTAATGCTAGATTTTTCTTTCACTCTTGGCCAACACTATATTATGCCTGAATTATGTCTTTTGATTTTTATAGATGTTCATACTGCGATTAACTTTTCTATTAATTAGTTACAATGCATGAGAAATCCCATCAATACAACCCTTTAGCTAAAAAAAGAGGTGGGAGATTAGTGACAAATGTATTTATGGACAGAGCACTGCTTATAAATTTAAATTCCATTTTTTAGCAGAATGATATGCATTTTTTTTAGTAATTTGGATTGATAGCCTGCCAGAGAAAAGTACATAATTAAAGAGCATGTTATGATGGGTTTACATGTGCGTATCATTCCATTCAGGTGTCCAGTATGAAAGATATTCTTAGATTTCTCTTAGCAATCAACGTAAAGGACAAGAACTGTGATTTCTTCAAGATGTATAGAAACCTAGTGCTCATTGACAATTGGCTTTTATTTGATCCTCCATTGGATGAGAAGCCAACGATCCTCGAATTGTGGAACAAGTTTCTTCGGAACTGTTCAAGTCAGATTACAAGCACAGATTGGAGGTCCTATGCTTCAAAGGTGTGCCCTCAAGCTTGTTTTTGCTGTTTTGTTATACATATATCAATTTTATCATCAGTAATTTCTCCTGCAGGTCCGTAATAAAGCTTCGTATCTTCTACAAAACCAGAGAAAAGACCCTCAATAATCCTCCCTTATTTATCATGAGGAAAGAGGTGTTGCTCTCTTCGCTCAGATGCAGTGTCCTTTTCTCTCAGCATCTTTCCTTTTTTCCAATTTTGCTATCTAAAGTTTTCCTTTTGCTGATCATGACAAGGTCAATGCTCGCTCCTGTTAATATTTTGCAAATTTGTCAATGGTGGAAACTTGAATTACTGCTTATATAGTTAATTTTCCTTGTGAAAATAGTACATCATGTATCAGTCCCGTGTATCATGATCATTTTAGACATGCCTTGCACCTTTAATTCTACCCATTGAAGTTTTCGAGTGTAAAAGCTTACCCACTCATGATTACTGTGATGAATATTAAAATTTGGAAAATTTTAGTTTTCTGGCTTTCAATCGCATGGAAGTAA
Source organism: Acorus calamus (assembly GCA_030737845.1). NCBI lineage: Eukaryota > Viridiplantae > Streptophyta > Magnoliopsida > Acorales > Acoraceae > Acorus > Acorus calamus. The sequence continues at coordinate 2,834,410 of CM060878.1, read as the reverse complement.
AATGACCTCATACAAATATCTTTTATGTTTGAAGTTTGGGATATCAACCTAAAATGGGGTTCTTCAGTCCAAACCTTTCAACCTTGGTGCATGAGATGAGGCTTATTGCACAAGCAAAGAAGAATGTGCTTGATCTTTAAAATAATAAAAGAATAATATTTAGCATACATAAATGAACTACTATAATAGTTATGTTTTGATGAGTTAAGATAACTGTACTTAGGGTAAATGGAACATAGTTTATTGATCCATACTATAAGTAGTCCAATAACCAAAGTGCATTGAAAAAGCTTTAAGAGGTCTTGCAAGATTTTAGATAATTTAGGGCATTGATTAGTCATTATAATCATGGGAGGATGATGATCTATATTTAATACTTCTCACTATGAAAAGAGAAGAAAATTAAGTAGAACACCAGCACTAAAGTACACACTTGACGTCACTCCCAAAACCAGCCCTTTATCTTAATCTAAGCCCATTATATGAATCTAAGCATGCCAAGACATCAAGTGTTTTTCCATGTTGGATTGCTTTTATGTTCCTCTACGGCTTCACTATCTACAGAAACCAAATCACATTAGCATCTTGTAACATAAAAAGGCAGGATAATGATGTGACTACATTTCCCAAATTAAAGCTTATAATAATACAAGCAAGAGAGTGCCAAAAGCACTAAACAGCATGAGGAGATCAAACAAAGGAAACCCCACTTTATCCTACCCCACCAAACCAAAAAAGAAAGAAAAATAAAATAAAATAAAAGACACCCAGACAAAGCAAGTACTCGCTATTCACTATTTTTGTTGTTGTTGTGATTGTTTTATTATCCCTTTTTCAAACATTCTCAGTGACTGAAGTGAGCAATGGCTGAGTGACTGAAGGAGACTTGGATGAAGTGCTGTTTGAAGAAGCAGTGATGCTGATGGAGGTCTCCTTTGCAAATTTGGCTTCTTGGCTCTTACCCCATAATACGAAGTAGAGGCCAATTATGATCAACACAGCTCCAATGATCCTATGTGTAGGCACATCATGAAAAAAAAACATTGGTTAGTTTAGATGATCAAACATATATGAACAAACTACTAAGGTTGATATACATATATATATACCCTCCAAGATAGAACTCCTCTCCAAGGGTGATGGAACCCATGATAGCCACAACGAGTGTCTGAACTGGTTGATAAACTGCAACAAAGACTGGACCCCCTCTGTCGATGCACCATATCTGCACCGCAAATGCGATCCCCGATGCAACGATCCCCTGTTGTTCATGTTACTTATTAATAACAATTTCTACACATAAGTGTCAGTTTGATGTTCATTTTTATTATCCTTCAATTATAACATCAGAAAAATTGTGTATGAAAATCTATATTGATATGTTATTTATGAACATTCCACCTATTAAATTGACAATGTGTACCCTTTATTTTAATATATTATTTGATTAATAATGATACTTGTAAAGCACTCGATCACCAAACACTCCCATTTTTAAAATCTAGGACTAGGTGGGCAATCTTTACCGTCCACTTGGTGGGTCCGTACTCATCCATAACGAATCACTTCGGTCCACTTGGTGGACCCGAGTAGGATTTGTGATCCAGTCAACCTTAATAAAGTTCGACTATAGTCAATCGATAAGATCTATTGATCAACTTGATATATAATCAATGTCTCTATATCTTTGTTTCCTTGGTGGATAGATAGCCCGTTAAGTTTTAAAATTTGAAAAGATAAAAAGAAGCAAAAATGAAACACCTGGACAATTAAACACACACTAAAATATAACACACAACCTATATAGGTTAGTCTTATCTTAGATTTGATCATCAAAATCATAGCCGAATACAACATCGTTTAGATATATAATTTTATTTCTCATCTTTTCAAAGCTCTTCACTGAGATTCTTTGTATTGGTCAATTTAGCTAGCACAAAATAAGAGGCTTTATGTGGAGACCTTACAGAAAAGAGAATGATTCCTTTCTTTACTTGTATTTTTGTTTCATCAAATAAAATGGATTCATTTATCACATATAATTCTATTTGTTTGGTAAAATGAAAACCATTCAATTTAGTTAAACAAAAACATGGACAAGGAGATGATAAAAGACCATAACTTTCATTGTGATCAATTACGCACCTCTTCTGATCTCCTTTTATTTCCCATTTTCATTACTCTAGTTTCATATATATGCATATATTATCTATATATCTTTCAAAGTAACCAAATTTTCAAATAAATAAAATCTATGTAACTCCCATCTTCATAAAAAAAAAAACAATCTTCAAAAAACAAAGTAAACCGCATGAGAGAAATAATTAAAAAAAACAACAATAGAATCACATAAAATGAAATTAAGCAATACCGCATAGAGGATGGTGAAGAGCTCAGGGAGGGAGTGAAACATCCATGCTTCAGTGTCCCTCTCCATGAAGGCTGCAATGATCATGAACTGTATCACCCCAAAGAAGCACGTGTAGGAGGTCACTGACAGCCTCGCCGGGTACTTCTTCAGCACTGGCTTCTGAAGCACAAGCCAACCTGACCATGAAAGGCAGTGGCATATCAGGTACACACAACCCAATGCCCAGTTCTTCATGTCCCCCCTCACCACCCATTCTTCAGCCTCCCCCACCACCATCGCCGTCGTCGTTATCGATGGACTGATTATTGAAGACCACCTTGTTTGGTGGAGAGGTTTTGTTGGTCCTCCAAATAAGGTCGGACCTTTGTACAGGGTGATCACAGTAGCTCCTCCCACACATGCTAGTGTTCCCACGATTTTGGCTATGCCATCTCTCCTATCTATCCTCACCTTCTCTATCCTGTCAACCACAACATAAGTTTAGATTAAGATGACCTATTTTGTTCTATCTAATAACATAGTTACAAAGTTTGCGTAAGACAAATGCTTGTCATTGACTATTCTGGTTAGTCATTTAAATAATGAAATACATGATAAATCATCCAAACTAAATAAATAAATATCCTGAGATGGAAAACCAACAATTTGATGAATAAATTAAATACACACGGTTGATATGGAGGTAGCCAATGTTTTTTGAACATTTGAAAAAAATTCAATTATACTTTGTTACTATATGTCTAATACTTGCCTGAGAGCGGCAGCCATGGCGAAGGTTATGGCAGGGACAGAGTTTTGTATGGCAGAAGCGAAAGTTGGTGATGTGTTGTCCAGTCCCAACAAATAGAACCCTTGATTTGCAGTTATGCTAAGCAGATATACCAGCACCATCATTTTTATTTGACAAATATAAATGTTAAAAGAACATAAGAATTACAATATGTTAAAAGAACATAAGAACCCTTGATTTGCAGTTATGCTAAGCAGATATACCAGCACCATCATTTTTATTTGACAAATATAAATGTTAAAAGAACATAAGAATTACAATATGGTGAACCTTAAACATACCCACAAAGCGCGAGAAAGAAGAACTGAACCGCGAAAGACAAAGTCAAAGCTGGCCTGTCTTTCCTGTTATTGACATATAAAGATAAGTAATATCAGACAACATAACAAACACATATATATATTACATAGGGGAATAGGTTTGGTCCAACACTAGTTGAACATTTAGATTGTCTAATGCGTTCTGTTATGTATTAATAATACATATTGAATTTTATTATGTTGAGTGATAAGGTCCGATGATCACGAACGCACTGGGCAATTAGACTGTCCAACTAACATTAGACCTAATTAACCTGTTCCCATGGAGATGGTGGTGGTGGTGGGTGCATGGCTTACTTTTCGAGGAAGTAAGCGAAGGGGGAGAGGAGAAGGAGGGCGATGATATTGCGGTAGACGGGGTAGACGAGCTTGCTTATGCCCATGTTGAGTGCCGCCCTCGACACAATGTGGAACCCCGCGTATCCGAATTGGAGCGTCAGCATCGCTAGGTGCAGCTGAGCCTTCTCCGGCACCCCCACCCCGCACACCCTCTTCGTCCATGATCCACTCTCCTCCATCTTTTCTCTCTTACTAGAACTACCAACACTAAAAGGAGAGTGAGTGAGAAGAGATGGGTGAGTGAGTGTAACTGTGAGAGAGTGGAACGATGGGTGGGAATGGAGAGTGGAGAGGGGGTCTAAATATGGTGGGAAAAAAGCAAAGGCAAAAAAATCCAAGAGAGAGAGAGAGAGAGAGAGAGATCGTGAGGGGTTTGAGTGTCCCCACCAACCCTAAAAAGATGTTGTGTCAACTATTCTTGTTTCTTGGTTGTCTCCCACAATCTCTTCCTCCCCATCCATTATATCACCCCCCTTCTCTTTCTCTCCCTGGATCACCCTTTTTTATCACTCGAAATCTAATGCAGTACTCACTCAAGTTTGTTTGACTGACAAAATATCTTCAAATGCGAGTTAGTCAAGTCTGATACTATTAGTACCATCAGTATCAAACTGTATAGTATATGAATCGAATTGTACAGAAAAAGACATTGACATTATACCCAAAAATTAGTTGTATAGTTCGATTCACATACCGTATAATTCGATCTGATAGTACTCAAGTCTGACGAGATTTAGACCCCCCAATCGCATTATTGGACTCGGGCACCGTGTCTCTTGGATTCCGTTTTGGATCCATGCTAATAATGATACACCCTCTGTTTTTATCTTATTTATATCTTCTCCACTTCTTTGTACGAGACTCGCTTTAGCTTTGCATAAATTTAATGTATACATATATAATTTAATCACGAAGTGTTACTTTTGTTGATATATATAATTCAGAACATTGTGTGACTGGATGAGTTAGCAGTGAAAACTAATCTATAATATCCACTAATTAAGTGTGCCAAGTTGAGGTTGGTGTGGCAATCCCCTCTGAAGGGCTTCCTTTGCTTTAAGAGACATGTTTGCTCAGCTCGATCGAGACCTCCATCATTTTTTTCTCTTTATTATTGTTATTTATAATCTTTAGATCTGTCATAAAGTGAGGGACATTAATATTATAGAAAACAATTAAAGAAAAAAGAAAAGTTAGGTATTGAGAATGTTTTCATTTCATGTGTTTGTTGTGGGTGAAGTGTTGTAATCTGTCACTGTTTTTGCTGTGCTTACAAGCAGGCTAGACCAAGAGACCAATGTGGTCTTGGAAAACAGGAATATTTGTTACTTTATACGTACAACATGCACATGCCACCCCTCCGAGCCCCTCAATTGAAACAGTTTTAATGGTGGTCACATAATTTGTTCCTTGGAATTGAAGTTGATATTCAAAAGAAGATTCATATGTTTGTGAATGTCAGGTTGTGTTAAGCTTGATGGTTTTTCAACGAATCGTTTTGTGTGTAAAACCAGACATCACAAAGAAGACAAGTTTTTGTAAAACTCGGTTATCCAAAGAATGGGATCCCATCAATCTCCGGATTTTAGGTTGTGATGTCCAAAGGTCTGCTATAACACATAGGTACTTTGCCTATAATGCCAACTTTTGGTGTGAAAAATTAGGTCATGCTTGGTAGAGGCTATCATGCATGGTCCTGAAATATTGTTAGTAATTAAAATCATCTGTATATATTATTATATTATAAAACTAATTAATTCGATCACAATAAGTTTTGTTATCTTAATTCTTTCTTGCGCTTTGTAAATGTGAAAGACTTAATTACCACACATGCAATCACAATAAGAACTGATGTCACATGATCCAATCTATCTCACTACATAATAAATATTTTTAACCTTCGCAATTTTAGTTAATCACCCAGCTAGTTAACAAAAGTAAATTCCATCACTGTGATTACTACAATTAAGCATTGGTTTTGAAATGTATTGTAATAAGAAATGTTAAAAAGATATTGTACTTTATAATTCATGTAGTCATTTTTGTATACTGAATATATTTTGACATTTTTTAAAGTCATTGTGTGTGTGTGTGTGTGTTATATAGGTTTGTTTGAAGCATACACACATCTCATAAGATAGTTCTTTTCATAAAAAAAATGAAGTATATATGTACTCATATAAATTAGATGAATACTACATTTTACACTTTCGTAATATAGATTTAGTAGAGTATATACCATATCCTGCATGTCTTAAGTGACTAATGACCGCAGAAGTGTGCGATTGCCACAACTCTACTTGAATTTTTTTTTATAATCGTCAACAAACAGTGAAACAGGTGGGTAAATCAGTGTTAAGACTTGAACCCAAAAGCTACATTTAACATGGGTAAACTCTAAACTGTTGTTTTATAACCATAGCTATGCTTGAATGTTATAGAAGGGATATCCTTGTGCACGAATATTTAGTACCAACCTTCTTTTAGAGGGAATCCTTCCCATCTTCCAGTGGGTTGGCTCATATGGGGTAACATAATTCGAGGGTGGGTAGATGCACTAGCTGCTCTTGATAACCACTCTTCTGGCCTCTTATTCAAGTACAAAGTGATATTCCACCCTCCATGGAAGAAGGATTTCAAAACAAAAAAAGAAAAGAAAAGAAAAAAAAGTTGTGACAGTGCTGGGACCTATCTCTCGCATGCTCCATTATATGATCCAACCATTCATGTTCACTGGGAATCTAGAAAGACATATAGCATCCAGCGTGCACTCTCTTTCTTGCTTAATATATGTATATCTTCCTTTTGTATTATTGAAAATTTCATTATCCCACATGTTTTGAGCCCTCTAAAGTTTCCATTAACATTGATGTCAAAAGAAATCCTCTCCCTCTAGAACTCTCTCAAAAGTAATGTGTAAAAAAGTTATGTTAATTACAAGTGAAATTTAGAAATGCCTTTTTATCGAGTTATCCAGTGTGGTACAATATAAAATATTTTTTATTAGTAAGTAAATAATAGGATTTGAACTCAAGATCTTTTAATTAAAAATTCTATTGTCAATCATTTAACGATATGAGTCTAAAGCCTATAATATATCAAAAGTTATGACTTTCTGAAAAGTTTAAATCTTAATTTTGAGGATTCTTTCAACTCATTTTTATTATATTTTTTTAATCCAACAACTCCTTCCGCTCCTCCACAACCTCTATTACATATACATCAATCACTTCTCAGTTTATTGGGATATTCTCTCTGAATTTAGATGGATCCTGTTTTAAAGTCTTCTATTTCAAGCTGATAATGAAACCTTTGATATTATATATAAGCTTTCTATTAATAAAAATAAAAGGAAAAGGATTTGATGAAAATGATGCATCAAATAATAGAAAGAAGTCCCCCCAGTCCCTTAAAATTCAATATTGGCAATTATTAATGTTAAGACCACCATGAGTTTTGCTTACATCCATTCATCTGAGGGGACCCTTTTTCACTTTGAATGGACAATTGGGATGCCATGATCATTGAATATGCGATTTATAGTGTGCTTTTTATTCTCCTAAATTGGTCCTAGACCAAGTCACGCATGTTTTGCCCCCCACTCTTATTGTCAAGGAATATCTGCCATATGTCCATTATTAGATACTGAGACCCTAACTATCAATAATGAGAGTTGTGGGGTTACAGAATCTTCAGTTAATTCCATATCCATCAGCAGTTTAGTGTCTGAACCAACTGAATTGATCAGTGTGTGATCTATAAAACAAATCAAAATCGAAAGAAATCATTTAATTCCGTTGTATATGCAGAAAGAATTATATGCTCAAATTTTAATTAATCTAATTAATAACCCCCATACTACACCTATGTTTACAATCCTTTTTAGGTCCCGTTTGAAAACAGGTTTGAGAAATTTTTGGATTTGCATGAAATTGTTTTTTCCAAATCTGTTTTCAAACAAAAAAAGTGTCCAAAAGCTGCACACATTTATACAAAAAAGTGTTAAAAAAATGAAGTTTTTCATAATATGTGGAGATGCAACTTTTTACAAACTCAGTTTTGAATTCAACTTTTAGAAGAAAAAAAATTGATTCTCATTATCGTTTTCAAATGGAGCTTTAAGCAAAATGATTATTGGACACGAGAACTTCCTTAGGTTTCAATGTAACACGGAATGCCTACCTGAACACATATTTGACATGGTTATTGCCATATTAGTATATGTATATTTTTTTATTTTAAAGTGATTCAGGTTCATTAAAAAATATGTTTGTAATGACTTTTAAGTTGGAGAACCGAACCACATTTTAACAGGTTGATAAAAATAACCTCTCTTGATTGAGGGGTCTTGCCAAAAGAGGGGTCTTGCACCAGCAATTTTTTAAAGGGATGCAAAAATGATTCGACTAATTAAAAAAAGTCCATCTCACCTTTAGGTCAATTTTTTTTTTGGTAATTTTTTTAAAGAAAGTGTGCTTCCTATTAATTGTATTTTATAAAGCTGTGGCTTTTTGACTAGCCACTTTTCAAAATATGTTCTCTTCCCTTGATGAGTTGAAATTTAAAATAATACTGTGAGGAGATCTACTGCACAATATTTTTGTGTCTCCGTTGCATTCAGTCTTTTTACAATCCAAAATGTAATCATATATAACTATTTACATAGTTAAAAATTCAGTAATTATATCTCATTAAAAAAAATTTCTTACACTTACTAAGTATAGATTCATTAAATTCGAAATAGAACAATATACACTTTTTATTAAATCATATTTTTAAACTGTAGATGACGTGTACTATTTTTAAAAAATAAAAATATATATGGTCTGCGTTTTGAATTGTAAAAAAGACTGAGTGCATTGTAATATTTTTTTTTTTGGGATGGTGAAAGATTGAAACACTTTAATTACATGGCAGTGAGATTCTTTGATGGGCTGAGATATATAACTCATAATTACGAAATAATAAGATTCATTTACAACAAGACAATCAGCACTTTAGAATAATGTGGGAAGTGAAGTGGCATCCATTGTTCAAATGCTGGATGAAGCGAAATTTGTAAACACAACATATGGGCACAAATAATCAATGTCTATCAAGATAATAATGTGAAGATTTATTTTAATAAAAACATTTATGACTTCTATATTATCATTTTTTGAAGTATAAAGGAGTCCTAGATTAGTGATATTTCTTCTCGGATGGCATTTCGATTTATCGAAAAAGCAAATATTTATTGTGGAACGTCATGGATCCAGGATCAATTTTGGGGAGATGGGGTCTCATCAACGGTGCATGAGTGCATCACATCAACTTTGTCTCTCCACACTACAACTAACCTAAGTTAATTGGAGATTCCACTGTTGAGAATAAGATCATTGAAGAATGAATTTGGAAGATCTTATAATACAATCTCCAACTAGTGCATAAAAAAAGAAGAAAAGATTCCTAGTAAGTCGTTTTCATGGATTCCTTGACCAACAGTAGTGGATGATGGATTTGAACCACCTGTTCCCTGATGGCTAATGAGATCCTCTAAAATTTCAGAGAATATCTGTATAGACCAGTAAAAATGTGCCACCCTAATTCATGGGAGGGTGGGAAAAATTGACACTATTAACATTGTTTTTATGCTCACATCAAGGGTTGTGATCTTATACTCAGAAACACACATGCATCATTTAGTTTTTTATTCACATTTTATCCACATTTTAAATATTCATGGCTAATCAAACAACAAAAATTTTATTATTATGTTTTTCAATGAGAATGATTAAAAATATAACCAAATAAAAAATCACTTATTCCTTATTTATATTAGAATAATCATTAATCTCAAAATAACTTAATTCTCTATCCAAATGGGAGTAGGTTTTGATCGATTTCAATTCAAACAGGTGTACCAACCCTCAGTTTGGGGTGAGAAATAGACTTATTCACATCTGATAGATACATGTTGAGATAGATAACTAACTGTGTAGAATAAATAATTTTGTTTGGTTACTTTTATTAAGATATGTAAAAGTGATATTTTTGTTGTGATTGGTTCACTCAAATAAATTAAGAATAGGTGGTAGATAGGAGATGAATATGAGTTTATGACTTTTTAGATGAGAACTTTATAACCACATAAATTGTTTGTGGTTGGGAATATGTGTGATATGATAGATATTTTGATATGTATGAGAGTGTTAAGTAAATTAATTATTTTAAAACATATTAGAGTTTCTTTATCATTCGCATAGATACACCCTAATAAGTAATTCCAACCCCCCAAAATGGTTATCAGCTCTTAAACTAATTTATTCAAGTATAACTATTAGAGTTTTTTCTTACAAAACAAACAATTTTTTGTTTGTCTATTCCCTCTTATTCATGGGTTATTCTACACCTAAACATGGGTAAGGGATTCCATGCTATATGAAAATCAAGTTATGTTTTTGTTTTTTGAAGATTGATGTCCCCTTAGTTTCATCTTAGCTAGAACTTCTTTTTACGGAGAAGGGTTGCTAGCCGACTTACCCAAAGCTAGATTCATAAGTTATGTAATTGTTATTTGGTAGGTTTAGATGTAGATCACGATTTTATAACATTTGTGTGAGTTTATGGCTTATGACTTAAGATTTGATTTGGCCTGGATTTGAAATTGAATTGGATAAGCAATAGAGGCTAGTCTTGCAGATGGAATACATGGAAAACGTATGAGACGACTGAGATAAAAAACAAAACATTTTTACTTAGCATAAAAGGAAAATAATAAAAGCAACAAAAAACAGTTCTCATGGGATGGATTCAGCATAAATGCACCTATGCAAAAGTATTATACTGCAATCCAATCAGCATATGCATGTGCAGATAAAGTGTAAATAGAATAACGGTTGAACATAGTACCGTCATCCGTATATAGTGTAATGTGTTTTCCAAGTGAGGATATAGCCAGTGGTGGCTCTAGCAGGGGCGGAATCATAAATTAGAGTAAGGAGAGTCAGAAGGCCAAAAGACTTAGAATGAAACTCTTAGAAATCTTAATATTTTTATTGCAAAAAATAGAAAGAAAACGAAGTTTTAAAAATTGAAAAATATGAAGAAAATAGCTTATACAAAAATATATAAGGATATTCTTTAAGCTTATATTTTATAGGGAGATTTTAAAATTTAATTTCTAAAAAATTTGAGAGAATCAATAATATAGCAATCATGAAAAATCAAAATAAACAAAAAAAATGCTAAAAAAGTCAAATAAGTGATTTTTCAATCCTTAAAAATCAGATACCAATATTCCCATAAAAACAAAACTTTTCATAAGTTTTTTAAGAAAGATTCATGCCTCAAAATCTCAAAAAATTCAATGAGAACCAATATACTCAATCCAATTTGTAGCTCTATTTGTATTCGTCATGTCTAACACAATATATAAAAGGGTGTTGTTACACCCAGATTCATTTCCAGTCCCAATTCCCACCTATATGCGTCGATAGATTTCTATCAACGCATATGCTCATGTTAACATATGCTTCAAAAGAAATTTTTTACATTTTCTATAAATGCATCTATGCAATTGATTGACTTAATATATATTTCACTATCTCCGTATACACTATTATAAAAAAAATATAAATTAAATCTATGCATTTATTTTATAAGAGCATGTATTTCATTTTCTATTAAAAATCAAATGTACTTCATTTATTAATACACTACATTATATATGTATTCAATTTAAAAAAATCAAATACATGCATGCTAACATGGATGCAAATAACACTTACACTTTCCAATTTCAAACCCACTTATTTCAAATATAGCAATCATGAAAAAAATTCAAAAAATATATTTTGAGTTATAGATGTTCTAAATTAAGATTGTTTGGGTTAATATGAGACATCCTTAATTAGATGGCTATTATTGCAATGCAGAATTCATTAAAATTTGAGGATTGGACACTTGTGATTTGTGGATTTGTTTGGGTGGGCGGGCTGGTTGGAGTTGGATAATAATCATTCATTAAAAACTTTGGTGCCCAAGTTAGATTTTTTATTTTTTTGTTAAGTGGAGGAGCAGCTGCCAGCATTAATTGACCCATGGCTTGAGGGGGGGGGGGCCTGGGCCCTAGCCCGCCCCCCCTCGGGTCCGCCTCTGGCTTTAGGGCTTTTTACAAATAGTCATTTAAAAAAAAAATTCTACAAAAATTTTAGAAATCTATATTTAAAAAATAAAATTAACAAATTTTTATTTAAAAATAGAATACTTATATTAAAAAAAGTAAACCACCAAAGAAACGAGATGGAGGATTTTCAATATATAAACTTTTATAATTTAAGGGTTTTAAGTATAAAATTTAGGCCAGGCATAGAAAACTGATAGGCTGATGGGGTCACTGATGGATTGAGTTGTCATGTTTTGAAAAGGTGACAGTATTAATTTGAATTTTTTTTAATGTGATGGGATGAATCAACCCCACACATTATATGTTCATCCAACTTAAAAATATCCCATTAACATCTAGAGTCTTCCCTCTAATTATTTTCTTAGGCCCATTTGGATTGATGAATTGAGTTATTCTGGATAGATAATTATGCCAATATAGATAACAAATCTACATGAGTAAAAGATTTTCTGTTTGGTTATGTTTTTTTTATTCTCATTGGAAAACGTAAGAATAAAGGTTGAGTTATTTGATTGATAAATAATAAAATATAAATAAAGTGTAAAAATGTTGATTTGACATGTGTGCTTTTGATGTATAAGAGGTGTTGATATGTGATTTGATGTGATAAGGTGTTAAAAATTGATTTGACATGTGGACCAATGGAATAGATAAACTGAGTATAACTTATCCTAGATGTTACTTAGAATTGTTATACTCTCTTATACTCATTTAAACTGATTTAATAATACCAAGTTATACTCTGCAAACAAACCATCATTTTCCTATTCATTTTTATATCACCCTTGTATCATCCTTATTGTTACTTAACCCGCTACCCAAACGAGGCTTAAGTAATAGGTGCTCAAAACTTCAATGCCCAGTATGAATATTAAATGGATTGGGCCAAAAAGTACTGAGTAGGAACTGGTCTTGTCCAACAGTCCCCGTTTTCTCACTACCAAATTCTCCAAGAAAAAATAATATATCTTGTTTAACAAAATATGTATTTTTACAAAAATAAAATATATACTTAAATATATTATATGAACTCATTTATAGAGTATGTAAATAAAATTCCTAAAGAGGTTAGAAAACATTACTGTAGCAAGACCAACGTTGTCAATGCCGTCTTCTATATACACATATAATACCTATATTAGTATAAGATTTAATCAATTCATGTCATTAGTTCTAATATGGGTTACTTATTGACAATTATTGGCTATGTTAAACATAATTGATATTCGTGTTAACTGTTTCAATTGGGAAATCTTATTGTTTTGAATAAACAAGTAAATAAGTAGCCCATATAGAACAATTAATTTACATGAATAACATCTATTATACTTGTCTAAAACTAATAATATGCTTATCTGGATAATTGTGTAGCTGCTGAGGGGGAAAAAAGACTCCATGCCTCAAGGTCTGAGTGGATTTTGGCTGGGAGTCTTTAGTAGCCAATTGAGGATGTACTGTCAAATCCGCATAGTATGTGCTTCTAAACAGGTTGTATTCCTATTTGTACAGTTATCATATTTTTTTCAAGGATATTTGGGAAGGGTATTTTTTGTTTTATTTTTTATTTTTTTCCTAATTAGCAAGAGTAGCACTCGAACTCAAGTCTCCTAAATGCAAAATGGTTTAATTAAACATATCTTTGTCACTTATTCTTAAAAAAAAACTATTATTTGCACATAACATTAATCAGACAAGCATGTCACTAGGGATTGTCTTGGCATACATTACCAGAAATTCAGCAAAAAGCATGGTATTAAGATTACATGGGATATAAGGAACCAAAGTAAATTTGGTCCAATTGTGAAGCAAAAACTAGTTTTTCTATGATTCGTGACAGCTTCCTGTAAACTCGTTTTATATCTAATTTTTAGGAAAAACTAATATTTAAATCTGTTTCCAAACATACCTTTTAGAGAGAGAGAGAGAGAGAGAGATGATAGTCACACTGTATGGCACTGTGGTTGTGTCTAACCTTTTCTGATGGTGGCATTGGCTTTTCCTCCATTGCCATCCCACAAAAGTAAAAAAATATTGCAAAGACAAAAAAAGTAGGCAATCATCATCAAAGCTACAAAAACAATGAAACAAAGCATCACAAACAAACAACCCATCATAAGATCACCAAAAGAAGGTAAAGCAACCCCTCTCCCCCTCCCCTGCATCATCCATGGACAACCCCTACAGTCCCTCCCCTTTCGAATTGGCTTCTTTTTATCAAAACATGGTACTCTCTCTCTCTCTCTCTCTCTCTCTCAACTCCCCAAAATTAGATTTTGTAATGTGGGTCTTAATGAAAACCCTCTCAAACATGTAAAACAGGGGTTGGAGGAGCTGAAACAGGAACTGATGCATTCGACAGTGGACCTCGAAATGACAAGAATTACAGCCCAAGAAGAGCTTTCAAGAATGGAAGAGATGGAAATTCAGATCAAACAAGTCCTCGACAACGTCGCCCGAGAGCGGGACGAGGCGAGGGAGAGTTCCAATGCCCTCCTCCACCACCTCCTCTGCCTCACCGAGAACCAACAGCAGCAACAACAACAACAACAATCAGAGAGTGAGGAGAGCATTGTATCATCACCACAACAACAACAGCAGCCGCCAGTGATAAAGGAGGCTTTGGAGTTGCCGGAGAAGGGGAGGTTGTTGGAAGCCGTGATGAAGGCGGGGCCACTCCTTCAGACGCTGATGCTGGCGGGGCCGCTGCCGACGTGGCGGGTCCCGCCGCCGCCACTTCAGGGGTTTGAGATCCCACCTGTTAATATTGGCGGCGGGGGCGGCGACCTCAGGAAGGAGTGTAACAGGGAAGACTGACTCCTCCTGAAGAGTCCGGATCCAGTAAGGTCT